>JASXTE010000002.1:31262682-31862682 GCA_030280995.1 Hemileia vastatrix | reverse complement strand
ATTTGGTAAGTGATAGGGCTATGACTTGATAAATTTTAATTTATTTTCTATAGTAGCCACAAATTCCCAAAAAACTTTGTATTTTCCTTATAAAAGTTGGTGCTTTTACATTCTGGATAGCAGTAACTTTACCTTGATCTAAACATCTTTGTATGCCATAAACTACATGACCCAGGACTTTCAGGGATTTAAAAAAAAAAATTACACTTTTCCAAGGATAGAGTCATGTTAATGTCATCCATTTTCTGGAAGACTCTTCTCAAGTGTTGGATATGTTCATAAAAAAATTTAGAGAGAACTATGATATCATCAATATAAACCATTAACCATCCCTCAATTATTTCCTGATGAAATCTGTTATCCATTACTTTTTGGAATACTGAAGGGGCATTTTTAGGGCCAAAGGGAATCCTGATATATTTATAAATTACCATATGAGTTGCAATTAGCAAATAATTTTAGGAGGACTTTTTAACAGGTATTTGATGATAACCTTTATTACCATCCAGACAGCTGATGAATTTCGCACCTTTCAAGGTAGCATGTATAGATTTTTTTCTGGGAAAACGGTAAATATCATCTACAGTATAGGTATTTAATGCTCTATAATCTCCACACAGCCTAGCTTTATCTTTTTCACAGAAGATCTAAACTGGAGAGATGACACAATATTTAGGTGTAACATCCACTTTTTTCAATAATATTCATACTTAATAAGGTTGAGATATTGTTTTCAATATCTTTTCTCTTTGTGGGAGAAACAGAATAAGGTTTTTTCTTAAGGCTAGGAGGTATTTCATTTATATTACAGGATAAAGAAATTTTCATTTTGTCTTCAACAAATCCTAACACAAGGGACCATGAGCAAAAGCCATAGGGAAAGATTTAATTAATGCAACTATTAAATCCTTTTGATAATTATTTAATTTATCACCAAATGAAGATGTGTCTTTTTCAGACAATAATACATCCATTTATTCTATTTTTCTACCTTTACATTGGATCAATGAATTACAGGATTTTAATAAGGGTACAGAATACTTTTTAGAAAAAGAAATTTTAGACTTTCTTTTACCATTCATGCCCAAGGTAAAAAAATTGTTTGCAGGATCTAATTTTATGTTAAACATGCTTAAAATGTCATTTCCCATTATAACCAAATTGCTTAAATTATCATTTTTCATCACAAAAAATTCACAAATAGCTCTGACAAAACCACAATTATACATAAAGAATACTGTGGCCTTGTATTTGCCAATGGGACATAAAACAGAACCATAATCTTTCCATTTTTCAGATGTTATAGGTAACAATTTACTTTGATAGTCTTTATCCACTGAAGCTAGTGCTTTCTCAGACATTACACTTCCTCCAGCACCAGAGTCAAGAATAACCTCAACATTTTTACCATTTACGATAACTGGTGCTTTCAAGGGTTATATTAAAATTGGACTGTTAGTAATATTCTTAATGATTTCAGCATTTTCTACAGAAGATAAATTAACATCACAATTTTCAGACCAATTATCTAAATATTGGATATCTTTTTCTAAGACTAGAACTTCTTGAGAAAGTTCATGGTCATAAGAGATAATACTATTACAGTCACTTGTGGAATCATCAAGATCAGCTTGAGTATTTTCAGATTCTTCAGTTTGTTCAAAAAGATGAATTTTCTCGTCACAAACATGTCCTTTCTGCCATTATTTTTTACATTTAAAACAAGTTTTTGTTGCATTTTTCTTTGGTGCAACTGGGGCAGAGGGTTTATCAGTTCTGTCTGGAAGTTTTTTTGAAGTCTTCTGTTGGTCATGATTATATTTTAAAGGATAATTCCTTGGTTCATATCTATTATAAAGTAGAACTTAATTACAGATATTATCAAAGGAAGAATTTTCCCTTACATTCTCAGTTCTTGCCACAATCAAATCTCTCAAAGAATTTGGCAATTTATAGAGAATTTTGTCTCTCCAAATATCATATTACATTTTTGGATTCATTTCTATAAGAATTTTTGTTATTTTCATGAGGAAAACAATAGGTTTTTCAGAAGATGAGGACACATATTTAGCAGAATCATACAATCTCTTTTGAGCAAGTCTTAATTTTGAACCGCCAAATTAATTTTGAATAAATTTTTTCCACTCTTTCCAAGTATATTGTTGATTGTCCAATAAGACAGATTCATACCACATTAAGGCTACTTTGAAAAAGAAAGAAATTAACATAGAAAAAAACTCCTCATCTAGAAATTTATAGGAATTTTTTAGATTATCAATTCTTTGGACAAAGTGCTGCCAATCAGATGAAGATTCACCATCAAAATTTGGGATATTTATCCAGTTTAGGCCAATTTTTCTGGTTACTAGGATGGTCCATTTTTCGATTAGAACTATGTAAGATAAATTATTCTTGAATTTTTGTAATATTTTCAGAAATTTCATTATTTACAGAAACAGCTGGTTCATGGCCATTAAAATATTTTTTGCTAGTTGAAAAAGTTCTCACAGACCCATTTTCAGGTTTTTTTAATGGCTGAAATAGGAGGAAGAAAGGAACTGCTTTGTTCAGGCTCTTTTACTTTACTTTTATTCAGCTTATGGGAAGAAGTTTTATCCACACCATAATGATTTACATGTAAGGCTGAGAAATTTTCCTCTAGGTCAGACAAACAATTTCTTATCCATAAAATTTCAGACATTTGGTCATTAATTTTTACAATGGATAAGAAATTTCTGTCTTCATGAATTGAGCATTTGTTACTCAGAGACTGGAAATAAATTTTCAGCTTTTTCAACTCATTGTGTAGAGACTTATTGTCACTTTTTAATGAAGAATTCTCATCAATAAGGGGTTTTAACTCACTTATATTTTTCTGCAGATGAAGATTTTTATCTGAAATAGCTTTATGATCATTTCTTATTTTTTTTGACTAAGAACAATATTCACAGTATCTTTTATTTTTAAATAAGATTTATCTTGTAAAAAAGAGCTCACTTTACAATGCAAATGCAAATGATTTAATCTGTCACTTTCATGCACTAATACATCTCTCATAATTTTGTCTTTTACAACATTAAAATCAAGAGAATCTTTCAATATCTCCTCAGAAGATTTCTTAATCAAGGCATAGAATTCAGGGGAAACAGATTTATTTTTATTTTCACAAAAGGATTATTTAAAGAAGTTGAAGTTAAATGTAAAGGCTCATTAAATGACAATTTACTAATTATATCATTAGGGCTACTCATAACAGTAATATGTTTTTTAATAGGTTTAAAATTTCTTTCACCATTTTCAACAAGATTACCTGTGGAGGAAGATTTATTACTATACATACCAGCATGTTTATCAAACAGATTACTTACCTTGGAAAGGGAGGAAACTTCCCCTGTGCCTTCTATCTTCTGCCTCCCTGATAAGGATGGCCCTGATGAGTTTGATGGTAAGTTTGTGTCCTGGATGATCCAGGGTGTTGAGCTGCTGGTTGCTGTACATTCTTCTGGTAATGGCTCATCAGGTAGTCCCATTTCCATTGTTCCACTTGTAGAGTTTTTGGATTTTGAGGGAAAGAGCGGGGGGCCTGATGGGGCTGAGGCTGAGGCTGAGGTTGAGTCTGGGTGGTTGGTAAAAGATGAGGTTTAACCTGTTTGTGAACTAAAAGCTCTTGCATATGGTCCCAGAGGGTGTCTACTTTTGCCTTGTATCATTTTTCTTCTGCTTTCAGCTCTTTTATATGACTGGTCAGATTGTTTACTTGCTGGGACAGAGGGATCTTTTATATTTTTACATCCTTTAAAGGATTTTCCTGATTTGTTTGAGGCTTTACTTCTTTAAGAGTTATTGGGGGAGGGGGGTTTTCCACTCCTCCTGACATTTCTTTGTCCTGAAGAATTTGAAGGTTTTTTGTCAGCTGAAGAATTCTTGTATGTTTATTTTGAAGAACCTACAGATTCATTATCAACATCCACCTCAGTTTAATCAACATGAAGATTTTCCATGCTGCTTGTTAAGCTACTGGGCATGAAGACTGTGAACAAAAATCAATTGCATATAATCAATGATTTAAATTTATATTTTTTCAAAATAATAATAAAAAAATTTCCAAATTTTTTTAAAAAAAAAAAAAAATTTTAATTCAGTTTATAAATTAATTTTCAATAATAATGTAATACAAAAATATGTATTTAAAAATTATATAATTAAAGAAATAAACAATAATTTTTTTGGGATAAACCAAAAAAAGGTTTAAAAAATGAACCAAAAATAATTAATACCAAAAAATATATTGGTAATATTAAGGGGTATCAATGTTAGAAATATGCCATTTCAAAATACCTCTTTTTTATACCAAATCAGTAATTACTATTTCCTCATATATGTCATATACATCCCCCAAAGCACCTTTATATGTATTATTAAACTCAATTTTGTTACTTTATTTTTGTGCTTCAAAATAAATATTAAATATTTTCAGTTTTTTAACATTGATACCCCTTATTGGAACTAAACACCGAGTACTATTATGGTCAACCAGTAATATCAACATTTTAATAAAAAAATTAATTCAATAATTTTTTTAAGAAAAATAATGTTCTTCTAGGAATAAGTCAATAACTCTATTATAGTCAGCTAGGAAAAAATTATTTAAAATTTATGGATCTCTTACACTCAGTGACTCAGCAAAATAACCAAGGCACTTTTATTGCAATAAAAATTCAATAATAGAGTTGATAGATGCAAAGTTTTTGTCAGCCAGGCTATTCCAGGAATCCAGTAAATGATATGTAACTTATAAAACCTGAAAGAGTGGGTAAGAATTGTATTTAATGAATATAACTTAATATTTTATTGCATAATAAAATTATATAAGTATTTTATTATATACAAGTATTACATTAAACTTATTGGTTATATAAATTTTTATATACATTTTAATTGAACATAATATAATATATTCTACAAATCATGGCGCATTTTTATGTATTGAATAATTATAAATTTATATTTAATTAATTGAAAAAACATATATTATAATTATAAGTGTAAAATTGACTTATAATATATTTAAATTTATATATTAAATAAAACCTTTCATATAATACTAAACAATAATTAATGACGCTTCTTTTGACCCTTAATTGTGTCAGGAAAAACCAATTAATTAATTTATACTAAATTGAGATTAATTACATGTTTTGTTGCGTCAAAGTATTTTTTTGTTTCACTTAAAAATATCCTTAAATCAGACTGTACCATCTGTTTGGAATTATTTTTCTCATAGTTCCTATGTTCCAATCTTGTTTAGTTATTCACTATTTTTACTTACTGATTTGGGAATTAATGGCGGGGAAATTGGATTCTTAATTGGGGTTTTAATTATTTGTTTCATGTTTTTCTCTACATTGTTATGTTTCATTTACTCTTTGATATATTTGTTTTATTCTATTCTAATCATTGTATTTACAAATATAGTAGCGCTTCAGAGGACCCATTGCCTATAAAAGGGCCTTGGATAATCCCCTGTAGCCTCATCACTTATTATACACTCAACAAATTAAATACTATTTTACTACGTTTATATTTTTTTTAGTAATACAATTCTAATTAAAAGTCTATATAACAAATTAAAGGTTGCTTTAAGTCTGATAGTAATAAAAAGTGTTTGCCGCGCAGAACCCTTACATTGAATAATATTATTATTAATAAATTCTAAGTTTTTGTCATCTCTCAAAGTTGCTCGCCGTTGTTTCCCTCTTAAATAAATTAAATATATTATTATAAATTATTTCTTTTATTTTCCCTTCTCCTCCTCCTTCTCTCCTCCTTTTTCTCCTATTTTTCTTACCTTCTTCTAGACGACTGACCGACAACTGGGGGCCTTTCCAAGCGACGACGACAATTGAGCCTGGCAACGAACGACAAAACGCACGGACCACCTAGCAAAAACAAAATTTTGCCGCGACTGTGTTTCGAACTTGGGTTCGATATCTTAGGTTTATATTATATTAATTTTTATATTATTTTGACGTGATTTTTTGATCACTATAGTAAGTTCACCTTTGCACCTCTCACTCATATTACTATATTTTTACTGCAATAACAGTGATTGTGGCTTAATTGCTGATTCACTGAGTGTAAGTGTTCAATTATTAAAAATTTTTTTTCCTAGTTGACCATTATAGAGTGTTAAATCCTCTTAGTCCTAGAAGAATTGACATTTTTATTAATACAAATTGAATTATTAAATTAATTTTTTTTTATTATTAATTATTGTTAATTTTGGTTGACTTAAAAGTACTTTGTGCTTAGTCCCAAATATATTGCCATATTTAATATTGGTACTTAATTGGTTGAATTAACTTGATTGTTATTCCCAATTTAACCTTGCAATCCATTATTTTTTTTAAAAAAATTAATTTTTATAATAATTACTTTATATTGAAAATTTTTTTTCTATAATTTAATTAATAAAATTTTTTATTTATTTTTTGGAGCAATTATTGACTAACCTTTATTATTTTTTTAATAAATAATAAGTAAATTAAATACTTCCCACTAGTATGTCCAACAATTTGGCAGAAAAAATGGATAACATGCAAGTGGATGAAATAGAAATTGACTATGATGCTGACACTGTAAGTTCTTCTAAAGTTGGTCATAAAAAATCTTATACTAACACAAAGAATTCACATACTGCAGGATGTGGAAATGACAGGAAATGCAAACAAACCAAACCCCCTTCCCCCAGTACCACAGAAGGAAGTAAAGCCTCTAGTGCCTCAAGAAGGTCTTCCAAAAGGCTTCAAAATAAAAAAGCTTCCTCTGCCACAACAAATCAGCAACCTATCCAGTCATATAAAAGAGTTGAAGACAGAAAATATGACGTACAAAGCAAAGGTAGACACATTGTGGGATCAGGTCCAAGAACTCAGGAACCAGATTCAGGCCCAGGCCCCTCCTCAATTGCCTCCCAATCAGCCTCAGTTTCAGGCTCAACCTTCACAGCCACCCAGCTCAACCATCCAAAATCCAAATACTATGGAAGTAGAGCAATGGAAATGGGATTATCTAATGAGTCACTACCAACAGAATGTGCAACACCCTCCTCATCATCAGCCTGGCCCATCCAGAACACCCAATTTCCATCCACCTCCTCATCCCTACCAACAAGGCAGGAGAAAGAAGGCCCAAGCACAATCCCAAACCCAGTCCCAGGGGAAGTTTCCTCCTCTGCCATGGTAAGTAATTTGGTTGATAGTCACTTGGGTATGTTTTCTAAAAAATCTTCTTCTGCAGGTAATATTATTGAACATGGTGAAAGAACAGTTAAACCTGTTAAAAGAACAGTTAAACCTGTTAAAAGAACAGTTAAACCTGTTAAAAGACAGCTTCCTGTAACTAGTAGCCCTATTGATGTAATTAGCAAATTGTCATTTGATGAACCTTTACATTTAACTTCTACATCTTTAATTAATCCTTCTCTTGTAATTAAAAATGATTCTGTACCCCCTGAAATCTATACCTTAATTGAAAAAACTTCTGAAGAAATATTGAAAGATACCCTTGATTTTAATATTGTGAAAGACAAACATGTGAGAGATGTGTTAATCCATGAAAATGATAGATTAAATAATTTACACTTGCAATGTAAATTGAGTTCTTCTGTACAAGATACAGCTTATTTAAAAATCAAAGAAACCTTGAATATTGTTCTTAGTCAACAAAAACAAATAAGAAGTGACCGTAGAGCTATCTCAGATAGAAATATCAGTCTACATAAGACCTTGAGTGAATTGAAACCCCTTATTGAGGAAAATTATTCATTCAAGAATGAAATAAAATCTCTGCAAAATGAGTTTAAAAAGCTAAAAAATGATTTCCATGCACTAAGTACCGAACACTCAGTTTCTGAGGACAGAAATGTTCTATCTCTTGCAAAAGTAAATGACCAGATGTCTGAAATTCCAAGAATAAGAAACTATGTGTCTGACCTGCAAGAAAAGTTCTCAACCTTAACCATCAATAATGAATTAAATGAGATTTCTGTCAATGAGCTGCATAAAAATAAAGGGAAAAAACCTGAGCAAAGTTCATCCTTTCTTCCTCATATTTCAACCATTAAACAAACTGACAATGAGTCTGTAAAATCTTTTGCTACTAGCAAAAAATCTTGTGATGGTCATGCACCAGCTGTTTCTGTAAATAATGAAATTTCTGAACACCTGGCTAAACTTCAGGAATTATTAATAATGAATAATACAAACCAAAAAATGGACCATCCCAGTAGTCAGAAAAATTGGCCTAAGTTAGACCAATATCCTACCTTTGATGGTGATTCTTCCTCTGATTGGCAACACTTTATCCAAAGAATTGATAATTTAAAGAGATCTTATAAACTACCTGATGAGGAAATTGTTTATAAGCTAATTTCTTTATTTTCCAATGTAGCCTTGATGTGGTATGAATCTGTCCTTTTAGATAACAATCATTATACATGGAATGATTGGAAATCCTTGATTGAGAATCAGTTTGGTGGTTCAAAATTCAGGTTAGCTCAGCAGAGACTGTATGAGAATACTAGATATGTATCCTCCTCTGTTGAAAAGCCCATTATTTTTCTGATGAAAATAACTAAAATCCTTAGAGCAATTGATCCAAAGATGGATTATGATATTTGGAGAGATAAAATCTTGTATAAATTACCAAATTCTCTTAGGGATTTAATTGTTGCTAGAACTGATCATGTAAGGGAAAATTCTTCTTTCATTAATATCTGTAATGAAGTACTACTCAACCATAGATATGAACCAAAGAATTACCTTAGTAATTCTTATAATGATCAGAATAAACCTTCTATAAAGCTCCCAGAAAAATCTGGTAAACCCTCTGCCCCAGTTGCACCTAAAAAATATGCAACAAATACTTGTTATAAATGTAACAAACCGTGGCAGAAGGGTCATGTTTGTGACAAGAAAATTCATCTTGTTGAACAAAATGAAGACACTGATGAAGTTGAACTTGATGTCAATAATTCTTCCAGTGACTGTGAAAGTAATATATCCTATGACAATGAATCTGTTAAAGATGTTTTAATGTTGGAACATGATGTCCATTATTTAAATAATATATCTGAAGATTGTGTATTGAATTTATCTTCAGTAGAAAATGCTGAGATGATTAAAGATATTACTAACAATTCTATTCCTATATCCCCTTTAAAGGCACCTGTTATCATTAATGGTAAAAATGTTGATGTAGTTCTTGATTCTGGTGCTGGAGGAAGTGTAGTATCTGAAAAAGCTTTGGCTTCAGTGGATAAGGAATATTTGAGTAAATTATTACCTATAACTTCTGAAAAATGGAGAGGGTATGGTTCTACCTTATTTCCTATTGGCAAATACAAAACCTCTGTATTCTTCAAATATAATGGTGGTTTTGTCAGAGCTATTTGTGAGTTTGTTGTTATGAAAAATGATAATTTGAGCAATTGGTTTATTATGGGAAATGATATTTTAACCATGTTTGGTGTGAAACTGGACCCAGCAAATAATTGCTTTACCTTAGGAATGAATGGGAAAAGAAAATTCAAAATTTCTTCTCCTAGAACTTCTGGGCATTTGTTGAAATCTTGTAACTCACTAATCCAATGTAAAGGTAGAACAACAACTGAAATGGATGATTTATTACATGAAATAAATACCGCTTCTTTTGGTGATCAGTTGACTAATGAACAAAAGGATTCTATTGTTGCCTCTATTACCTCTTTCCCTATGGCTTTTGCTCATGGTTCTCATGTCTTGGGAATTGTTCAGGAAGAGATGAAAGTTTCCTTATCCTGTAATTTGAGTGATATTCCTCCTTCCCTTAAGAAAAAACCATATCCTGCTTCTCCATCAAAAAGAAAAGATATTGAAGATAATATTGAAACATTATTGAAAATGAATATCATTGAGAAAGTGGATGTCACCCCCAAATATTGTGTCATCTCCCCAGTCTTGATTTCTTATGAAAAAGATAAAGCTAGATTATGTGGAGATTACAGAGCTTTAAATACTTATACTGTTGATGATATTTACCCTTTACCCAGAATTAATTCAATACATGCTACCTTTCAAGGTGCAAAATTTATTAGTTGTCTGGATGGTAATAAAGGTTATCATCAAGTTCCAGTTGAGAAAAATTCTCAAAATTTTTTGCTTATTGCTACTCATATGGGAATATATAAGTATGTTAGGATGCCATTTGGCCCTAAAAATGCTCCTTCAGTTTTCCAGAAAGTCATGGATAACACTTTCCATCAAGAAATTATTGAAGGTTGGCTCATGGTTTATATTGATGATATTATTGTTTTTTCTAAAACTTTTGATGAACATATGATTCACTTGAATAGAGTTTTCCAAAAAATGGATGAAATCAATATGACCTTATCTTTAAAAAAGTGTAAATTTGGTTTTCAATCTTTGAAAGTCCTTGGCCATGTTGTGTCAGGCTTACAAATTTGTGTAGACCATAATAAAGTTGCTGCCATTCAAAATGTGAAAGCACCAACTTCTGTAAGAGAAATCCAAAGTTTTTTGGGTATGTGTGGCTATTATAGACAATATATTAAAAATTATCAGGTCATAGCCTTGCCTCTTACAAAACTGACCAGAAACGATGTTGCTTTTCTCTGAAATAATGACTGTCAGAAAGCTTTTGATACATTAAAAAGTTGCTTAATGACAGCCCCTATGTTGGCTCTTCCAGATTTTAACAAGCCATTTGTCCTTTATACAGATGCTAGCTTTATTGGTCTGGGTGCTGCCCTTCACCAAAAGCAAATTATTAATGATAAATCCTCAGAGGTTGTAATTTGTTATATTTCAAGAACCTTGAGAAATAGTGAATTGAAATATGGTGCCACTCAATTGGAGTGCTTAGCAGTTGTTTTGGCTCTTGAGAAACTTCATTACTATTTGGATGACCAAAAATTTGAGTTGGTAACTGACTGTAGTGCTGTGAAGTCTCTATTAAACCTCAAGACACCTAACAGACATATGTTCAGGTGGCAACTTGCTGTTCAAGAATACAGAGGAAGGATGACAATTATCCATAGAGCTGGAAATGTTCACTCTAATGTTGATATGCTCTCCAGATTGCCTCTGCCAAATAATGACTCCAATCCTGCTTATGTACCTGAAGATGATACTGTTCATATCCATGGTATATTTATAGTTGATATGGAAGAGGAGTTATTACAGTTAATACTGGATTCATATGATAAAGATTCTGATTTAAATAAATTGGTTACTATTTTGAACAATCCTAAGAATGCTTCAATTCAAGAATTAATAAAAACTCTTCCTGCAAAGTACCAAAATGCTTTAAATAAAGGAAAGTTCTCTATTGAAGATGGTTATATATATTATAGAAGGAAGCTTACCAATTTAATTGTTATTCCTCCTTCAATGAAAGAAACTATCCTCAAACTTTGTCATGATGACATATTAGCTGGTCATTTTGATCTTGAAAAAACATTGATTAGAATCAAAAACACTGCATGGTGGGCTAATATGTCTGAGGACACAAAATTATATGTTGAATCTTGTGATTTCTGCCAAAAATCTAAAAGGTTAACAGGTAAGAGAGCAGGGTTATTACAACATATTGAAGCACCTAATGCTCCCTGGCAAATCATTAATATGGATTTTGTCACTGGTCTTCCTGTTGCAGGTAAAGACAGCTTTAACTCTTGTTGGGTAATAGTAGATAGATTCACAAAAATGTGCAAATTTATTTCAACCCACAAAGATGTATCCACCAAAGAATTAGCTTTCTTATGGTGGTCTTACATGTTTAATATTATTGGTTTTCCAAAAGCCATTATCTCTGATAGGGATCCAAAATTCACTTCTGAGTTTTGGACCTCTTTGATGGATATTTGTGGCTGTGAGTTAAAATTGTCTACAGCTCACCATCCTCAGACTGATGGTCTAGCTGAAAGAATGATTCAAACTCTGGAAGATATGATTAGAAGGTATTGTGCCTTTGGTTTAGAATATAAAGACAATGACAGATTTACTCATGATTGGGTCACTCTTTTGCCTGGTCTTGAATTTGCATATAATAGCACTGTTCATTCTGTCACTGAGAAAAAGCCTTTTGAGCTTTGGTTAGGTTTTGTCCAAAATACTCCTGCTCAGATTCTCAATAATAAATTACCTAAGTTGGAACTACACCCTGGTGTAAAATCTTTTATGTAAATGCAACAGCTATGCAGGAAACATGCTCAGAGTTGTATTGATAAAGCATTTGAATATGAAAAGAAAAGATGGGATAAATCTTATAAAGAATACACATTTAACAAGGGTGATGAAGTGTTGATCTCTACTGTCCATTTCAATTTACAAGGTAACCACAAATTAAAAGATCCTTTTGTAGGACCATTTGTTGTTAAAAGAATGGTTGGTGATAATGCAGTAGAAGTTGTATTGTATTCTCCATATGATAGGAAACATCCTGTTTTTCCCATTTCTTTGCTTAAGCCTTATACTTCCAACAGTGACTTATTTCCAAAAAGAAGACAAAGACCTAAGAAGAACCCTCAGGAAGTCACAGAAACAGCAGAAATTGATAAAATTCTCAATGATAGAATTATCACTTCTGAAAGAGGTACTGAATATTTATTGAGATATAAGAACAAATCATCTGAACATGATGCATGGATACCTGGCAAAGAAATTTCAAATCTACCTACTCTGTTGAAAAAATACAAAAAGAAAAAATCTTAGCATTTTTTTTATTGTTTTTTTAGAGTGAGGGAGTGTCAGCCAGGCTATTCCAGGAGTCCAGTAAATGATATGTAACTTATAAAACCTGAAAGAGTGGGTAAGAATTGTATTTAATGAATATAACTTAATATTTTATTGCATAATAAAATTATATAAGTATTTTATTATATACAAGTATTACATTAAATTTATTGGTTATATGAATTTTTATATACAGTTAAATTGAACATAATATAATATATTCTACAAATCATGGCGCATTTTTATGTATTTAATAATTATAAATTTATATTTAATTAATTGAAAAAACATATATTATAATTATAAGTGTAATATTGACTTATAATATATTTAAATTAATTATTTAAATTTATATATTAAATAACACCTTTCATATAATACTAAACAATAATTAATGACGCTTCTTTTGACCCTTAATTGTGTCAGGAAAAACCAATTAATTAATTTATACTAAATTGAGATTAATTACATGTTTTGTTGCGTCAAAGTATTTTTTTTGTTTCACTTAAAAATATCCTTAAATCAGACTGTACCATCTGTTTGGAATTATTTTTCTCATAGTTCATATGTTCCAATCTTGTTTAGTTATTCACTATTTTTACTTACTGATTTGGGAATTAATGGCGGGGAAATTGGATTCTTAATTGGGGTTTTAATTATTTGTTTCATGTTTTTCTCTACATTGTTATGTTTCATTTACTCTTTGATATATTTGTTTTATTCTATTCTAATCATTGTATTTACAAATATAGTAGCGCTTCAGAGGACCCATTGCCTATAAAAGGGCCTTGGATAATCCCCTGTAGCCTCATCACTTATTATACACTCAACAAATTAAATACTATTTTACTACGTTTATATTTTTTTTAGTAATACAATTCTAATTAAAAGTCTATATAACAAATTAAAGGTTGCTTTAAGTCTGATAGTAATAAAAAGTGTTTGCCACGCAGAACCCTTACATTGAATAATATTATTATTAATAAATTCTAAGTTTTTTTCATCTCTCAAAGTTTCTTGCCGTTGTTTCCCTCTTAAATAAATTAAATATATTATTATAAATTATTTCTTTTATTTTCCCTTCTCCTCCTCCTTCTCTCCTCCTTTTTCTCCTATTTTTCTTACCTTCTTCTAGACAACTGACCGACAGTTTTACTTACTATAGTGATCAAAAAATCATTTTAAATATATGTGAATATAATATTATAAAAACCATATATTTAAAACCCAAGTTAAAAACACATTCATGGAAAAAATTGATTTTTGCACAAGCTGTTCCATGAATCATGTCAATTGTCCAAAAAATTGTTGTCATTTTTCGGAAAGGCCCCCAATTGTCAGCCAGTCATCTAGAAGAAGGAGAAGAAGAAGAGAGGAAAAGGGGAATAACTTAAAGAAAATAATAAGAAAAGAAATAAAAGAAGCCAATAAGTGAAATATTTAAAGGAAGTTCCACAACAATTTTAGGAATTTTTGACAAAAAAAATGACAGTGCTTTAATAGGGATTTGGATTTTGTAAGTATTTTATTCTGCTCTGCTTAAATACCAATTACTAATTACTAAAAATCTGAAAGCAACTAATTTACTTATATAGTATTTTTAAGAAGACTGTAGTGTCACACAAAAATAATAATAAAATGTATTTAAAGTGTAATAAGTAATTTTAGTGATGGGGCTAAAGTGGATTACCCAAGGCCTTTTTATAGTCAAAGAGACCTCTGAAGCGCCACAAATGAGTATATACAAAATATTAATGAAGTGAAACAAAAGAAATAAAAAGAACTAAGTGAAACTTGGATACTTAGAGAAAAACATGAAACAAGTGATTAACCCATGAGTAAGTCACTAATTTTCCCACTATCCATTTCCAAACCAGTTAATTAAAATAGTGAGTAACTAAATAAGGTTTTAACCTGAGAACTTTGAGTAATATAGCATGAAACATGTATTACAATGAGTGCTTTAGGTGTTTTAATTGAAACAATAATTATAACATTTTCACACAATAATTTTTATAATCATTTCAAGCCCAAAACAGGAATTACTAATTTTTTTTAGATATCCCATTGAATAATAACTAAATTAAGTGAAAAATTAATTAATTTAAGGAATTACTAATTCAAAATAAGTATTTTAATTTATTTTATTAAGAAAGTGTTTTAGCTTATTTAATAATTTTTCTGAAACAATTAAGGGTCAAAGAAATGCCCAATATTTATGGATAATAACATATGAAATGTTTTATTTAATATATAAATATTATTAATTAAGTTTTAACTACATTATAAGTAAATTTTATCATTACACTTATAATATATATTCATAAATAATTAATTATTAATTTATAAATATTAAATACATAAAAATGCGCCATGATTTATAGAATATATTAATTTTTATGTTTTATGTAAGTATATAAATAGTTTACTTAATAATAAAATTAATATAATAATTATTTTACTTATTTATAAAATATTTATATAATTTCATTATCCAATAAAATATTTTATTTGAAATACATAAATTTATTACCTCTTATGATTCAAATAAATTATTCTAAAATTTTACTGGGATCCTGAGACTGCCTGGATGACAGTCTTAGCCTTCTTATGCTTGACTTGATAGTGCTTGAAGCATTCAGACATCTGTTTAGTTAAAATATTATTCCTTCCATTTGTCTTATTTCATAATTCATTGGACATTAGAAGATATCCATTGATGTTTGATGCAGGGGGCTGTCGTACTTTAGTTGCATTCTCAGTACCAAAACAAGAATCATAATTAGTTTTAGTTTTCAGCCTGTTGATAAGTATGAGATGATCACCTTTTTATAGTTAAATGATCTTTTTTTTTCTCAGATGAACAGGGGTAAGAGGGAGTAATCGGAGTTTAAGAACATCTGGGTGATAACTGCCTTTGAGAAGATCTATGATGATGAGATATGTTGAGATATTTGAAATTGAAAAGGGGAAGAAATAAACAGATAAGATGGGGAGGGGCTTTGAATTGATAGAATGAATAGAAAGGATGGGAGTGCACAGCAAGGTAGGGAGGGTGGCACATCCAGAAAGTTGTCCAAGATATGGTTATAAAAAATCAAGGATAAAAATGTCAGATAGAGGTGAACATTGACACATAAAATGTCTTATAACACAATTATTAGTAAAAATAATTGCAAAAGATAATTGGGGTATAATGATTTTTATACACAATTAATTTAATTGCCTGTTGGTCAACATTTATACCCCCTATAAAATTCATTAAAAATATCATTGGTTTATCCCCAGTATTTGGATTATATCTGGGTTTTATATACAATCTTTGTTGTGTGATTCTAAATTTTGGGCCACCAAATCGACTTTCTATTATTGCCTTCCATTCAAACCAGGAGTAATTAATTCCCTTACTTAATATAGATTCAAACCATTATAAGGCCACATCTGTAAATAAAGATATAGGTTTTGATGTAATTTCTTGATCAGTTAATTTGTATGAAAATTGTAAGTTATCAATTCTTTGTATGAGTTTTTGCCAATCAGATTTGGAATCCACATCAAAAGAAGGGTACTGATCTAACTTAGGCCAGTTCTTTTTTTTAGGTCTCACTTCCTTAAACTAAGGAATATTTAATATTTCATTTACTTTTGAAAGATGATCATGTATTTCATCCTTTACTGATTTTATTCTCAGAGCCCATGACACCATTTTACTTTTTGATAATTAGTTTTTCATATGAATGTTTCATATTAAGTGGTTTATTCTCCACATAAGAGGTGTTTTCATTCATTTTTTCAGTATTTTTAAAAATGTTAGCTACTTCTATTTCTAATCTCAGTATTCTATTTTCTACTATATTTTCATGTGATAAAGTATCATTGATATTTGAAAAAGAAAATTTTTCCCATCCCACAATTGTAGCTATTACATTCTGAGAATGTTCTGATTCACTATGTAAATTCTTAATCTCGGAGCTCAATTTTTAATTTTTATTGGTCAATTCATTATTTGAATTTTCAAGGACCTTCAATTTATTGGCTTTAGTACTCAATGATTTTGTAAGGTTCAAAAATACACTTTCTGTATTATCTTTAGACTCTCTAAAGAATTCTTCTAACTTTTCAATTCTTAATAACAATTTACTAATGATTTTTGATTCCATTAGATTTTATTTCAAGAAATATTCAATTTTATCTTTGCCTAACTCAGAAGGCCCATCATTATAATTCGATTCAAGATTCAATTAATTTGGTTCAGGTTTAATGTTCCTAGTATTATCTTTTTTTTCAATAAAACTATGTACATTTTCATCATTTAAAGATTAACCTAAAATATTATGTTTGAATGAGTAATCCTTTAGATCATTATCAATTATATTTAATACATATTTTTAAATATTATTACCTATGAGTAATTCAATATTAGTATCATATAGTTGATTATTTGAAGGTGGGTGACTTACAAAGGTCTTATTCCTCTTCCCCTGCCTCTCTTTTCCTTTCCTCTGTAAGGGTGACAGCTGGTACCTTTGTGAGGAGGAAGATTTTAATTTTGAGAGTAAAAATACCACTTCCACTTTATCAATGTAATTTTTTGGTCCTCTTCTTGATTTCGAGCTGGAGGTACTGCTGGCACAACCATAGAAGGGTTTTTGACTACTGAAGTTGGTTGAGCCTATAGGCGTACTGTCAGTGTATGCTAGTACTTAAGTATGATTTAATAATAAATATTAATGGTCTTACTACTTAATTGTATATAATTAATAGATTAATCTTCAGAGAATGACTAATAAAACTGTTATGCTCAATTGTTAACTCACAATATTTGGATTGGTGAAAACTAGTGGTGGAAAATATGCTAATAAAATAAATTTATAACTAATATAAAGATAATATAAGTTTATAAAGGCTTTTAAATATAGTTTTATATGCTAATAATTTTTTAATATTGTTAATTTGATTTTTATTAAGTAAGTTATGTCTAATAAAGTGCCAAATCCTCCCTTACTTATACCAAAATCCACTGGAGTGAAGATCTTCAATCCAGATGTCACTGCTATCCCTGGCTCTTACAGCACCGTGAGGGCTCATCACCTCCCAATGGCATCCACTTCAAGCAGTTTTAACGCACAGACCTACATTAAGGACCCTTCATCACAATCAATGATATCATAAACCCATTCCATAAATAGAGAGAACAGATAGAAGTGGATACCATAAAGAAACAGGTAATATAACTCATCCAAAGAGAATAAAACAAAACACAAAGCATATAAAGGAGCCAAAAAAATTTAAAAGCCCTCAATAGCATCCCCAAGCATCCACATTAGCCCAGTAATCATTTCCCGACCCATAAATCTGTGAAAATCCATTAAAGGAAACAGATTAAGTTGTCCAAAATGGATATATGCATCTGAAAAAGGTGTATATGATGCTTAGGCCAGGTGAGTCCATTGAATATGTCCATATGACCTAGAATAAGCAGAAAAATAAAGCTTATAGGCTATTTAGGGGTGTTAGCATGCATATTGTCCTATATATACATAATATAACTACATATTTTACTTAATATATAATTTATTTTTCATATATGCTTATGTATGTCTACAATTACTTAATATTGCTTAAGTTAGTATATTTTGACTACATTAGCACCTTAATAAGTACTTGAGGGCTATGGATAAGCTATTTAAAATACTATAAGCCATATGATAGTGTAATAATTATATATATAAGCATAATAACCATATATATAAGAATTATAATCATAATTTTATCTCATTAGCTTAAATAAATTCAGGTTATCTTATTTTAAACATAAGGAATATTCAGTCTTGGGGATACCTAGGATGACACTCCCCCACCCAAAAAAAACAATAAAAAAATGCTAACACATTTTAATTATTAAGTAAGGAGTGAATAGAAAAAAAATATTTTTATTTTTATACTAAATATATTCTGTTTTTAAAAGTATTATTTGGTTTTAAATTTTTAAAAGTCTTTTAAGATCAGAGATTTCATTTTTAGGAATGCACTGGTCATATTCACTTGATTTATTTTTAAACCTTAATAGATAATCAATTCCCATTTTGTAGTAAGGTGTCTCTTTTTATGTATCTTTTCGAATTCTGCCTTTTCAAAAATCTCTTCAGATTTCTGTTCATGCCTTCCTGATCTTCTTGGAAATAGAGCAGTATCATTATAATGGTATGGTTTTATAAGAGAAATATGGAATACGGGATGTTTTCTATCATCTGGTGCATATAATATAGCTTCAAAAGCATTGTTACCAACCATCTTTTACATTAAAAAGGGTCCACTGAATGGATCTTCTAAATTGAAATTACCATTTAAATTGAAATTTAGTGTAGAAATAAGGACTTTATCACCATCTTTGAACATTTTCTCTTTATGGGATTTATCCCATCTTTTCTTCTCATACTCAAATGCCTTATTTATACATTCTTGATAATTCTTATTGCATAACTGTTGCATTTGAAGAAAATATTTTTTATCTGGATGGATATAAAATCTTGGTTATTTATTGAGAGTTTTTGAAGGAGTATTTGGTACATATCCCAAACATAACTCAAATGGCTTTTTTCCAGTGAGAGAATGTACTGTACTATTGTATGCAAATTCTAAACCAGGAATAAGGGTTACCCATTAATGTGTGAATTTGTCATTGTCTTTAAAGTTAAGACCAAAAGCACAGTATCTTCTTATTATATTTTCTAAAGTTTGTATCATTCTTTCTGCTAGCCCATCAATTTGTGGATGGTGTGCTGTAGAAATTTCTAATTGACAACCTGAAACATCCATAAGTGATGTCCAGAACTCAGAAGTAAATTTTGGATCTCTATATGAAACTATTTCTTTGGGAAATCCTGCTATATTTAACATTTTTGTCCACCATAAAAAGCCAAGTCTTTTTCAGAGACCTCTCTGTGGGTTAGAATAAATTTACACATTTTTATAAACCTATCTACAACTATCCAGAAGTAGTTATAACTTTTATTCCCTGATATTGGAAAAATTTTTACAAAGTTTATGTTAAATATTATCAATGATACTTTTGGTTTCTCAATTTTTTGTAACAAACCAGCTCTTTTTGCATCAATTTTTTAGATTTTTGACAAGAATATTATGTCTCAACATATTTTTTAACATCAACAGACATGTTAATCCACCAAGCTCTTTTTTTTACTCTTTTTAATGTTATATGGAAGTTAAAATGACCTTCTAATATATTATCATGAAATATACTTAACATTAACTCCTTCATTGAAGGGGTTAATTGCAATTACATTACATACTTATTTTCTATAATATATATAACCATCCTTAATGGAAAATTTATCTTTCTCCAATGCTTTCCTATATTTTTGTGGCAATGTTTTTATCAAAACAATAATTGAAGCATTAGATGGATCATTTAATATTTTATTTAGTTTACTCAAGTCAGGATCTGAAGCATAGTTATCAAGAATTGATTGCATAAATTCATCCTCAAGATCTACTATATAAATGTCATAAATTTCAATAATCTCTGTTTTAGGAACATAAGCTGGATTATCATCATTCTTAGGTAGTGGTACTTTAGATAACAGATCTACTTTAGAGTGTAAATTTCCTGCTCTATGTGTAATAGTCATTTATCCTCTGTACTCTTGTACAGCTGATTGCCATCTAAGTATATTTCTAATAGGAGCTTTCATGTTTTAGAGTGACTTACCAGCACTAAAGTCAGTTATCAACTCAAATTTCTGGTCCATAAAGTAACAATGTAGCTTCTCAAGAGCCCATACTACTTCCAAACACTCAGTTTGAGTAGCACCATATTTAAAATTCTCTACTTCTTAAGGTTCTTTAAATAAAGCAAATAACTACTTATTAAATTTTCCTTCAATAAGTGGTTTTTGATGTAAAGAAGCATTCAAACCAATTAAATTTGCATCAGTATTTAAGAAAAATCCTTTTTGGAAATCTGGTAATCCCAAGATTTGAGCTGGCATAAAAATTCTTTCAACTTATTAAAAGCCTATTGTATTTATTTGTTCAAAATGAAACCTTCTTATTTCTTTATCAGTGTGTTCAGTTGTTCAGCAATTAATTGGTAGCTCTTTATTTATTGTCTATAATAACTACAGATACAAAGAAAAGATTTTACATCCTTTAAATTTTGAGGAATTCCACTATTCTTGATTGAAGCCACCTTATGTTGGTCAAAACATATTTTAAAGCCAGATACAATATGAATAAGCAGCTTTAAAGACTCAAAACCAAATTTACATTTTTAATGCAAGGGTAATTTTTATTTCATCCATTTACAAAAATACCTTCTTCAAATTGATTAAGTGTTCATCATATGTCTTAGAGAGCACTATGATTTCATCAATGTATACCATCAACCATCCTTCAATCATTTCATTATGGAATGTTGTATCCATTAATCTCAGAATAACTGATGGAGGATTTTGGGTCCAAATGGCATTCTGACATATTTATGAATTCCCATATGTTTTGTTATCAATAAAAATCTCTATGAGTTCTTTTAAACAAGAATTTTATGGTACCATTAATTTTCATCTAGTCAACTTATGTACTTAGCTTCTTTCAGAGTAGAATGTATAGAGGCAATTTTTGGAAAGTGTTAAATATCATCTACTGTAAATGTATTTAATGCTATATAATCACCACACAGTCTTGCCTTATCTTTTTCATAAGAGAAAAGCACTGGTGATATCACACAATATTTTGGTGTAGTTTCTACCTTTTTAATAATTTTCATGTCTAACAACATCTTAATATTTTCCTCTATTTCTCTCATCCTCATTGGTGAAGCTGGGTATGGTTTTTTATTAAGACCAGCAGGAATATTTTCCATTTCACATGTCAATTTAATTTTCATATCATGATCTTTCACAAGGCCAAGTTCATTGGTGTCATGTGCAAAAGCCACTGGAAATGCCTTAGTTAAGTCCAAAATATTTGTCTTCTCAGCTTCCCTTATATCAGTTCCAAATGATGCTTTTGAAATTGCTGTTTCCAGATGTTCCATCTCACTGGTTTCTCTTCCTTTGCAAGGAATATCTATTACTGACTCAATGTTCAAGACTATGTTAAAAGAATTTATTTTAAATTTCCTTTTAATATTCATGCCAATTGTAAAACTATTATTAGAAGGGTCTAATTTTACCATAAACTTTGTCAGAATATCATTACCAATGATATAAGAGCTACTAAAATCAGTATTATCCATTACTACAAAGTTACAAGTTACTCTAAAATAACCATGTTGATTTTTAAAGAGAACAGCAGCTTTTTATCTACCAATGGGGTGTAGTAATGATCCAAAACCTCTACAATTTTTACTCTGAATAGTTTCAATCTTTAACTTGTAATCAATATCAATTTTCTGTAATTTACATGCAGAAACAACACAACCAGAAGCTCTTGTGTCTAAAACTATATTTTCAGCTTCTTCAGAAATTATTGCTGGAACTGTGATATGTGTCATTCTTAAGCTTCAGCTTGTATATCCTTTATTATCTCAGCATCTTCACAGTTCATTAATGATACATTAGAGTCCATACTCAATATTGAATTTTCAAAGATAGACAAATATTCTTCCAATATACAAACATCATTTTCATCACTATATGAGATATTACTTTCACAATCACTTGAATCTTTACTTTTTTCTGTCTCATATTCATATTCTTACTAATTTTTGACAATATTTATATATTTCTCACATTTTTGACCTTTGAACCAAGGCTTATTACACTTATAACAAGTATTTTTCACATAATTTTTAGGTACCACAGGTGCAGTAGGTTTTTTCTGCTTTTCCTGGAGTGGTTTGGAATTCTGAATCTTCACAGGTTCATTATTTTTTATAAGTGGTGTACTTTGCTTCATACTTATGGTTTAATAATATTTCATTACAAATATTAATAAATTCAGAGTACTTATGTACAACTACTGTTCTAGCTACAACAATGTCTCTGAAATATATAGGTAATTTATATATTATTTTATCTTTCCATAAGTTAAAATCCATATTTGTTTCAATGGCTATCAAAATTATATCCAATTTCATTTAAAATATCATAGGTTTTTCACCATTCAATGGATTATACCTTGTTTTCTCATATAATATTTTCTGAGTTAGTCTAAATCTAGAGCCTCTAAATTGTTTTTCAATTAGTTTTTTCCATTCAGCCCAAGAGTAATCTTTACCCTAACTTGATACAGCTTCAAACTATAATAAAGCAACATCCTTAAATAATGGAATTATTTTTGATGGTGTCTCTTCATCTGGTAACTTATATGAGAATTTCAAATTGTTTATTCTTTGAATAAAATATTACCAATCATAGCTGGCTAATTATTGGCCAATTCTTCTGATTGAATTTCATATCACTAATCCTGGGAAAATTCAATAACTCATTTAATTTATATAAATGGTATTGTATTTCCTCTTGTACTGATTTTTGACTTAAATTTTTTCTCTCAGACTTTACACTTCCACCAGATGTTTTTATTTTTTGTGGAAATTGGAATGATTGAGATTAATTTTTTCAAATGAAAGGATTATTATTATACTGTGTGTACTTGTGATTATCCTTATTCATTAGTAGATATGAAGTTTTAATCTCAACCTAAGTTAATCTTTGCAACAAATCAGATACTGCTTGATTTTTTTTGCATAAGATAACTTTTTTCTTGATTCATATTTTAATAACTGTCCTTTATAAAATTTCTCTAACTCACTAAATTTTTCTGAAAGTTCACTATGTTTATTACTTTAAGAATCTTAGTTAAGAGTTTGAGCCAAGTGTTCTTTCTCTAATTCTTTTTTTTGCTAGTTAAGAAATATTCAATTTAAAGAAAAAAATTGTTTCACTTGTGGGCTTAATTTCTTTTCCTCACACTCAGTCATTCTACTCCATAATGCTGAAAAAGTTCTATAAACAGTTGGATTATTATTAAAATACTCAACATCTTCTTTTCACACTCTTCACTATATAGTAAAGCTCTAAAATTACTGATATGTGGTTGAAACTGAGGGTTAAATGTATTATTATCATAAATATAACTATTTTTATGCAAAAAAGATAAATCAAGTGTATCTACATCAAACTCCCATTGTCTCAAGTCTTCCTCAATCTTCTGAACAGATTTAAAATCAATCAAATTGCCTGTATTGTAATAATAAATATTATTTACAATCTTAGAAGGTTATTTACTTACCAAGGGATAGGAGCAAACCCTGAATTTTGACGCCTTTGTATTGGTTTGTAATGGTGACTGGAAATGGTCTGATGAGGAGCTGGATCTTTTTTGCAATTTTAGCTGTCCCACTGTAAATGAAAAAAATCCCATTTTCATTTTTCTAACAAAATAATCTCCTGGGACTAACCTAATCCTCCTGGGGTAGGTTTTGTATTGTTTTTCTGTATTCCTTTCAGTTCTGCCAGGTTTTAATTCAATTTCTGGAATCGTAACCTGCAATTTTTCTCCACTTTCTCCACCTCTTTGATGATGTAAGACTTTGACTCCTCAAACTTCAGAACTTGTCAAACCAAGTGGGAAAGTTGATCCTGATGAGGAGGTTATATCTTATTTATAATTACCTTTTTTAATAGGGTATCCTTTTCCTCTATTCCCAGTTTTTCTGGTTGAGAATAAGACCATCCTTTGATAGTTATGTCCTGGTGCATTGTTTTTAGCTTTAGACCTAGTTCTAAAAGCAGGTTTATCACTTACATTATCCTGTGGAGAACTTATAATGTCTAAATTAACTATTGAATATGCCTAAAAAGGGAAAACCTGTCTGGAAACTAGTAGAAAAAAATATTAGTAATATAAATACTAATAAAAGCACTGGAGCTCACTTTGAATTTATTTATATTTATTTATTTGAATAAAATACAATAAAAATTAAAAAAACCTTTTAAAAATGAAATAATAAATTTAACTAGACCTTTATAATGGTGAGTAGCTATCTTACCAGTATTTAGAAAAATACCAACATAATTGGGTGTTATATTGGTGACCAAATACAAAGTGAAATTGGGTTTATATTGGGTACAGTTACTACTATAAATACTTAAATTTTACTTAAAAAAATTAGTACAATTATTATCAGGGTTCTTTTCCGCAATTACTGAGCTATGATGACTCACTGATGTTCTTCAGACCTAAATATATGGCTTATATGAGCTATAGTAGAGTAAAAATAATGTCCTAAGGCTATACTAAATTAATAAGTAATAAATTTGGAATGACCCCCTTTGTCAGTGTATGCTAGTATTTATGTATGATTTAATATTAAATATTAATGGTACTACTACCTAATAGTAAATGATTTATAAATTGAACCTCAGGGAAAGACTAACTAAACTTTTATGCTCAATTTTTAATTCACAGTATTTGGATTGGTGCAGACTAGTGGCAGAAAATAGGCTAAAAAAATATAGTTATAGCTAATATAATGATAATATCAATTTATAAAGGCTTTTAAATATATTTAAACAATTCTAATAATTTCTTAATAGTTCTTATTTAATTTTTATTAAGTAAGTGATTCCCACAACCCTCAAAATCCTCCCTTACTTATACCAAAATCTACTGGAGTGCACAGATCTTTAATCTAGATGATGTCACTTCTATCCCTGCAAATTTGAGCACTCTGAGGGCTCATCACCTCCCCATGACGTCCACTTCAAGAAGTTTCAAAACCCAGACCTCTAGTAAGGACCCTCCATCACAACTAATGATATCATACACCCGGACCATAAATAGAGAAAACAGATAAAAGCCAATACCATAAAGAAACAGATAAAATAACTCATGCAAAGAGAATAAAATAAAACCCAAAGCATATGAAGGTTCCAAATAAACTTTCAAGGCCCCCAATAGCATCCCCAAGCATCCACATTAAACCAGTAATCATTTCCCAACCCATAAATCCATGAAAATCCATTAAAGGAAGCAGATTAAGTTGTCCAAACTGGATATGTGCACCTGAAAAAGGTGTATATGATGGTGTAGGTGTAGTGAGTCCATTGAAAACATTCATATCACCTAAAATAAGCAGAAAAATAAATCTTATAGTCGATTTAGAGGTCTAAACCTGCATATCGGCCTATATATACATAATATTACTACATCTTTTACTTAATATGAGATTTATGCATACATTAAGCTTATGTATATCTATAGTTACTTAATATTGCTTAAGATAAATATTTTATGACAGAATTAGAACCTTAAAAATTATTATAGGGCAATGGATAAGCTATTCAAACTACTATAAGCCATATAATAGTATAATAATTATATGTATATGCATATTAACAATATATTTAAGTATTATAACCATAATATTATCTTATAAGCTTAATGCAATTCAGGATATCTTATTTTAGACCTAAGATTTACTCAGTCTTGGGGATACCTAGGCTGACACCTACCAGTTTTTGCTTGACTTCTATAAATTCCTGAGCTGCTCTTTTTTCTAGATTGTTCATCTGGTCCACAATATTGTGGAATTTTATTGTGAGAGTGTTTAGAAGTGTAGAAAGGTAGTTTATTTGTACTTTTAAAGTATTTTTTGACCTCTTTATTGTTATTTGATTTAGGAGCCTTTCCCTTTTCTCCATATTCCACTGTGGAGTTTTTCTTTTGGTTGAAGATTTCTGTCCCTCCATTTGAATTTCCTGTAACACCCCAATTGTTCATCCAATACCATTACTCCCTCTTTCTCCACTCAGCTGAGAGATTAAAGAATTTCCAACTAATATTAGATGATCATCTCATACTTATCAACTGGCTAAAAACCAAATCTAATTATGATTTTTATTTTGGTACTGAGTATGCAACTAAAGTAGGACAGTCCCCAGAATCAAAAGTTAATGGCTATCTTCTAATGTCAAATGAATTACGGAATAAGACCAAGGGAAGGATTTATCTTTTGCCTAAAAAGATCTCTGAACGCTTCAATAATTACAAATCCAAATACAAGAAGGCAATTACACTTTCATTTTCTACTGGTTTTTGTATTACTGACATTGATATCAGTAAGGGCATAAAATCTATAGATGATAAACTTGAATCTCTATGTCCATACTTTAAAGAGATTGAAGCTGTTTTTGGAGAGCAAGATGATATTAATCCTGCAAAAATGTTGGATAGTGAAGATTCTATCTCCAAACATTATGTCAAAACCAATCTGTTCCCATCCTCTACCTCCACTCAATCCTCCCCTGTTCTAAATTCAATGAATTTAGATAGCTTTACAATATATCCTTATGGTGATATAACCAAAATGATTCCACTCCAGTAAGTTTTTATTTCTTGTCTAGTTTATTTATTTTTTTTATTTATAAAAAGGCTAATGAAAAAACTCAGGATCCTCAAGCAAATGAGTCTGAAACTAGCATCAATGATGAAGAGGAAAATGTTACATCAAAAAAAAAGTAAAGAACATCAACTTCTTTGAATTTTAACAGTCATAGAAAGCAAAACTGTGATAGTTTTTCCCAAACCCCTTTTTCTTCCATTGATGATTTTCTGGAGAAAATTGAATCTGGTAAGTGATAGCATAACTCTTAATAATTAAGTGAGCTTTTCTTTTCTTTTTTTAATATTTTTTTTCACTCTAGGTAAAGTTGAAGTTGCAAGAGATACTCTCAAATTTCAAAAGAAAAAATACAAGCTCTCTTTACAAAGGGATGATAGGGCACAAGACTTGCAGTAGATGAAATTTGAGCTTTCTTTACAGAGGGATGGGAGGGTACAAGACTTGTAGGAGAAGAAATTTAAGCTTTCTCTAAAGAGGAATGAGAGGTCACATAACTTGGAGGTTAAGATATTCAAGATAAAGAAAGAAGAGAAGGCTCTAGAGTACAATTTCCTATTGGATCAAATGAAACTCAAGTATCAACTTGAAGATGGTTCAAAAAAGAAATATTTCTTGAGAGAATGTGTTAAAGCTAATAAATCTATTGAGGAAATTGAACACTTAATGAAAATGTTTGATAACTTTTTTTTTATTTTTTTAGAAAGTTTTCTTGATAGAATGCATTAAAGCTAATAATAAATCCTCAGCACACACTCCTCACTGAGATATGAAAAATTTTATTGCAAAATTTTATATTATTTGTTTGTTTGGTTAAGTTAGTTTTGTTTTATTTCTTTTTGGTGATAATTTCATACACTACGCAATATAGGGGGTGGACTTGCTAGCAAGTCCTCAACCTGAACTCAGATGGAACTCAGATGGAACTCAGACTGAACTCATACTGAACCCATACTGAACTCTACTTGAACACCCACCTAAAACTGTTCTGCTGAGTGGTGTTCATCCCTGATTGTATGGTTCCTTTATCAATAGCTCAATGTGTGTTCAATCTATGGTGAGTTTGGGTCCAAGGTTGCGGACTTGCTAGCAAGTCCGCCCCCCATATTGTGTGGTGATATGTGTTGACTTTTTAAAGGTCTTGATTCTAGATGATTTTTTTTTGCAAAAATTTAAAAAACTCATACATTTTTTCTTCTTTGCATTCCAATCATTAAATTTTCTTTTCTAAATACAACTAAGTCAACAAAACTCTATATCTGTTTTAAGAAATTGGAAATATCACCCCCTGAATTTTATTGAATCAAGGGGTGGGTATCACCAAAATTTTTCTAAGTTATCAATTTCACATGTCAGATTTGAAAATTTGGCAATACCCTCTCCTGCATTTTATTGAAGTAAGGGGTGAAAATCACCAAAATTTAATATAATTACATAAATTAATATATATAAAAAACTAATATATATCAATTTATCTAGTATTAAAGTAATGACAATTCCTCTAGCCAAAATGTGGATACATCTAGAAACAAATTTTTGGGACTTTCCACAAGTGTAGGCTGAGGAACCTCATGAAACAAATAAATTTTGTCATGATTCCCATTTATACAATTCAAGGTTGTTGGGCAATTTCTTTGCTTTAAGGATTTTAAATAAAAGAGTTATTTATAAAATTTAATGAAAAAATAAAAAATATTTGTTTACTCTACTCATCCCCATACTTTTTTGATATATATAAAGTTTTATTAAATTTATAGCTTTTACCTTCTTTTTTTACCTTATTGATTTGTTGGATTAGTTTTTGACTAATTTGGAAGGAGCAGCCAAAATGAGTAAATTAGTGACAAGATTCCAAACCACGGGGAGCTTTTGTTGTTTTGTGATTATCCTTATAAGAGTTCCAAATAATTTCAATGGTTCCAGTTACCAATCCAAAATAGATTATACAGTTGAAATCCAAAAAGAATACCCCATGACCCTTTATTTTAGCTGGGGAAGGAATAGGTTGTCAAGTTATTGGATTGATATATGAGAAAATTCCAAAAGTAAGATAATTGGCATAATTCCTATCAATATGAATCTTATTGTGGAATCCTAAATGAGTAATAATAACATTTGAAATGAAAAGATATTGGTTTCTAATTTCTACCCATTTGGAGTCACACCAATTTGGTATTCCAACTTTGGTAGCAATTTGATGATTCTTTTCAAAAGCTTTATTACAGAGTTTTTTAGGCTAAGATAAAAAAAAGTAATGAAAGAAGGCAAGGTGTCCCATAAGCAAAAATCATCATCTTTTTCAGCTTTGGATAAATTTTTAAGTAAAAAATAGATGCCTATGGAAATAAAATTAGTGACATGATTTTAAGAAAGAAACATATCTTATCAGACATACCAGCTTTTGACAAATCCTGGTCTCCAACCAAATCCAATCATAATACCACCCACCAAATTTGTATTTGTCAGCCTGTATATCTCCAGGACTGAGTAAAAAGTGATTATAAGTTATGTGAAACACATGAACTATACATGGGAACAATAAATAAGAGTACACAAATAGTATACATAAGTAAAACTATGATAATACACATAAAAATGCCATTATAACACCTTATATACATGCATATATCCACCTTTTATAGGTCTTATGTACTTAATATTAAGTTGGAATATGCTAGGGTAATCTTAAGAACCTTAAGTATAAGGCTACATAATTTTTAAGTACACTTAAAGCCGTTATATTCATTGTTTTATGCAAAAAACAAGAAATGTGCTTTATTTCACTTAAAAGTTGACTATATGCGCTATAAAATTGAGAATATCAAAATTGCGCTTTGACAGATCCATTGGGCTCATTTAGAACTATTGATTTGGCTATTTAAATGCATAAAAATAACACTTTTCAAATTTGGTGTTTTTTATGCCAGAAATGGCTTCTGTGTACTGGCCACATACTGCCTGCTTTTTTCCCATGTGAATAGCTTCATTTTTAGCAAAGTTAGCTTTTTCACACTATAATTACCCCACATTCTACGCCCACTGTGGGGAAACACACTAAAATAGGCGACAGGCGCTTATTTAGTGTCCTAGCTTAATTAATAATGCATTGACCTTGTTTATATGCACTAATTTCATTAATAACCTCACTCTTGGCACTTTATTTCATCACCACGCTTAAATTTGCCTAATTTTAGTCAAGGATTTACCCGTGCAAGTGCCTGCCAAGAACTGCATGTAGTTACCCCACATCTCACGCTCTGTTTTAAGTTTTTGTGTGGTTTCTCAGTCAATTTTGGTTATTTTTGAATGGGAATTTCACGTAGTATAATGTCAGGATTAGCCCCATTATTTCTACAGTAAATCCCCTTATTATTAAGCTATTATTAACCTTAAAAAGTCTCCTTTAGTCTTTTATATTATTGTTTTATACGCATATACTCTCTTTTTGTCTTTTTCTTTAATTTTTGATGGATTTCCCTTATTATTACAGTATTTTGGCGGTTTTTATTTGTCTACTTATGTAATGGGTCACTAGGGATGTTGAGGGGAAGATCTATTAGTTGTTTTGAGGCGTCATTAACTGTGTATTGGATGTTATATCAAGGGATTTATTGGGGAACTCAGTGTGTATAAAAGGAGGAGGTTTTTTGGTCTTGTTTCTAAATTCTTTATCATTACAATTTAACCAATATAACCAAATCAATTACAATACATATCAATTAGTAATTTTACAAGACTTCTGAATAGTATTTGAATTTATATAATCTATTTTTCTACCAACTACAAAGATTGTAAGCCATATATAAGAATAGTGAGAATTATATTACTGAGACCTTTATATTTGATTTTATTTTACAAATTAGTGGATTAATACTACAGTATTCATATAGGACCATTAAAATCTTCTAGACAACTGACTATTCAAGCTAGTTCACGTCATTGTACTTGACCTTAGCCTGACAGTATTCCTTAATGGTAAACGTACCAAAGCCATTTGATATAGCGTTATTATGAGATCAGATAATTAATTAAAGTTTTCATCTTTTGAACCATTAAAAGAATGATTTTCAAGAAAAAAATTGAGGTTTAAAAAATTACTGATAACTGCTTTAATTTCATTGTCTTCTGATTCAGTTGAACATTTTAAATCTTCTGTTAATTCATTTGGATAAGAATTTATTTGATCCACTCTAGTTTTATAGTACTGGATATTTGATATATGGCCAAAGAAGCAATTCAAATGAATTTTCTTTTTTAAATTTATATTATTCTTCTGACTTTGAACATCATTATTTTTTTTAATATTTTGGATGATGATTGAAATGAATTTAAATTTGAAAAAGATGATTAAGATGAAAAAAGGATGATAATAGAGAAGTAAGAGGTGATTCTGACAAAATAGACATTTTTTTCTCTGAAAAAAAAAATTTGGTGTCAAAAACCAAAAAAATTAATTTGCAAAAAAATAAAATTCACAGAATTTAGTTTGTTTATTAAACCTTATGAATTTTATTGATAAAAATTAATCCTTATAATTATTAAAAAGAAATCAATTACTAAAATTGTCCTTAAAAAAATTGAATTAAAAAAAACAATAAAAACAAACATCAGTTAAATTATTTCCCAAAAAAATGAATTTTAAAGCTGTTAGGTGTTAGATATACCAAATAAAGTCCTTGAAAGAAAAAATGATAAAAATAAATTATAATCAAAAATTTAAGCCAAAAAAAAAATTGTATCCAAAAAATTATTCCCAAAAATAAAATAAAAAATTATAAAAACTCAAAATTTATTTTTGATTCAGCTTGAACTGTTAAAAAAAATTTTTTTATAATATTCTTTGAAAAATAAACAAAAAAAATTCAAAATAATTTTAATAAAAATAATAAAAATTTTCTTTTACATACTCCCATATTACCCCTCCTTGTCAGCCTCTTTTACCTCTTTTTGGTGTCCTCAAACCCCCCCTCCCCCTTCTTGATCTTCTCAAAACCCGCTTCTCCCCCTTTTTTACCAGGTCCTCCCCCCTTTTCCCCCATTCAGGAACCTCTTTTTCCCCCTTCAGGCACCTCTTTTTCCCCCTTTTACTCCCCTTTACCCCCTTTATGCTGCCTCACAATACTCCCCCCTCTCCCCTCCTACTCTCTTCTCCACTGCTTCCCCCCCTCCCCCCCTTCCCCCTTATCCCTTTCCCCCCCTCCCCCCTCCCCTCTTTCCTTGCCTCCTCCCCCCTTTAATACCTAACCAAATAGCTTAGTTATTTGTTTAGATTGTAGGTAGAGGGTGGAGGAGAGGTGAGAGGGGAGGGGGAGGGGGAGAGGGAGAGTATTGTGAGGCAGCCTAAAGGGGGAAAAAGGGAGGAAAAAGGGCGCTTAAAGGGGGGGAAAGGGGGGATTGAGGCAGTCAAGAAGGGGGAAAGGAGGGAAAAAAAGCAGGACAAGAGAGAAAAGAGGGAGAGAAAAAACAAAAAAAATTAGTTTAACCTTGAAAAAAAATAATTGAAGAACTTACAAGAAAAAAAAGCAAAAAAAAAAACATGATTAGCAAATAAAAATTCAATAAAAACGAAAAAAATGACTTACCTGGTAAGATGAGTTAAAAGAAATGCAACAAAAATAATTGAGTGATTTTTGAGGAGAGGAGGAAAAGGATATGAGTGAAGAATGAAAAAAAGAAACACTGAAAAAATATGCAATTTCAGAAAATATGTGATTTCATGTTGATCTGGTGAAAGAAAACAATGAGCCATCCAAAAAAGAGATATTTGCCGTAAATTCAAAAAAAAATGAAGATGAAACAAAAAAAAATACCAAGACAAGTGAATAAAGTATACAAAGTGGACATTTGGAGAGTATGAATTCAAAAAATTAAAAGGGTTTTGTGTCAAATGGTGGAGGGTGATTGGAATAATGACAGAGCATATGCTGGCTGGCTGAATGTTTTGTGATTCAAGGGAGGGGAGAACCGGAGCTGGTTCAAGATCCTCTTCTTCATAAAGATCTTTCCACTCATCCTTTAAATCAGCTAGGATATTGTGGAGTATAATGCAAGTCATTATCCAATGATTTGCAGTTTTTATTTCCTTTTTTTCTTGAAAACGGATTCTGAGTTCCTGGAGACTAGAAAATCCTCCCTTCAAAATCACAATAGCATGTTCAATACATACTCTTGATTGGGAAAGGTGATAATTAAATGTGGTTTTTGAGTCATTTTCTAAATTTGCACTATTGAAAGCAGGTATAATGTACTTTCCACTTGCATATGCTGAGTCTTCCAGGAGGTACTGAGATTGGTCAAAGTATGAGTCAAGACTTTGAGAGATCCTCATTTTTTGGAAGATAGAAGAGTCATGAAATGAGCTGGGGAAGCCACTATGAAAAGAAATAAACTTTTTGTTGACATCACAGAAAAGTTGAATGGCCATAGAGTATCTACAAAGAAGATAAAAAGTTAGTTTATGAAAGATGTGAAATCGGAGAACATTTAGAAGAAACATTTTTTGTGATCAAAATAATGGTTTCCATTATGAGAAGGCTTTTGATTCAAAGGTATATTTGTACCATTAACAAAACCTACACATCCAGGGAAACCTTCAGCTTGCATTACTTAAGAGGATTCAAGTTGCTTTTGTGGAGTTGGCCCAGCAAGTGTTTGAGACTTGAGAGAAAAGATAGCAATCATGAAGAACTTGGTGTATAAAATGAGGGTACCATATCCTATGGTAAAGAGATTATCTAAACATCTTACAGAAGCAGAATTTCCATTTGAACCAAAGTGACATAGTGCAACAGCAAGTTGAAAGGCAGGATAACACTGTTTGTTATTGGAATTATTATGGAAGATAGGATGATTGTAGATGAGTTGAGGAAGTTTGAAAAAATAATCAGAAGAAATTTAAGTGAGGAATGTTGATAATGGAGCAGAGATCATATCTGGGATCATGATAAAGATTTGGCCCCCTGGGATGATGTAATGCTTTTTTGAAAGAAAATAAATATAAGCTAAAGTGTCTTCCAAACCAGAGTCAGAATCAGAGTCAGCGGCTAAAACTAAAGTGATAGCATTTATAGCCAATTGAAGTTTCTTCCTAGTAGAGATTTGCTCCATTATTGTTGGTAGAAGGTTTAGGTTATGAGTGGGAATTGGGAATTTTCCACATAATGAGCAGATGGGGTGTGTAGATAGAAAAAAATGTTATGTGTTCTCCACCAAAATTAAGTATCATAGAGTGATGAGATACATAAGGATGGCATCTGAAGTTATATATCATGTGACTTGCTTACAAATCAATCATGGATGTCATGAGTTTGGGATCAGGAATAAGGAATGGAAATTGGGTATAAGAGGTGGGATAATGCATTATTGTGGATTCCTTATCCACTAGCCCTGGGGCTAGTGGATAAGAATCTTCTGAAATTAATAATGTCTGATCCCGGGACAAAAAACTCCTGATCCCTAATTGCAGATCCCTGAACATTGAAGCCCCCTATTATCAAATTTATAGTGCATATATTCATTTTTCAAGTGATTTAAAGCACATTTCTTGTTTTTTCCATAAAACAATCAAAACAACAGCTTTAAGTCTACTTGAAAAGTATGTAGAATTAAGTTTAAGGCTCTTAAGATCACCCTGACACAATTCATCTTATTATTAAGTACATAAGACTTATAAAAGGTGGATATATGCATGTATATAAGGTATTATAATGGCATATCTTGTATTTAACCATTAATTTCACTTATGTATTTAACTTTTGTACTTTTATTTATTGTTCCCATGTATACTACATGTGTTTAACATAATATATAAGCACTTTTTACTCAGTCCTGGAAATATCCAGGCTAACAATATGCATGTAATACCTTAGAATAAAACAGTGAAAAAGGAAGGAATAACACTAAATATAAAACACAATTTAAGGGGATCAACAGTAGAAATGAATGAGCTAATTATTCTTAACTAATATGTGAAATCCCCATCCAAATATGATCAATATTGACTGAGAAACCATTGAGAAATTCAAAATAAGATGTGAAATGTGGGGTAGCTGAATGCAGTCTCTTGGAATGCACTTGAATGGGTAAATCCTTGACTAAATTGTCAATTTTAAGCATGCTAGTGAATTATAGGTGTCAATCTTGAGGTTATTAATGAAATTAGTGCATATAATAAGTTCAATGCACTAATAATGAAATTAGGACACTAAATAAGTGCATGTTGCTTATTTTAGGATGTTTCCCCATAGCAGGTGTAAAATGTGGGGTAATTATAGTGTGAAATAACCCATTTTGCTAAAAATGAAGCTATTCACATGTTACAAATGCAGACAGTATGTGGCCAGTACACAGAAGCCATTTCTGGCATAAAAAATATCAAATTTATAAAGTGTTTCTTTTATGAATTTTCATAGCCAAATCAATAGTTTTAATTAAGACAAATTGATCTTTCAAGACACATTTTCAATACTATTAAATTTATAGAGCAGATATTCAACGTTTAAGTGATTTAAAGTGAATTTCTTATTTTTTTGATAAAACAATAAAAAACAGCTATAAGTCTACTTAAAATTATGTAACCTTATTTTTAAGGTTCTTAAGATTACCCTAACATATTAAAACTTAATATTTGGGGGTATCAATGTTCAAGGATCTGCAATTAGGGATCAGGAATTTTTTTTCAAGGATCAGACATTTTTAATTGCAGAAGATTCTTATCCAGTAGCCCTGGGGCTAGTGGATAAGGAATCAACAATAATACATTTTCCCACCTTTTACACCCCAATTTCCATTCCTAATTCCTGATCCCAAACTCATGACATCCATGATGGATTTTTAAGAAAGTCACATGACTTATAATTTCTGATGCAATCCTTAAGTCTCTCCTCACTTTATGCTACTTATTTTTTGGTAGAAAAAACTTAAGTTTTTTTTCTATCTACACACCCCAACTGCACATTTGGTGGTGAATTCCCACTTTCCACTCATCATCCAAACCTTCTACCGACAACCTATACTACCAACAACAATGAAGCCTCTCTCTACTAGACAGCTACTTCACTCCACTATGAATGCTATCACTTTACTTTTAGTTCTCTACTATAAATATGACTCTGATTTGGAAGATGCTTTAGCCTATTTGTGTTTTCTTTCCAAAAAGTGTTACCTCATTGCTAGGGGGCAAAATCTTTATCATGATCCCCGATATGATCTCCACTCCATTCTCAACATTCATCAACTAAACTTCACTCAACTATTTAGAACTTCTCCCAATTCTTTCTTTAAAATTTATCAACTCATCTCTGAAAATTCTATCTTTCATAACAATTCCCATAACAAATAGTGTAATCCTGCCATTCAACCTGCTGCTACACTATGTTGCTTTGGCTCAAATGGAAATGGTGCCACTGTATGACATTTGGATAATCTATTTAAAATAGGATATGGTACCATGATATTATACACCAAGTGCTGTATGATTGCTATCCTTTCCCTCAAGTCTCAAACACTTGCTTGGCCAACTCCAGAACAGCAAGTTGAATCCTCTCAAGTAATGCAATCCAAAGGTTTCCCTGGCTGTGTAGGTTTTGTTGATGGAACAACTATACCTTTGAGTCAAAAGCCTGCTCATGATGGGAACCATTATTTTGATCACAAAAAAAGGTTTATTCAAAATCTTTTCCAATTTCTCATCATTCATGAACTAACTTTTTATCTTCCTTCTAGATACTCTATTTCCATTCAACTGATATGTGATGTCAATATAAAATTTATTGCTTTTCACAGTGGCTGCCCTGGATCATGTCATGACTCTTCTGTCTTCCAAGTAATGAGGATTTCTCAATCCCCAGACTCATACTTTTGCAAATCTCAGTACCTCCTTGCAGACTCAGCATAAGCAAGTGAAAAGTACATTATACCTGCTTTCCATGGTGCAAGATTAGAAAATGACCCCAAAACCACCTTTAATTATCACCTTGCCCAATCAAGAGTATGGATTGAACATGCTATTGGGATTTTAAAGGGAAGGTTTTCTAGTCTCTGTGAACTCAGAATCCAATTTCAAAAAAAAATGGAAATCAAAACTGCAAATCATTGGATGATGACTTGGGTTATACTGCACAATATCCTAGCTGATTTAAAGGATGAGTGGAATGATCTTTATGAAAGAGAGGATCCTGAACTAGTGCCAGCTCTTCCGTCCCTTTAATTACAAAACATTCGTTCAACTGACATACGCTCTGTCATTATGCCAATCACCCTCCACCATTTTGGCACACAACCCTTTTAATTTTTTGTTTTCATACTCTGCAATTTTCCACTTTGTGTACTTTATTCACTTGGCTTGGTATTTTTGTTTGTCTCATATTCATTTTTTTGGAATTTATGGTGAATATCTCTTTTTTGGATGGCTCATTGGTTTTCTTTCACCAGCTCAACATGACATTGCATATTTTCTAAAATTGCATAATTTTTCACTATTTCTTTTTTTCAGTCATCCCTCATATCCTTTTCCTCTTCTCCTCCAACATCCCTCAAACAATTTTGTTTCATTTATATTGTCATCTCATCTCTCCAGGTAAGTCATTTTATTCTTTTTTTGATTTTTTGATTACTAATTATAATTTTCTTTTGTTTTTTTTCTGTTTTTTTTATTTTTTGTATCTAAATATTTTTTGTAAGTGTTTATTTTTGATTTCAATGGTAAAATTAACCTTTTCTTTTTCTCCCTCTTTACTTTCTTTTTTAGCTCCATCACCCTACTCTTCATTCCTCCTTGGCATGTTCATTATCCCTCCTTTCCCCTGTTTCACTTTTCTTTGGCTCCATCTCATTAAAACACATACATTTCACATTCTCTATGCATTTCACTTACTCTGATTCAATTTCCCCACAATTCCAACATCAGTCTTTCTCACTCTATTTTTCCTACTTTTCAATCAAGGTAAGTTTCATCTCCTTTTTGTCATGCCTATATGATATCTCACTCCTTTTATGAAAATTTCATACTTAAATATATGTATGACTCTTATCTGTATAACAGTGAACTTATTAAACTCCTTTTATTTTCATCTTCATTACCACTTTTCAAGTTTTTGTAAAATTTAGAAAATCAGAGTCGGAATTAGGGTTAGGCTTATTTGAATCTAATTTTCTTTTAACTGAAGATTCTCCTGGCGTCTACCTTTCATTTCCCACAAACAAATTTGAATTTGGTTCAGTAGTTGCTAAGATATTGACTGTTAAAGTTGAGACTTTTTTCTCCCAATTTAAATTTTTATTTCATTTTTTATGTAACAAATTAGGGTTTGGTTTATTCAAATCACATGTCCTTTAACTGAAGATTTTAATAAATCCTAACTCTCATTTCCCACAAACAGGTTTGCATTAGGTTCAGTGGTTGCTGAGATTTTGACCTTTGAAGTTGAGCCTTTTTTTCCAAATTTCACTTATCTTATTTCACATTTTTATATTGCATAATTAGAGGATAAGGATTCTGAAACTCTTATCTAATTATTATATAGGCTTTTGTCTCCCTCTTTTTGGACTTTTCATCACCACTTTTAAAGTTTTTGTGCAAACTTGAAAAGTAGAGTCAAAATTAGGGTTAGGTTTATTTGAATCAACTGTCCTTTTAGCTGAAGATAATTTAAGGTTAAATAAACAAACTAAATTTTGTGAGTTTTATTTTTTTGGTTTTGGACACAAATTTTTTGTTCAGAGAAAAAAATGTCTATTTTATCAGAATCACCTCTTACTTCTCTATCATCATCCTCTTTATCATCCTTATCATCATTTACAAATTCAACTTCATTTCAATCATCATAATAAACATCTAAAAAAACAATGATGATCATATTCAGCAGAATAAAAGAAATTTCATTTGAATTACTTATTTGGCCATATATCAAATATTGTGTACTATAAAACTAAAGTGGATTAAAAAAATCTTATATAAAAGAGCTACCAGAAGATTTAAAATACTTTACTAAATCAGGAGACAATGAATACAAAGCCATTATCTGTAATTCATTTAAACCTCAATTTATTTATGAAAATAATTCTATTAATGATTCAAAAGATGAATCTTTAAATCAACTATCCAACCTTATCATAACTCTATATCAAATTGCTTTGGTTCACTTACCAATATAGAATACAAATTTGTTGGGTGGTATTATGATTGGATTTTTTTAGAGACCAGGATTTGTTAAAGGCTATTCTATTTGAATTTCTAATAATATATTTTCATTCTTAAAATTATTTCACTCATTTTTTTCCCACAGGCATCTATTCTTTACTTAAAAAATTATCTAAATCTGAAAAATATAATGATTTTTGCATATGGGACACCTTACCTTCTTTTAATTTTTTTCTTGCTCTTTGCCTCAAAAAACTCTGCAATAAAGCTTTTGAAAAGAATCATCAACTTATTACCAAATTTTGAATACCAAATTGGTGTGACCTCGAATGGAAAGAAATTAGCAATTACTACCTTTTATTTTCAAATGTTATTATTACTAATTCAGGATTCCACAATAAGATTCATATCAATAGGAAGGATGCCAATTTTCTTACTTTTGGAATATTCTCATATATCAATCTAATAACTGGCCAACCAATACCATCTCCAGCTAAAATCAAAGGACATGATTTATATTTTCCAGACCACAAGTGCATCATTGATTTTGGTTTGGGAAATGGTGTGATCAAAAAAATTTGGAACTCATCTCAGGATCATCACCAAACAACTAAAGCTCCACCTGGTTTGGAATTTTGTCAAGAGTTTACTCATTTTGGATGTTCTTTCCAAATTATTCAAAAGTTGATTTAAAGAATCAACAAGGTAAAAAAAGAATGTAAATTTAATAGATTTAAAAAAAATTTATCTAGATCCAAAAAGTATGGGGATTAGTGGTGTCATCAAAAATTTAATATTTTTTCATAAGTTTTTAATAAATATCTCTTATATTTAAATTTCCTAAACTAAATTAATGGGCCAACAACCTTGTGTTGTATAAATGGTAATCATGACAACATTTATTTGTTTCATGGGGCTCCTCTAGCCTATACCTGTGGAAAGTCCCAAACTTTTGTTTCTAGATTTGATCTGCATTTTGGCTAGAGTAATTTTCATTACTTTAAAACTAGAGGAATTTATATATATTAGTTTTTTATATATTAATTTATGTAATTATATTAAATTTTGATGACTCCCACCCCTTACTTCAATAAAATTCAGGGGGGGTATTGCCAAATTTTCAAATCTGAAATTTAAAATTGAAGACTTGTAAAAATTTAGGTGATACCAACCCCTTGCTTCAATAAAATGTAGGGTGGTTATTGCCAAATTTTCAAATGTAACATGTATGATTTTTGACTTGTAAATATTTTGATGATTTATTAAAACTTTGGTGGTACCCAACCCTTACTTCAATAAAATTCAAGGGGGGTATTGAAAAATTTTCCTATCAGATTTGCAAACTTTTTCTTGAAATTTTGGTGATACCCATCCCTAACTACAAGCAGGGGGGAGATTTGCCAGATTTTCATAAGATATTCAAAATTCTTAACTTGAAAGAATTTTGGTGATAACCAACCCTTACTTCAAAAAAAAGCAGGGGGGGGATTGGCAAATTTTCAAAGGAGACTTGAAAATTTTTTTTAAAAAAGAATTTTTAACATTAAAATACAAAAATTCAACTAAAGATGGATAGAGTACAGAAATACAGGAAATTTTTGTAAAATTTATGCACGAATAAATATGAAAAGTTGAAGTGTGAAAGAACTAAAACAAACTAGTTATCAAAAAATTTCATCAAATGTTCAATTTAATCAACAGTTCTTTTGGTTTTAACACATTCTATCAAGAAATCATTCATTTAGAAATTTCTTCAAGATGCACCACGCAATATGGGGGGCGGACTTGCTAGCAAGTCCGCAACCTTGAACCCTAATTCATATCTTTTTGAGCACACATTGAGGAAGTGATGAAACCATCATGAAGAAGTATTGAATTTACTTTGAACACACCTTGAAGCTCATGTGAACACAAATGGGGCTACAAGGGCTGGAAAGGCTGGAGAGAGGGGTGAGGAAGGGTGTATGGGGTAGCGAAAAGGTTGGGAAAGAGTTGGAAGGGAAGATTAAGGGTTCTGAGGCATTTTAAATGAAGAAAAGGGTCTGGGAGAGGTTGAGAGGGGTGAAATGGGGATCAAAAGAGGATGGCATACAATGGGGCTGGGAGGATAGCGAAAGGCATGGGAAGGGAAGACAAGCATGTGTTGATAGAATTGAAAGGGATGGAGATTGGTGCAAACAGAGTGTGAAAATAGGAGGATGAACTCTGTTCTTCGGGCGAAGAACAGAGTTCACTTCCATAAAATATTAGCTGAAACATAGTTTTCAATTCTGTAAAAACAGTTGTAAGTAATAGAAAAAGTCACTGATTTTTTTTATATGTAATCTGAAATTTTTTAATAAAATTATTGTATTTAAGAATTGCAATATTGTCAATCAATTTTTATTGATCAAATTAATTTAATAAAGTATTATTTTAATAAGCTGTTTCAAAAAATACTTTGCATTGAGTAGACTCATGGAATGATTTTTTCTGGCTTCCATTCAGTTATCCTCACACTTTCACTATGTTTTCAATATAGATCCATTGTTATTTGTGTGATACTTCAAGTGAAAGTTCAGTATTACTTCAGTCTGAGTTCCATCTGATTTCCATCTGACTTCAAGTTGCGGACTTGCTAGCAAGTCCTCCCCCTATATTGCGTGGTGATGATGCTTATACTTTATCTTTTCCATTAAGTTTTTATGCTCAAGCATTTTTTCCTCTTTTTTGATTTTTCAATACTTAGAGTTAAATTGAACTTCTTCTCCTGCAAGTCTTGGGCCCAATCATCCTTCTGTAAAGAGAGCTCATACTTCCTCTCTTCCAAATTATGTGCTCTGTCATCCCTCCTTAAAGAAAGCTCATATTTTTTCTTTTCAAATTTTAGAGTCTCTTTAGAAATTTTAACTTGTTCTAGAGTGATAAGAAATATTGAAATAAAGTAGAAGAAAATCAGAGTAAATTATTAAGAGGTATGGTATCACATACCAGCATCACATTTCTCCAAAAATTCTACCATAGAAGAAAAAGGGGTTTGTGATGAAGTATCACTCTTTTTTATTCTTTGGGAGTGTAAATTTAGACTAGTTGAAGCCCATCGCTTTTTGTTGGATTTAGTTGGTACATTAATGTCCTCCTCATCATTGTTGCTAGCTTCAGATTCAGATGATGGTGGGTCCTGGGTTTGTTTGTCATCCATTTTAGAAATAAGAAAAGATAAGTAAATAAAAAAAAATAATTGGTAAGATAGAAGAAAAAAAACATACCTGAGTTAGATTGGGTTGGTTTATATCACCATAAGGATCTGTGGAAAGGATATGTAGATTTGTTGAATTTAAAACAGGGGAGGCTTGAGTAGAGGAAGAGGATGGGAAAAGATTTAATTTGACATCATGTTTCGAGATAGGATCTTCTCCATCCAACATGTTTTCAGGATTAACATTGGCTCACTCTCCAAAAATAGCATCCATCTATGTTAAGTAAGGACATAAAGAATCAATTTTATCATCTATGGATTTGATGCCCTTTCTGATATTAAGTCACTAATACCAAAACCAGTAGAAGATGAAAGAGTCTCTGCCTTCTTGTACTTGGCTCAAAAATGCTTGAAGCGTTCAGACATCTGTTTTGGTAAAAGATATATCCTTCCCTTAGTCTAATTCCATAATTTGTTGGCCATTAGAAGATAACCATTAACTTTTGATGCAGGGGGCTGTCCTACTTTCATTGCATACTCAGTACAAAAACAAGAATCATAGTTAGATTTATATTTTAGCAAGTTGATAAGAATGAGATGATTGTCTTTTTTAAGTTGAACGGTTTTGGATTTCTCAGCAGAGTGGGGGAAAGAGTGATTAGTGGGATTTGAACAACGATCTATTACAACGAGGCATGTTAAGATAATTAAAGATGAAAAGGTGCAGAGACAAGCATATGAGATATAAAGATGAAAAGGAGCAGAAACAAGCAGATGAGAGAGTGAGATAAAAAGGAGCAAAATCAAATAGATGAAATGGGGAGAAATTGTGAGTGGATAGAATGAACAGGATGGGATGGGAGTGGGAGTGCACAGCAAGGTAGAAGGAATATCATTTCAGCCTGAATATCCCAGGACTGAGTAAAAAGTACTTATAAGTTATTTTAAACACATGGACTATACATGGGAGCAATAAATTAGAGTACACAAATAGTATACATAAGTAAATTTATGATAATATACAAAATATGCCATTATAACACCTTATATACACGCATATATCCACTTTTTATAAGTCTTATGTACTTAATATTAAGTTGGAATATGTTAGGGTAATCTTAAAAATCTTATATATAAGGCTAAATAATTTTTAAGTAGACTTAAAGCTGTTGTTTTCATTGTTTTATGTAAAAAACAAGAAATGCACTTTAAATCACTTAAAAGTTGATTATATGCACTATAAATTTAATAAAATTTAAAATGCGCTTTGACAGATCAATTTTTCTTAATTAGGACTATTGATTTGGCTACTCAAATGCATAAAAATAACACTTTTCAAATTTGAGGTTTTCTATGCCAGAAATGTCTTCTGTGTACTGGCCACATACTTCCTGCATTTTTCCCATGTGAATAGTTTCATTTTTAGAAAATTTAGCTTTTTTTTACACTATAATTACCCCACATTATAGGCCCACTGTTGGTAAACACACTAAAATAGGCAACAGGTGCTTATTTAGTGTCCTAGATTAATTATAAATGCATTGACCCTCTTTATATGCACTAATTTCATTAATAACCTCATTCTTAGCGCTTTAATTTACTACCATGCTTAAATTTGCCTAAATTAGTAAAGGATTTACCCGTGAAAGGGCCTTCCAAGAACTGCATGTAGTTACCCCATATCTCACGCCCTTTTTTGGGTTTTCAGGTGGTTTCTCAGTCAATTTTGGTTATTTTTGAATGGGGATTTCACATAGTATAATGTCATTATTAGCCCCAAAATTTCTACAGTTAAGCCCCCTTATTATTAAGTATTAATTAGTCTTAATTTTTACTTTTTGGCCTTTTATATTAATGTATAATACACATATACTCTCTTTATTGCCTGTTCTATATTTTTGATGGATTATCCCTATTACTACAGGATTTTGGCAGGTGATATCATTCTAATTATATTACTAGTCATTCATTTTATTTCTGGACATTTCTATTAGCTAGAATGAGGCGTCATTAACTGTTTATTGAGCTGTTAAATCAAAGGGGTCATTGTGGAAGTGATTGTGTATAAAAGGAGGGGGTTTTTGGTCTTTTTTTCTAAATTCTTTATCATTACAATTAAAAAATATAACTATTACAATTACAATACATATCAATAGTACTTATAAAGTCTTTGAATAATATCTGAGTTTATTAAATCTATTTTTCTACCAACTATAAGATTGTAAATCATATATAATTAGTGAGATTAAAATTACTGAGACACTTATATTGAGTTATATTTTAATACTTATTGGATTTGTACTACAGTATTCATATAGTACCATTAAAATCTTCAAGACAACTGACAATTTAAGCTATTCCACGTCTCTGTACTTGACCTCAGCCTGACAATTGGGGACCTTTCTTCAAGAATTCTGTTGGTTATCTTCCAGTAAGTAAAAATTAAAAAAGAGGCTACAAGTAAATCAAATTCCTATAAAAATATTTGGATAATTACAACAGGTTAAGGTCACTTATATAGTGATTTCAGAAAAAGAAGCCCTTTTATATAATAAAATTGTGATATTGAATCAACAATTTTACCACTAATTTAACATATAATTGTTATTAGAGGTTGTCTGTCAATAGACCAATTAATTTTGTGATCTTTTCAGATAAAAATTTTTATCACTAAATTAACGTAAAATTATTATTAGTGGGAGTCTGTCAATAGACCAATTAAATTTGTGATCTTTGCAGATAATAAACCAGTTAAACTGATTAATTATTTTCTTTTAACAGGACTCTTAATCCCTTTTTATTTGTTTGTAAAATTCATTTAATATTTAGAAAGAATCATACTGACAGATTTTTGTTTTTAAATATAAAAACACGGCTAAATATTTTAGAACAATTAAATCAAGTGACCACATAAAAGCATATTTGACTTTTGGCACTTATAAATTCACTTCATACCTACAAGTAAGAAATAAAATTGTCTTCAGTGGTATTGATAAATACTGACTAAACTCCTTTTTGAAGTTTTAAGATCTCAAATTTCAATTCTTTGATTAAAATCCACATAAAAATGTGTGACAACAATGATATTGTGAGTAATAAGGTAAAAACTTATAGCTTGAGACCTAGAGCTGAAAGACCTGTTACAGGACATTCAAATGGAGGGCCAGGATTCCCCCACAAACAGCAACACTCCACAAATGTCTCTGGAGGAAAGGGAAAAACTATTAAAACAGGTATCAATGAAGAAAACAAGAAATACCTTACAAGAACAAATTCACTCCCTATCCACTCTAATGAACACCTTGAAAGTAAGAGTCAACAATATAGTGGACCAGATAAACAATCTGGAGAAAAGAGCAGCCCAGAGTTTCATAGAAGTCAATCAAGCTCTAGTAGAAATAAAGGCTCAACCACCAACAGTTGCACCCAACAGTTCCATAGCCCCACCTCCAGCCCAAGAGGAGGACCAAAAAATTACTGTAAGAAAATTGAAGTGGGATTAGTACGCCCAAAACTACAACAACCCTCAACAGCAGGGCTCCAGCAGTCACTCTTACAGGGGAAAGCCAAGGAGAAGCAGGGGAAATGGAATAAGACCTTGGTAAGTCATCCATCTTCTCAGGATCAATTATACAATCCTAACAATGAATTAATTATAGGTAATGAAATTGATAGAGAGTTATTGGATATAATTGATAAGGATTTAAAAAATTGTTCATTTGAAAATAACATGTTAAACTTGTCTTTAAATGATGAAAATGTACATAGTTTTATTGACCACCAGGATAATGCTATAAATATAAAAATGGAACCAAATGAATTAAATCTTGAGCCTGATGATGAGTCTTCTTAATTGGACACAGAAAAAATTGAATATTTTCTAAAAGAAAATCCAATTGATTCAAAAATAATTAGCAAATTATTATTAAGAGTTGAAAAATTGGAAGAATTCTCTAGAGAGTCAAACAATAATACAGAAAGTGTATTATTGAACCTCACACAATCATTGAGTACAACAGCCAATAGGTTAAAAATTATTGAGAATTAAAATAATTAATTAATCAATGAAAATAAAAGATTAAACTCTGAGGTTAAGAAACTAGAAAATAAATTGGAACATTCTCAGAATATTATTGCTACCATAGAGGGATGTGTAAAATTGTCTTTTTTAAATGTGATTGATACCTTAACTCATGTAACTGTAATAAAAGATAGGTTACAAAGAGTAGAAATTGAAATAGCTAACATTTTGAAAAATACTGATAAAGTAAAAGATAATACCTCTTATGTGGAAAGATGGCCAGTTTTTTTGAAACACTCAGATAATAAACCAATGATTGAACATGAACATAGTGTCATGGGCTCTGAGAATATAAAATCAGTAAAGTATGAAATAAATGATCATCTTTCTAAAGTAATTGAATTACTCAATATTCCTCATGTTAGGGAAGCAAAAACTAACCAAAAGAACTGGCCTAAGTTATATCAGTACCCTTCTTTTGATGGCGATTCAAAATCTGATTGGAAACAATTCATTCAGAGAATTGATAACTTAAAGTTTTCATACAAATTACCTGATGAAGAAATTACATAAAAATTGATATCTTTTTTACAGATGTGGCCTTATTATGGTTTGAATCTGTATTGAGTGAGGGAATTAACTACTCCTGGAATGAATGGAAGGCACTAATTGAAAGGCAATTTGGTGGCCCAAAATTTAGAATCACTCAACAAAGATTGTATGATAAAGCCAGATATATTCCAAATACTGGAGATAAACCCATGGTATTTTTAATGAATTTAATAAAAATCATGAAAGCCATGGATCCAAAAATGGATTATGATGATTGGGAAGAAAAAATAATATATAAATTGCCTATATCAGTCCGAGAAATTATTGTAGCTAGAACTGAAACCATCAGAGATACTTCTGGGTTTCTTAATATGTGCAATGAAATATTATTGAACCACAAATATGAAACCAGGTAGAATAATTACAAGTAAAGTGTTGAGATAGTAAAAACTACTACAAATAAGTTACCAGTGGAGAAGAAAAAACCTTCAGCTCCCATTGTCCCTAAAAGACAAGAAAATAACACTTGCTACAAATGTAATGAACCTTGGGCTAAAGGTCTTACTTTCAAGAAAAGAATAAATGTTATTGAAAACTCGCAAGATTCTGAACAAAGTAATCATGAAGATGAAAAAGAGGAATCAAGTGAGGATTGTAAAAGTAACATTTCTTACAGTGATGATGAAAATGAGATATATGTATTAGAACAGGATATTATGTTCCTGAATGATGCAATAACACATACAGATACACATTTAACTTCCATTGAAGAAGCTGAAATTATCAAATATTTATCACATGATACTTTAAAAATCACACCTATTAAAGTGCCTGTTATTATATGTGGAAAAGAAATGAATGCCATTCTTGACACTGTGGCTGCAGGTAGTGTAGTTTCTATTAACAATTTAATGAAACTAGATAGTAAGTATAAGGAAAAAATAGAACCTGTACAGACAAAGAACTGGAAGGGTTTTGTTTCAGTATTAAATCAAATTGGCAAATACAAAACAGCTGTATTCCTTAAATATCATAATGGATATGTAAGAGCGGTGTGTGAGTTTGTGGTAATGGATAATAATAATTGTAGTGATTGGTTTATTATTGGCAATGACTTATTGACCAAATTTGGCATCAAACTAGATCCTGCAAAACTTTGCTTCACTATAGGTGTAAATGGGAAAAGAAAATTCAAGATTTGCTCTGAAAATTCAATTTATTCCATTGCTCCTAAAGAAAAACAATTGCAAGGTGGAAAAACCACCTGTGAAGGGGTAGAATTGGAAAATGAAATCCAAAAAGCCTCTTTCAGTCCTCAACTCTCAAAAATTGAAGAAAACAATATTTTGAGATTGATAAAATCTTATCCTATGGCATTTGCTCATGGTTCAAATGAACTAGGATTTGTCAAAGACCATGAGAAGAAAATCTCTTTAAATTGTAATTTGGATAATATTCCTGGAAGCTTGAAAAAGAAACCTTACCCAGTTTCTCCTGCAAAAAGGAAAGACATTGAAGTCAACATTAAAATGTTGTTAGAAATGGGTATTGTTGAAAAAGTGGACACAACACCTAAGTATTGTGTTATTTCACCAGTTTCAATCTCTTATGAAAAAGATAAGGAAAGATTATGTGGTGATTACAGAGCTCTGAATACATTCACTTGGATGATATTTACCCTCTACCAAGGATAGATTCTATCCATGCTACCTTACAAGGAGCAAAATATATTTCCTGTCTGGATGGAAACAAAGGTTACCACCAGATTCCTGTGGAAAAGAATTCTCAGAATTTCTTGCTCATAACCACACAAATGGGGATATATAAATATGTGAGAATGCCTTTTGGCACAAAAAATGCGCCCTCAGTCTTCCAAAAATTGATGGATAGTATTTTTCATCAGGAAATGATTGAAGGATGGATTTTAGTTTATATTGATGACATCATAGTGCTCTCAAAAACATATGATGAGCATTGAAATCACCTGAAAAGAGAATTTCAAAAGATGGATGAAATTAATATGACACTTGCATTAAAAAAATGTAAGTTTGAGTTTCAATCCTTGAAAGTACTTGGACATGTTGTATCTGGATTACAAATTTGTGTTTACCAGAACAAAGTGGCAGCAATAAGAAACATTAGTATACCTAAAAATGTGAAAGATGTTCAAAGTTTTTTAGGTATGTGCGGAAATTATAGGCAGTATATAAAAGACTACCAATCAATTGCAGACCCTTTAACAACATTAATCAAGAAAAATGAAGCTTTCATTTGGAATAATGAAAGACAAAACGTCTTTGATAAATTGAAGGAGTGTTTAATGTCAGCTCCAATATTAGGACTGCCAGATTTTAACATACCTTTTATCTTGTATACTGATGCAAGCTTCATAGGGTTAGGTGCTGCCTTACAGCAAAAACAGATAATAAATGGATAATTATCTGAAGTAGTTATCTGTTATATATCCAGAACCTTAAGGAAGACAGAATTAAGGTATGGTGCCACTCAACTGGAATGTTTAGCCGTTGTGTGGGACTTGGAGAAACTTCATTACTATCTGGAAGACCAGAAGTTTGAATTAATAACAGATTTCAGTGCAGTAAAATCATTAATAAAAATGAAAACACCTAATAGGCACATGTTTAGATGGCAACTAGCTGTACAAGAGTACAGAGGAAGAATGACAATCACTCATAGAGTAGGAAAATTGCATTCTAATGTGGATTTATTATCCAGAAGCCCTTTGCCAAATGATGCTGACAACCCAGCTTATGTACCTGAAAATGAGGTTATAGATATATTTGGGATTTATATAGTGGATTTAGAGGAAGAGTTTTTTCAAACTATATTGGAAAATTATTCATCTGATAAAGATCTGGCTAAATTATCTACCATTTTAAATGATCCAACTAATGCCTCTATGAGAGCATTAATTAAAACCTTGCCTCCAAAGTATAAAAATGTGTTTGAAAAATTTAAATTGTCAATTGAAGTGGGATATATATATTACATAAAAAAGCTAAGTAATGTAATGGTTATACCACCTTCTATGAAAGAGTAAATGTTGAGCACTTGTCATGATGACATCTTAGCTGGCCATTTTGATTTTAACAAAACATTAACCAGAGTTAAAAATACAGCCTGGTGGATAAACATGAAAGAGGATGTACATAAATACATTGAGAAATGTGACTCTTGTCAGAAATCTAAAATATTAACTGGGAAGAGATCTGGGTTGTTACAACAAAAAGAGCAGCCAGAATCTTCATGGGAAATTGTAAACATGGATTTTGTCACTGGCTTGCCATTAGCAGGAAAAGAAAGTTTCAATTCTTTCTGGGTAATTGTAGATAGATTTACAAAAATGTGTAAGCTTCTCCCTACTTATGAAGAGGTATCTGCACAAAGACTTGGAATTACTATGGTGGACTCAAATGATGAATACTTCTGGGTTCCCCAAAGCCATAATATCTGACAGAGACCCTAAATTTACTTCATAGCTCTGGAAACCTTTGATGGAAGTATCAGGTTTTCAATTGAAATTTTCTACAGCACACCATCCACAAACTGATGGGCTGGCTGAGAGAATGATACAGACTCTAGAAGACATGATCAGAAGATATTGTGCCTTTGGATTGGAATACAAAGACAATGAGAAATTCATATATGACTGGGTAACATTAATTCCTGGCCTTGAATTTGCTTATAATAGCACAACTCATTCTGTAACAGAGAAAAAACCATTTGAACTCTGGCTTGGATAGGTACCAAATACCCCAGTAAATCATTTAAATAAATTACCAAGGTTAGATATACACCCTGGTACTAAATCCTTTATTCATAGGCAACAAATGTGTAGAAAGCATGCAGAGGAATACATTTAAAAAGCATTTGAATATGAAAATAAAAGGTGGGATAAATCACATAAAGAATTTGAATTCAAAAAAGATATGAAGTCCTAATTTCAACACTAAATTTTAACTTACAAGGTAATGTTAAACTGAAGGATCCCTTTGTAGGACCTTTTGTAGTAAGCAAAATGGTTGTTAATAATGCTGTGGAACTCATATTATATGCCCCATATGATAGGAAACATCCAGTTTTCCCTATCTCATTATTAAAACCTTACCATGAAAATGATCCTGACTTATTTCCAAAAAGAAGAGGAAGGCCTAAAAAGCAACCTGAACAAAATGTGGAAAAGGCAGAGATTGAAAAAATACTCAAGAAAAGTATTCTTACGAAAGAGAAAGTAACTGAGTATTTATTAAGATTTAAGGGGAAATCAAATGAATTTGATAAATGGATACCTGAAAAAGAAATTTCAAATCTATCCTACCTTCTTAAAAAATTTAAACAGTAAAATAAATTCCTGTTCAACCAGATGAGGGGTTAAAAAAATAGTACTCATAATATTTTGTTATTCTTTATTTCTTTAAAGAATTAATCTTTAATGCTACAGAATTTTCTGAATACCTGAAAAATAATATAAAATAAAAAAAGTGTAAAACTTATCATATTTTTATTGTTTTTTTTTGGGTGGGAGAGTGTCAGACTGGATATCCGCAGGAATGAGTAAAAATTACTTATAAGTTATTTTAAACACATGGACTATACATGGGAGCAATAAATTAGCGTATACAAATAGTATACATAAGTAAATTTATGATAATATACAATATATGCCATTATAACACCTTATATACATGCATATATCCAATTTTTATAAGTCTTATGTACTTAATATTAAGTTGGAATATGTTAGGGTAATCTTAAAACCTTAAATATAAGGCTACATAATTTTTAAGTAGACTTAAAGCTGTTGTTTTCATTGTTTTATGTAAAAAACAAGAAATGCACTTTAAATCACTTAAAAGTTGATTATATGCACTATAAATTTAATAAAATTTAAAATGCGCTTTGACAGATCAATTTGTCTGAATTAGGACTATTTATTTGGCTACTCAAATGCATAAAAATAACACTTTTCAAATTTGAGGTTTTCTATGCCAGAAATGGCTTCTGTGTACTGGCCACATACTGCCTGCATTTTTCCCGTGTGAATAGTTTCATTTTTAGAAAATTTAGCGTTTTTACTCTATAATTACCCCACATTCTAGGCCCACTGTGGGGAAACACACTAAAATAGGCAACAGGTGCTTATTTAGTGTCCTAGCTTAATTATAAATGCATTGACCCTCTTTATATGCACTAATTTCATTAATAACCTCACTCTTGGCGTCTTATTTCATCACCACACTTAAATTCGCTTAAATTTAGTCAATGATTTACCCGTGCAAGAGCCTTCTAAGGACTGCATGTAGTTACCCCACATCTCACGCCCTTTTTCGGGTTTTTTTGGTGGTTTCTCAGTCAATTTTGGTTATTTTTGAATGGGGATTTCACGTAGTATAATGTCATTATTAGCCCCAAAATTTCTACTGTTGATCCCCCTTATTACTAAGTAATAAATAGTCTTAATTTTCACTTTTTTGTCTTTTATATTAATGTATAATACACATATACTCTCTTTATTGCCTATTCTTTATTTTTCATGGATTACCCCTATTACTACAGGATTTTGGCGGGTGATATCATTCTAACTATGTTACTAGTCATTCATTTTATTTCTGGATATGTCTATTAGCTAGAATGAGGCATCATTAACTGTGTATTGAGCTGTTAAATCAAAGTGGTCATTGGGGAAGTAATTGTGTATAAAAGGAGGGGGTTTTTGGTCTTTTTTTCTAAATTCTTTATCATTACAATTAAAAAATATAACCAATACAATTACAATACATATCAATAGTACTTATAAAGTTTTTGAATAGTATCTGAGTTTATTAAATCTATTTTTCTACCAACTATAAGATTGTAAACCATATATAATTAGTGAGGTTAAAATTACTGAGACCCTTATATTTAGTTATATTTTAATACTTATTGGATTTGTACTACAGTCTTCATGTAGGACCATTAAAATCTTCTAGAAAACTGACTATTCAAGCTAGTTCACATCTCTGTACTTGAACTCAGCCTGAAATATCCAGAGAGTAGTCCAAAATGTAGTTATGGCATAAAGTTGTGCAACATGTGTTTATGACAGAAAGTTGTCCAAGATGTGGTTATGAAAAATTGAGTAGGAAAATGTTGGATAAGATGTGAACATTGACACATAAATTTTCTAATAACCTAGTTACTAGCAAAATTAATTACAGAAGATGATTGGGTTATAAGTATTTTTATCTGCAATTAATTTAATTGCGGATCTCTCACTATAAAACTAAAGTTCTCAGCCAGGCTGTCTCAGGAGTCCATTAGATTGTTATAATACTTTATTGGAATCATAAAATGGAATAAAATTATGTATTTAATGTATTTAAAATAAAATATTTTATTGAAATATAAAATTTTATAAATATTTTATAAATAAGTAAAAAAATTATTATATTAACTTTATAATTAAGTATAATATTTATTACATAAAAATATATTATATTCTATAAAATCATGGCAGATTTGTATGTATTTAATAGGTGGTATCAATGTTTAGGGATCCGCAATCAAATTAATTGTGGATAAAAATGTTATACCCCAATTATCTTCTGCAATAATGTTTGCTAATTATTGGGTTATTAGAAACTTTACGTGTCAATGTTCACCTATTATCCAAAAATTTTCTACTCAATTTTTCATAACCACATCTTGGACAACTTTCTCTCATAACCACATGTTGCACAACTTTCTGCCATAACCACATCTTGGACTACTCTCTGGATATGTGTCAGCCAACTGTACCAGGAGCCCAGTCAATTTTATGTTAATTTATTGGACCTGAAAGAGGGCATAAAAATACGCATTTTATGTATATAAATTAACATTTTATTGCATATTAAAATTATATAAGTTTTTTATAAAATATATATATAATAAGCATTATATTTATTTTATTATTATATAAATTATTTATAAATTTAAATTAAGCATGATATATTTCATATTCTATAAATTATGGCGCCTTTTTATGTATTTAATAGATATAAAATAATAATTAATTAATTATAAACATTTATTATAATTATACGTGTAAAATTAACTTATGATGTAATTAAATTAATTAATTAAATTTATATATTAAATAAAGCCTTACATATCTTATTAAACAATAATATTAGGCGCTTTTTTGACCCTTAATTGTGTAAGTAAAATTATTAAATAAATTAAAACACTTATTTAATAAGATGGTATTCAAATTCTTGCTTTAAATTAGAAATATCATTAAATTAATTATTTGTTTCATTTAAACTAGTTATTGAGTTAATTACATAGTTAAAAAAATCAATTAATTTTGCTTTATACTGGATTAAATTGATTACATGAATTTTTGCATGAAAATAATTTTATTTGTTTTAATTAAACCCTTTAAATCTCACTGTAATACCTGCTTTGGATTATTTTACTCACAGTTCTTATGTTTCAGACTTACTTAGTTACTGATTATTTTAATTAATTGTTTTGGGAACTTATGGTGGGAAAATTGGTTTCTTACTCACAGGCTTAGTTTATTGTTTCATGTTTTTCTCATAATTTCTATGTTTTAATTGTATTCTCTTGTCTTCTCGTTTCACATTTTTATTATTTTGTATATACATTTTTATGGCGCTTCAGAGATCTCCTTGCCTATCAAAAGTCCTTGGAAGTCCCCTTTAGCCGCCATCACTTACATTAATCTTACAAATTTAAACACTTTTATTATTATTATTTTTGATGTTATAAGTCCTATAAAAATATTAATTAAATAAACTAAGGTTTCTTTAAGTCTGTTAGTAGTATTAGTTGATATTCAAGCAGAATAAAAAAATACTTACTTGATTATAATTTCCTATTAAACCATTGTCTTGAGTTGTTTCTATACTCCCAATCATCATTGTTGCACTTTTCTTTTAAATTATACTTTTTATATTTCTTTTCTTTTATTTTTTTTCTCTTATTAATCCCTTTTTTTCCCTCTTCTCCTTATTCATCTCTTTCCTCTTCTTCTTCTTATCCTTCTTCTAGACAACAAGCCGACAACTGGGGACCTTTCTGAACAACAACAACAACTTTGGACAATGGACTTGATGCACAGATCACCTTGCCCAAAAAAGTCAATTTTTTGCCGGGACTGTGTTTTGAACTTGGGTTCCACTTATTTGGTTTATATAATATTATTGCATATATATTTTAAGGTGATTTCTTGATCACAATAGTAAGTAAACCTTTGCACCTATCAACTCTATTATTAAATTTTTATTGCACTAACAGTGCCTTGGCTATTTTTCTGAGTCACTGAGTGTAAGTGATCTATATTTTTTTTGAAAATAAATTCTTTTTTCTACATGACCATAATAGAGTAATACTTTTAGTCCTAGAGTATTATTAAAATTTTTTATTAAATTATTAACTTAATTTTTTAGAATTTGTTTTTTGATTTATTGGTTGACCATAATAGTACTCAGTGCTTAGTCCCAATATTACCAATATATTTTTTGGTATTACTTATTTTTAGGTTGACTTATTATACCTTGTTGGTTGGTCCAATAATAATTATTGTTATTTATTAATGAAATAATTTGTAATTACATATTTTTATATTACATTTTGTGTAAATTAATTGATTTTTAAATAAAATTTAAATTTCATATTTTTTTAAAAAAATCATTTAATTACTTTTTTTTGAAAATACTAATTTGAATCATTAAAATCATTTTGATTTTTTTTCACAGTTTTAATGTCCAGCAGTTTGGAAAACAGGATGGATAATCTGCATGTGGATGAAATTGAAGTGGATGTTGATAATGAATCTGTAGGTTCTTCAAAATTAACTTACAAGAATTCTTCAGCTAACAAACAACCTTCATACCCTTCAGGAAGTAGAAATGTCAGGATAAGTGGCAAACCCCCCTCACCAGACTACTCTGAACAAAGTAAAACCTCAGATAAATCAGGAAAATCCTCTAAAGGGTATAAGAATAAAAAATATCCCTCTGACACAAAAAATAAAAAACCTGTCCACCCACATAAAATAACTGAAGGCAGAAAGCATGAAATACAAGGCAAGAGTAGAAACACTCTGGCAACAGATGCAGGAGCTATTAAATCACAAGCAGGTTCAACCTCCTCCTTTATTAGCCTCTTGGTCTCAGCCTCAGCCCCATCAAGCACCAAGCCCTTCACTCAAATTCAAAGCATGCTGAAAGTGGAAAAGTGGAAATGGAATTACCTGATGAACTGTTACCAACAGAATGTTCAGCAGCCAGCAGCTCAACACCTTGGCACATCCAGGACACCAAAATACCATCCATCTCCTCAGGGCCATCCTTATCAGGGAGGCAGAAGAAAGAAGGCACAGGGGAAATTTCCTCCCTTGCCATGGTAAGTAATTTGTTTGATAAACATGTTGGTATGTATAATCACAAATCTTCTTCCACTGGTAATATTGTGGATCATGGTTAAAGAACAGTTAAACCCATAAAGAGACAAATTTCTTTGATGAGTAACCCTAATGATGTAATTAGTAAATTATCATTTGATGAACCTTTACATTTGACTTCTACTTCTTTAATTAATCCCTTTCTTGCAATTAGAAATGATTCTGTTTCACCTGAAGTCTATACCTTGCTTGAAAAAACTTTCGAGGATATATTGAAAGATACCCTTGATTTTAATGTTGTAAAAGACAAAAATTTGAGAGATGTATTAGTAAATGAAAGTGATAGATTCAATAATTTGCATTTACATTGTAAAGTGAGTTCTTCCGTACAAGATACAACTTATTCTAAAATCAAAGAAAATTTGAATATTATTCTTAGCCAACAAAAACAAATAAGAAGTGATCACAGAGCTATCTCAGATAAAAATATTCATCTGCATAAAAACTTGAGCAAATTAAAACCCCTTATTGAGGAGAATTATTTATTGAAAAGTGAAATTAAGTCTCTACAAAATGAGTTGAAAATGCTGAAAAATGATTTCCATGCTCTGACTACCAAACACACAGTTTTTGAGGACAGAAATGCTTTATCCCTTGAAAAAATTAATGACCAGCTGTCTGAAATTCCAAGGATAAGAAATTATTTTTCTGACCTAAAGTAAAAATTTTCAGCCTTAACCATCAATCATTATGGTGTGGATGAAAATTCTGCCCATCATCTGCAGAAAAATAAAAGAAAAGAGCCTGAACAAAGCAGCACTATTCTTCCCCATATTTCAACCATTAAACAAACTGACAATGAGTCTGTAAAATCTCTTGATACTATCAAAAAATCTTTTAATGGTAATGAACCAGCTGTTTCTGTAAATAATAAAATTTCTGAACACCTGGATAAACTTCAAGAATTATTAATGTTAAATAATTCAAATCAAAAGATGGACCATCCCAGTAGCCTGAAAAATTGGCCCAAACTAGATCAATATCCCACTTTTGATGGTGACTCTTCATCTGACTGGCAACACTTTGTTCAGAAAATTGGTAATCTGAAAAACTCTTAAAAATTACCAGATGAAGAAATTATCTCTAAACTAATTTATTTATTTTCCAATGTAGCTTTAATGTGGTATGAATCTGTCTTACTGGATAAACAACATTAAACTTGGAAAGAGTGGAAAACATGGATTGAAAATCAATTTGGTTGTTCCAAATTCAGGCTTTCCCAGAAGAGATTATACGAGAATGCTAAATATGCATCCTCCCCCCCTGAAAAACCTATTGTTTTCCTTATGAAAATTACAAAAATTCTTAGAGCCATGGATCCTTAAATTGATTATGATGTTTGGAGAGATAATATTCTCTACAAATTACCAAATTCTCTGAGAGATTTGATTGTGGAAAGACTGAGCATGTGAGAGAGAATTCTTCATTTATTAATATCTGTAATGAAGTCCTACTAAATCATAGATATGAACCAAGGAAATATCCTATTATATCTTATCATGACCATCAAAAGCCTTCAACAAAACTTCTAGACAAAACTGGTAAACCTTCTTCCCCAGTTGCACCAAAGAAATATGCAACAAACACTTGTTTTAAATGTAACAAACCATGGAAAAAGGGACATATTTGTGACAAGAAAATTCATCTTGTTGAGCAATCTGAGGAATCTGAAAATACTCAAGCTGATCTTGAAGATTCCTCCAGTGACTGTTATAGAAATATCTCTTATGACCATGAGTCTTTTCAGGTAGTTCTAGTTTTAGAAAAGGATATACATTATTTAGATAATTTGTCTGATAATTGTGATATTGACTTGTCTTCTGTAAAAAATGCTGAAGTAATTAAAGATATTACTGACAGTTCCATTTTAATATCACCTTTGAGAGCTCCAGTTATCATAAATGGTAAAAATGTTGAGGTTAATATTGACTCTGGTTCTGGAGGAAGTGTAATGTCTGAGAAAGCACTAGCATCTGTGGATAAGTATTATCATTGTAAATTATTACCTATAACATCTGAAAAATGGAAAGGTTATGGTTCTGTTTTATGTCCCATTGGAAAATTTAAAACCACTGTATTCTTTAAATATAATGATGCACCACGCAATATGGGGGGCGGACTTGCTAGCAAGTCCGCAACCTTGAACCCTAATTCATATCTTTTTGAGCACACATTGAGGAAGTGATGAAACCATCATGAAGAAGTATTGAATTTACTTTGAACACACCTTGAAGCTCATGTGAACACAAATGGGGCTACAAGGGCTGGAAAGGCTGGAGAGAGGGGTGAGGAAGGGTGTATGGGGTAGCGAAAAGGTTGGGAAAGAGTTGGAAGGGAAGATTAAGGGTTCTGAGGCATTTTAAATGAAGAAAAGGGTCTGGGAGAGGTTGAGAGGGGTGAAATGGGGATCAAAAGAGGATGGCATACAATGGGGCTGGGAGGATAGCGAAAGGCATGGGAAGGGAAGACAAGCATGTGTTGATAGAATTGAAAGGGATGGAGATTGGTGCAAACAGAGTGTGAAAATAGGAGGATGAACTCTGTTCTTCGGACGAAGAACAGAGTTCACTTCCATAAAATATTAGCTGAAACATAGTTTTCAATTCTGTAAAAACAGTTGTAAGTAATAGAAAAAGTCACTGATTTTTTTTATATGTAATCTGAAATTTTTTAATAAAATTATTGTATTTAAGAATTGCAATATTGTCAATCAATTTTTATTGATCAAATTAATTTAATAAAGTATTATTTTAATAAGCTGTTTCAAAAAATACTTTGCATTGAGTAGACTCATGGAATGATTTTTTCTGGCTTCCATTCAGTTATCCTCACACTTTCACTATGTTTTCAATATAGATCCATTGTTATTTGTGTGATACTTCAAGTGAAAGTTCAGTATTACTTCAGTCTGAGTTCCATCTGATTTCCATCTGACTTCAAGTTGCGGACTTGCTAGCAAGTCCTCCCCCTATATTGCGTGGTGATGGTTTTGTCAGAGCTATTTGTGAATTTGTTGTGATGAGAAATGACAATTCAAGCAATTTGTTTATCATGGGAAATGACATTTTAAGCATGTTTGGCATTAAGTTGGATCTTGAAAACATTTGTTTTACATTGGTCTTGAATGGGAAAATAAAATTTAAAATTTCATCTTCTAAGAAGCATTCTGAACCCTTATTTAAATCTTGTCACTCTTTGATCCAATGTAAAGGCAGACAAACAGAGTAAATGGAGAATTATTGTCTGAGATTGAAACAGCTTCATTTGGTGATCAATTAACGGTTGATCAGAAAGATTCAATAATAGCCTTAATTACTTTTTTCCCTATGGCTTTTTCTCATGGTTTTCATTTCTTAGGAATTGTTAAGGATGAAATGAAAATTACTTTATCCTGTAATTTGAATGATATTCCTCCTAGTCTTAAGAAAAAACCATATCCTGCTTCTCCAACAAAGAGAGAGGATATTGAAGATAATATTTCCACCTTATTAAAAATGAATAACATTGAAAAGGTGGATGTCACTCCAGAATATTGTGTCATCTCCCCAGTTTTGACTTCTTATGAAAAAGATAAAGCTAGATTATGTGGGGATTATAGATCATTAAACACTTATACTTTTTATGATATTTATCCTTTACCCAGAATAAATTCAATACATGCTACCTTGCAAGGTGCAAAATCTATTAGTTGCTTGGATGGTAATAAAGGTTATCATCAAATACCTGTTGAGAAAAATTCACAAAATTTCTTGCTTGTTTCTACTCATATGGGAATATATAAGTATGTTAGGATGCCATTTGGCCCTAAAAATGCACCTTCAGTTTTTCAGAAAGTAATGAATAACACTTTCCATCAGGAGATAATTGAAGGATGTCTCATGGTATATATTGATGACATTATAGTTTTTTCTAAAACTTTTAATGAACATATGATTCACTTAAATAGAGTTCTCCAAAAAATTGATGAAATCAATTTGACCTTGTCCTTGAAAAAGTGTAAGTTTGATTTTCAATCCTTGAAAGTCCTTGGCCATGTTGTGTCAGGCTTACAAATTTGTGTAGACCAGAATAAAGTTGCTGCAATTCAAAATGTAAAAGCACCAACTTCTGTTATGGTAAGGTAAACTCTTACAGTCGCCTTGCTGTAAGCAGAATCCGGAGGAGATATGTGGATTTAGCTGAAAACCCCGTCCTTCAAATAAAAATAACAAAATGGGAATTCTAAATCACTAAGCTAACCAGTCTACTTGGATCTGATTGATAAAAAAATAATGAAACTCTGATATGTTTAACGCTTATTGAGATTTAAGTAAAAGTGGCTGTTGAGAAAGAAATACTGATAACAACAATTAAGGTGTACCAGTGAAAGATCTGAAAAGATTGACTTTTATGTTTTTATAATAATTTGAGTTTTTATGAGACAGCAATAATCAAGTCCCAGTGATGAAGACCTTTCTAAAGATACCCTATATGAAGTGTGATTTAAATTGTTGAATTGTATTTCTAAAATGTTATGTAAAATAATAAATGTTATAAGGGTATTATAACTTATTTTAATTTGTTGAGTAATAAAAAATGAGACCGTGGTGGTTAATGATTAAGCTGTATGATGTGTCCTCCCTCTCAATTTCGAGTTTGAGAGGCGCTTAAGTATTCCTAGTCACGTGCCTAAGTTTTCCCCTCCAGAGCTCTCCCAGAGTCAATCCGGAGCCCGTACGGAGTCCGTACGGAGTCGAAACGGAGTCGGAACGGAGTCCATACGGAGTCGGAACGGAGTCCGTACGGAGTCGAAACGGAGTCCGTCCAGACTTCCGGACTCAATTAGAACCTTAAAACTATAATAAAAAATCTAGAAAAATTACACATAATAGAGCTACTTCTCCTTTACATACCAAGCTAATTTTTGTAGTCTGCGCAGCTCTAATTACCCCGTGAAAATTCATCGAAGTTAAGTAATTTCTGAAAACGTAAATATTTCTATAAAACTTTAAAATTCATTTAAAAATATAAGAAAAATAGTAAAAATTCTGGGAAAATTTCCCAAGGTTCTTGAGTGACTCGACTTGATACTTATAAATTTTTCAGACCGTAAAAATAAGTTTTCTCCGTAAAATAAATTGTTTTTGTGTAGGCATTCGCTCGTGACCAATTTCTTCATATTTAAAACTCAAATAAATTAAATAAAACCCTTTTATAAAAAAAATAATAGCGCCAATCTTGCACACCGTAATAACTCCATTTACTATTTAGGTGCCATACTAAACTTTAGGCTACCACATCCTCCCTCCAATTGAGAATGTCCCCATTCGTAAAACTTTGCATAAGTGGTTGAGCAATTCCAAAAGAATTATCTTTTCTAATAAAATAATTTGATAAATTTGTTTTAGCTGGTCTTCTTTTAATTCTTTATAATAAAAACGTTCTTTCTTCTTCTCTGGCTTGATATAACATAAAATAAAATAATATAAATCTTGTGATGATTCCACTACTGAGAGCAAGGTTTGAATCCCTTCAGACTCCCATATACCAGTCTTCCTTCTTGTCACAGCATTGAGAGAGTGGATCTTCCTATGAGCCGAATACTCCTGATTCCAACCTCATAGGGCCCCCCACTGAGCCAAATTCTATGATTCCAATCTCGCCATAAGGTCCTCCAAGCTTCACACCAAAAAAAAAATGGCCTAACTATGAGGCACTAAAAAAAATCATTCCCTAAAATCCAACTACCATCCTAACTTCTGATTCCTTCATCACAATTTGCAAACTTTGCTATACAGCAAACCCATAAAATACTTTTGCCAGGCTTCCAATAATAATATTAACTTTAGACCATGTTAAAGCGCCACAAATTTCACCTAATTAACCATTATGCTTTCCTTAGCATCATCACCACCTATAATTTTAACATCCTAAAGCTTATCAGCACCCAATTCCAGAAATAATTGAATAACCAGTTTAGAGTCTTAGTGGACAGTGATAAATTAATAGATTGAATTGAGTTATCCAAACAAGATTGACATTCCAGTTTAAAGTCTTGGTGGACCAAACATATAATCGATTGCCAGTTTATGGTCTTGGTGGACCAAAGATCGTTTAAGTGCATAAATATCTTGATATATTCCTAAGTAAGGCCTAGGCTTGACCAAAGATTGAATAAATTTGATAATCCAGTTTAATGTCATGGTGGACCAAACATTTGATCGATAAGAAATCCAGTTTAAGGTCATGGTGGACCCAACAGCTTGATAACAGTCCAGTTTAAGGTCTTGGTGGACCTAACAAATCTAATAAAAAATTTTAACGATAGTCTTGAAAATTAGCCAGTTTAAAGTCTTGGAGGACTAACAGCTCCAAAATTTGTATAAAACCTTAAGGAAAGTTTTGAACAGTAGCCAGTTTAAAGTCTTGGAGGACTAACAGATCCAAAATACGTGTAAAAAAACCTTAAAGAACGTCCTGCACAGTAGCCAGTTTAAAGTCTTGGAGGACTAACAGATCCAAAATACGTATAAAAAAAAAACCTTAAAGAACGTCTTGAAAAGTAGCCAGTTTAAAGTCTTGGAGGACTAACAGATGTCTTGAAGTAAAATCCCATAGGTATTGAGTTTCCCTAGACCCTGTTTCCTGTCTAAACTATATGAATAAACTAAAAAAGAAGGAAGACTGAAAAATAAAACTAAGAAATATAGTAAAAATTTTTGATTTAATTAATTAATTTTTTCATTTTTTTTTTTTTTTTTTATTATTTTATTTTTATTTATTTATTTTTATTTTTATTTATTTTTATTTTTATTTTTATTTTTATTTTTATTTTTATTTTATTTTATTTTTATTTATTTTATTTTAATTTGTTTTTAATTTAAAATATAAGATTTAGAAAAGATAGTTTTGAAATAAAAGTTAAAATTTAATTTTTAAAGAAAGATAAACAAATGTGAAAAGAAAGATAAAAAAAGTAATAATAAAAAAATTATCAGAATTAAAATTTTAAAAGATTCCCCCCGGCCATTTGATGAGCCGTACCCTCGACATCATACCCACATCCAAGTGCAACTTGATGTGGTTACACAATTTTGAGAAATTGAAAAGAAAATAAAATAAATGAAAGTTTTTTAGAAGATAATTTTTATAATGATGATCACTGGGTGGGCTCCCTCCAATTTATAAAAATGATTAGAGACCACCAGTGAGCATCACCTTTACAATAATTCATAATATATATTAAAGAAAAGAAATCACAATCTATCATAAAAAAATCAAAAACAAAATTAAATAAAAAAATCTTGAATCCGGCGTTGAGAGCGGTGTCTCTTGATTCGTTCCAGTTTATAGTCTTAGTGGACTTCCTAAAATTAAAAGACAAAGCCAGGATTCAACTAGAAACAGGGAAAATTTTGGAAACGAACATTATGGGGTAATTGTGTATAGAGCAGCCAGCCCATAAATTACCCCCACACTTGCCAATATTAAATTAAGAAGGTTCCCCTGTGAACACTTCTTCCAATAAATTTTAAAAAAATTTCCAACACTATCTTCACCCATATTTAAAGAATTTTAAGTTTTTTTGAAAATTTCAAAGAAGGTCTTCTTGAATTTCGTTAAGTTTCATCATAGTTTCGTCGACCATATACAATGTAACGATAGTAAAGTATTTTGATAAAAAAGAAGATAGTTTATCCTTGTTGCGGAGGTCATCATAAAATTTCGTTGATATCATAGTTTATCACCGTTGCGGAGGTATAAATTTAATAAAAGTCATTAAAATTGTAGTTTATCCTCATTTCGGAGTTAGACTTCGGCACTCCTGGTGCCTCTAGGATAGAACCGTTTCACTTGATCGGCTGCTACCCTCTTCTTTAATACTACTCCATCCAACTCTTCTAGCACATATGAACCGCCGGAAACTTGCTCCTTGATTTTATACGGTCCATTCCACCTATCTGCAAACATCTTTCCCCACTGACTTTCCAAACTCCTATTATACACCAGGACCATATCTCCTGGGTTCAAAGGTTTCCTTAATCGATGTGCCAACCGCTCATCCCAATATCTAACTGATTGATTTCGGATCTTCATCATCCGCGAATATGCCTTTTCAAATATTCTTCTTTCTTTTCTAGCTGCATCATTCTTGCACACAATAATTCTTCAGTAGTTTTGACCGTGCCCCAGTCAACTCCAAGATATGATTAAGCTTCTAAATTAACCAGTAAAACTGCTTTCTGTCCAAAAACAAGTTCATAAGGTGAAAATCCGGTCGTCCTTTTGGCAGTGATTCGATCAGCAAATAAAACTAAAGGTAAATAGTGCCTCCACTTTTTGGCACTTGTCCCACACATTTTAACTAAAGCATCCTTAATAACTTGATGCCCTCTTTCAACCATGCCTTCAGCTTCGGGATAATATGGGGTTGCTACCCTAACCTTTGATCCAACTTTCAATACGGCCTCTTTAAACTCTGTCCCAAATTCAGGACCTCCATCTACCGTTACCAATTTCATCACTCCATACCTATATACCCAATTATTCAATAAAAATTCTGCCACATTTTTGGCAGTTAAATTAATAAGAGGCGCTGCCTCTACCCAACCAGATAAATCATCTCTGGCCACAATTAAATATTTATACCGTCCCTCTTTTATATGAACGGCATCTAAACTAACTCTTCCAAAGAGCGTATATTCACCAGTCGCGCGTCCAGGTTCTTTTGGCCTTAAATAACTTCGTCTTTGACATTCTTCGCATGACTGAACCCACTGTTTAACAGCCATCTTCATGCCAGGCCACCAAAATCGATCAGAAATTCTTCTAAACGTTTCTCCAACACCTCTATGCCTGAGATCTTCATGCAGTGATTTCAAAACTAATTCTTGCCCCTTCTCTTGAGTTATGACTACTTGAGGATTTGGATACCTTCTCCTCATTAAACGTCGACCAGATAGGTAAAACGTAGATGACTTCCTCTTGATAGCCACCCATTCATTGTCTTCACAATCTTCTGGCCTCTCTAAAGTCAACAAATATTTGACTAACAAAAAATAAAAACCAGTCTGACCCCAGACTTCATCTTGAAAATCGATTAATATAACATCAATAGGGACTTCTCTATCACCAATATCTCCTGCACATGAATGAGCCAATAATCATTGACCCCTAAATAAATCTTTAATCAAGCTATGTTGTCATTTTTCTTCTGAACCTTTGGATCCTTCGTAAACCGTATTTGAAAATACCTCTTTCTCTTTATCCACATTTTTATTTAAATTCTCTAATTCTCCAACATATACACCATTCCTTAATTTACTACTATCCCACACTACCAATCCATCTTCCTCTACATACACCACATATTCTTCTACCTCCTCTCTGCCGAATTTATCTACACCTTTTCCAACACCTTTATTAACATAAAAACTATTTTCCAGTTTATCCTCTTGGTGGAGGTCATCATCACCATAATCTAAACACAATAGTCCTGCCAGTTTAACCTCATGGGGGAGGTATGGAAAGTCTTCAGCTCCTTTAGTGCTGGCTTTGATAATAGGTATATCTTCATCGAACTCTTCTGAGTCTGAATCTTCTTCAGTGGGTGGTCTCCTTGATAAACCATCTGGCATAGTAAAAGTTTTGCCAGGCTTATGAACTAAATCAAACGAAAAATGTTGAATAAAAGCTACCCATCTTGTCATGGGTGCATTCGGTAAACTTGGGGAATTAATCATCTGGATTAACGATTTCGCATCCACTTGCAACTCAAAATGTTGCCCCCACAAAATATGCTGAAGTTTCTTCAGTATTTTCGCCACACCACATAATTCCAATTTTGGTTGAAAATATCTTGATTTGACCTCAGTAAATACTACAGATTCATACCTAACTGGCCTGATGTAACCAGCTTTATCCATCTGAGACAAAACCGCCCCAGCTGCAACCTGACTTGAATCAACTGCTAAATAAATTCTGCCAGCATCTTTTCCATAATCCAACTTGTGCAGGACTAAATCCTTCCCAACAACCTCCTTCAACTTCACAAACGCCTTCTCACACTCTTCATCCCACTCCCAGTCTGCATCCTTTCTCGTTAACCATCTCAATGGAGCTGCCAATGAAGAAAAGTCCTTGATAAACATTCTAACATATACGCAAACGCCTAAAAACCCTCTAACTTCGGTCGTATTCTTGGGTCTTGGCCAGGACTGAATTTTGTTAACTTTCTTCTTGGACATAATCCTACCCTCTCTACATACCACATGGCCTAATATTTCTAAGGCTGGAACACAACATGAAAATATTGAACCTGAAATAGTTAACCCAGCCTCTTCAATTCGAAACAAGATTCTTTCTAAAGTAATTGCAAACTCCCAAATGAATTTGCGTATCCCGGGATTCTCTTCCAACACCTGGTTATCATAGTCGGTTGTTGGTCCCTTAATTCCTCCATCATCTATAAAGATTCCAGCATATTGTGGAATTTCATCTTGAAGGATCCAAGCCATCTGAGCTTGATAAACTGCAACCGAATTTGTTGCTCCTTGAGGTAATCTTGTTAACTGTAAACGTCCTAGTGGTGTATCGAATGTAGTGAGAGGCCTTGAGTCCGGATGTAACTCTCTCTCATCATATCCACCCATAATATCTCCTAAACCATAACACACTCTCCCTGCAAACGCTTCAACAAACTCCTCAGCACTAGGCAGTATCCCAGCATCCTTTATTGTAACCCTATTTAATTCCCTAAGATCATGAACAACTCTAAGCTTGCCATTCGGTTTCTTGATACAAAAGACCGGACTAGAATAACTTGACATTGATTGCTCATACAGTCCAGTGCGTATCCGTTCTCTGAAAACTTCGATATAAGCTTCTTTCAATGCAGCCGGAATAGGAATTGGTTTCTGCTGCCACGGTTCATGACATACCACAGGAATCTTGTAAGGCTCCCCATAGGAATGCTTCAACACACCCCTCTCCTCTTCTACAAAAGCAATGGCCTTCTCTCTCTTGACCATCACATCCAACAACAACTTCTTCTCTTCTCCAGACAACCAACCATCAGGTCCAAAATTAACAACACCCAGTCTCTCAAAAGTGATTCTTGACGTCTCAGAAAATTCAGGCGGATTATTTACCAAGGGACTTTCATAAGGATCTCTTGATAACCTTGGTCTTCTCAAAGGTGGATTTAATTCAGCAGTTAGCGGTTCATTAATAGGTCGAACTTTATTTGCTACCTTCTTATATTTGGCTGCGTCCACATCTAAATAAACTTGAGGTAAAACATTTACTTTTGATTCGCCATTAAAAATTTCATCAAATGAATCTTCTTCATCGCCAGAATCAGAATAAGAAAAATTAGAAAAATATTTTATTTCATTTTTAAATTTTACCCTTTTCTCCTTTCCCTCGTCTAATTTATAAACAGATTTTCCAACACCTTTGCTTCCCTTATCCAACAGTAAATCGCCCGTAAAGAAAGTTGGCAGTTTAACCTCTTGCTGGAGGACCGGAATTGAATGTTCACAAAAATTATTTTTTTGTGTTTTAATTATACTGAGATTTTTAATCGAATTTTGATGTGATTTTTGCAGTTTACCCTCTTGCTGGAGGTCCATAATAGAAGGAGATACTTGCAGTTTAACCTCTTGCTGGAGGTCTGGAATAACCTTTTCACATAAATTATTTTTTTGTGATTTACTTATACTGAGATTTTTAATTTGGTTTTGATGAGATTTTCGCAGTTTACCCTCTTGCTGGAGGTCCGGAATAGAAGGAGATAATTGCAGTTTAACCTCTTGCTGGAGGTCCGGAATAACATTTTCACATAAATTATTTTTTTTGTGTTTTAATTATACCAAGATTTTTAATTGTATTTTGATGTGATTTTTGCAGTTTACCCTCTTGCTGGAGGTCCAAAATAGAAGGATATAATTTCAGTTTAACCTCTTGCTGGAGGTCATAAAACATACCCTTCCAATTTTTATCCAACCTGATTTGGCCCATTTTGCCTTTTTCACCGTTTTTAAATTTAATAGAAAAACCAGGTAAATCCAATAAACATATAGAAAAGTCCAAAACGTATTTGCACTCCAAAGTAATATTAACAGAAATTAATTGAGAATCCACTTGAATTATCTCCAAGTGAGCTGACCTATTGCAATCTGGGATCTCATCCTGAGGAGAGATTACAACATTAGAGTGATCAGCCCCTGCTACCCCAAAAAATGAGGGCATCCATAATAATTTGAATCCTGAATAAATTGAAGACATAACGATAAAAAAAAATTCCAGCCGAGTTTAGGTAGTTTATCCTCATTTCGGAGGAATTAAATTCTTGATATCCCCTGGATATAATCCATAATTTTGCCCCAAGGGCTTATCCACCGATTCCATAAAACCCAAAAATAAATTCCCAGAATTTGTCCTATAAAAGGACATAAAAAATAAACTACCTTTTTCCAAAATATGAGTGCATCCACTTTATGCACCCTATTGTCCAATGGCACTACACTCTTTTTTAGTGCAGGAAAAACCATATCCTCCATAAAAATCTCTTCCTGAGATTGAAGCAAATCCACCATACATATACCAGATTCATAAACCATATCCACATCTGAATTGCAGACAGTCTCCGCTTTTGAAGACAAAACCTGAGGTAAATATTCCTCTAAATCAAATTTTAAATTATCCAAAACAAAATTATCCCCAACATCCAAATTTTCTTCATCAGTGACAATAATATCTTCATCTTCAGAAACCTCTTCTTTCCTAACAGAAGATTCAACAAAAATAATATCTTCAGGCTGGAAAAAATCTTCAGGAATGGCTGAATCCGAAATTTCATCAGTAACTAGTTCTTTTACACCATCCTCTTCTATCTCTTGAGCGACCTCAGTGTCTTCTCCAGAGTCCAAATCAACAGAATTATGAGTATCCAGATGTTCTAAAATAGCCTTCTTTAGCACCTCCATACCAGGAATCCTAGTTTCTCCATCTGGGCAATCCTTCATTAAATTCGCATTAATAAGCACCATCAAAACATCTTTCTTAACCTTTTCCCCCATAGCATCCCAAAAAACATACTTTGATGCATTATCATGAAATAAAATTTCATACTCCAACAAATAATCCAGAACCACCTGAAATTCAACCATAAACTGATGATACTGATGCAGAGATGTTACACCACCTTTTGATTCCCATTTCCTAGATATATCCTTTAGATCCTCCAATGAATAAACTTTTGGCCACCTTTTTTCCATTTCCATCTTGAGCTTTCTCCAATCTTGATCTTTATAACCATCCATAGAAATAACCTCCTTTTCCACCTCTCTGTCCAAAATAAAGAACCTAATCTGCTTCACCATATCCAAAGGTAAAGCACCATCAATCGCAGCTGCAGTTTCATACCTATGTAAAAATCCTTCTAAATCATCTCCAGAAAACTTGGGCCCAACCCAAGATACAATCCTTACTGATGCCCTAACAGGTACACCAGCAGCCAACATAGCAGTTCCACTAGTAGAAGACATCCCAAAACATAAGAAAAGCGTTAACAACCATTAAAATAACAAGCCTCTTGCAGGCCAATAACAAAAATCCAATTAGAGTTTCAGAGAATAAGCCTCTTGCAGGCTAAGAACGTTCTTGATCCAAGTAAGTCTTTAAAGAAAGCTAGAGAAATCAAACCCCACATTGGGCGCCAACTATGGTAAGGTAAACTCTTACAGTCGCCTTGCTGTAAGCAGAATCCGGAGGAGATATGTGGATTTAGCTGAAAACCCTGTCCTTCCAATAAAAATAACAAAATGGGAATTCTAAATCACTAAGCTAACCAGTCTACTTGGATCTGATTGATAAAAAAATAATGAAACTCTGATATGTTTAACGCTTATTGAGATTTAAGTAAAAGTGGCTGTTGAGAAAGAAATACTGATAACAACAATTAAGGTGTACCAGTGAAAGATCTGAAAAGATTGACTTTTATGTTTTTATAATAATTTGAGTTTTTATGAGACAGCAATAATCAAGTCCCAGTGATGAAGACCTTTCTAAAGATACCCTATATGAAGTGTGATTTAAATTGTTGAATTGTATTTCTAAAATTTTATGTAAAATAATAAATGTTATAAGGGTATTATAACTTATTTTAATTTGTTGAGTAATAAAAAATGAGACCGTGGTGGTTAATGATTAAGCTGTATGATGTGTCCTCCCTCTCAATTTCAAGTTTGAGAGGCACTTAAGTATTCCTAGTCATGTGCCTAAGTTTTCCCCTCCAGAGCTCTCCCAGAGTCAATCCGGAGCCCATACGGAGTCCGTACGGAGTCGGAACGGAGTCGGAACGGACTCCGTACGGAGTCGAAACGGAGTCCGTCCGGACTTCCGGACTCAATTAGAACCTTAAAACTATAATAAAAAATCTAGAAAAATTACACATAATAGAGCTACTTCCCCTTTACATACCAAACTAATTTTCGTAGTCTGCGCATCTCTAATTACCCCGTGAAAATTCATTGAAGTTAAGTAATTTCTGAAAACGTAAATATTTCTATAAAACTTTAAAATTCATTTAAAAATATAAGAAAAATAGTAAAAATTCTGGGAAAATTTCCCAAGGTTCTTGAGTGACTTGACTTGATACTTATAAATTTTTCAGACCGTAAAAATAAGTTTTCTCCGTAAAATAAATTGTTTTTGTGTAGGCATTTGCTCGTGACCAATTTCTTCATATTTAAAACTCAAATAAATTAAATAAAACCCTTTTATAAAAAAAATAATAGCGCCAATCTTGCACACCGTAATAACTCCATTTACTATTTGGGTGCCATACTAAACTTTAGCCTACCACACTGTGAGAGAAATTAAAAGTTTTTTGGGTATGTGTGGGTATGATAGACAATATATTAAAAATTATTAGGTCATAGCCTTACCTCTTACCAAACTGACCAGAATAGATGTTGTCTTTATCTAGAATAATGACTGTCAAAAAGCTTTTGATACATTGAAAAATTGTTTAATAACAGCCCCTATCTTGGCTCTTCCAGATTTCAGCAAACCTTTTGTCCTTTGCACAGATGCTAGCTTTGTTGGACTGGGTGCTGCCCTTCACCAAAAACAAATTATTAATGATAAATCCTCAGAAGATCTAATTTGTTATATTTCAAGAACCTTGAGAAATAGTGAATTGAAATATGGTGCCACTTAATTAGAGTGTTTAGCAGTTGTTTGTGCTCTTGAGAAGCTTCACTATTACCTAGATGACCAAATATTTGAATTGGTAACTGACTGTAGTGCTTTCAAATCCCTCTTGAACCTAAAGACACCAAATAGACATATGTTTAGGTGGCAACTTGCTGTTCAGAAGTACAGAAGAAGAATGACAATTATCCATAGAGCTAGAAATGTTCACTCAAATGTTGATATGGTTTCAAGGTTGCCTCTTCCAAATAATGACTCCAATCCTGCCTATGTGCCTGAATTTGATACTGTTCATATACATGGTATATATATATTTGATATGGAAGAAGAACTGTTACAATTACTTCTGGATTCATATGATAAATATTCTGATTTAAATGAATTGGTTAAAATCTTGGATGATCTAAAGAATGCTTCTATTCAAGAATTGATAAAAACTCTTCCTCCAAAGTACCAAAGTGCTTTGAGTAAAGGAAAATTTTCAATTGAATATGGTTATATTTATTACAGGAGATAAATTACAAATTTCATTTTTATTCCTCCTTCCATGAAAGAAACTATCTTAAAACTTTGTCATGATGAAATATTAGCCAGACAATTTGATCTTGATAAAACCATTATCAGAATTAAAAACACTGCTTGGTTGGCTAATATTTCTGAAGACACTAAATTGTATGTTGAATCTTGTGATTCTTGTCAAAAATCTTAAACATTGACAGGTATAAGAGCAGGATTGTTGCAACATATTGAAGCACCTAATGCTCCTTGGCAAATCATTAACATGGATCTTGTCACTGGTCTTCCTGTAGCAGGTAAAGACAGTTATAACTCTTGTTGGTTAATAGTGGATAGATTCACCACAATGTGCAAATTTATTCCCACCCACAAAGATGTGTCCACAAAATAATTAGTGTTCTTATGGTGGTCTTACATGTTTAATATTATTGGATTTCCAAAAGCCATTATCACTGATAGAGACCCAAAATTTACATCTGAATTTTGGACTTCTTTGATGGATATTTGTGGCTGTGAGTTAAAATTGTCTACAGCTCACCATCCTCAGACTGATGGTCTGGCTGAGAGAATGATTCAAACTCTGGAAGATATGATTAGAAGGTATTGTGCCTTTGGTTTAGAATATAAAGACAATGACAGATTTACTCATGATTGGGTCACTCTATTGCCTGGTCTTGAATTTGCATACAATAGCACTGTTCATTCTGTTACTAAGAAAAAGCCTTTTGAACTTTGGTTAGGTTAAGTCCCAAACACTCCTGCTCGAATTCTCAATAATAAATTACCTAAGTTGGACCTAAATCCTGGTGTAAGATCTTTTATGCAAATGCAACAGCTATGCAGAAAATATGCTCAAAGCTGTATTGACAGGGCATTTGAATATGAAAAGAAAGGATGGGATAAATCCCATAAAGAATACACCTTTAACAATGGTGATGAAGTGTTGATATCCACTTTCCATTTCAATCTACAAGGAAACAATAAATTAAAAGATCCTTTTGTGGGACCATTTGTTGTTAAAAGAATAGTTAGAGATAATGCAGTAGAAGTTGTATTGTATTCTCCATATGATAGGAAACATCCTGTTTTTCCCATTTCTTTGCTTAAACTTTATACTTCTAACAGTGACTTATCTCCCAAAAGAAGGGGAAAACTTAAGAAAAACCCTCAGGAAGCCACAGAAACAGCAGAAATTGATATAATTCTCAATGATAGAATTATCACTTCTGAAAGAGGTATTGAATATTTATTGAGATATAAGAACAAATCATCTGAACATGATGCATGGATACCTGGAAAAGAAATTTTAAATCTTCCTACTCTGTTAAATAAGTATAAAAAGAAAGAATCATAGCATTTTTTTATTGTTTTTTTTAGAGTGAGGGGGTGTCAGCCAGGCTGTACCAGGAGCCCAGTAAATGTTATGTTAATTTATTGGGCCTGAAAGATGGCGTAAAAGTATGCATATTATGTATACAAATTAATATTTTTTTGCATATTAAAATTAAATATAAGTAAAATAAGTATTATATTTATTTTATTATTATATAAACTATTTATAAATTTAAATTAAGCATGATATATTTTAAATTCTATAAATTATGGCGCATTTTTATGTATTTAATAAATATAAAATAAGAATTAATTAATTATAAACATATATTGTCAGCCTGTATATCTCCAGGACTGAGTAAAAAGTGACTATAAGTTATGGTAAACACATGAACTATACATGGGAACAATAAATAAGAGTACACAAATAGTATACATAAGTAAAATTATGATAATACACAAAAAATGCCATTATAACACCTTATATACACGCATATATCCACCTTTTATAGGTCTTATGTACTTAATATTAAGTTGGAATATGCTAGGGTAATCTTAAGAACCTTAAGTATAAGGCTACATAATTTTTAAGTACACTTAAAGCTGTTATATTCATTGTTTTATGCAAAAAACAAGAAATGCGCTTTATTTCACTTAAAAGTTGACTATATGCGCTATAAAATTGAGAATATCAAAGTAGCCCTTTGACAGATCAATTGGGTTCATTTAGAACTATTGATTTGGCTATTTAAATGCATAAAAATAACACTTTTCAAATTTGGTGTTTTTTATGCCAGAAATGGCTTCTGTGTACTGGCCACATACTGCCTGCTTTTTTCCCATGTGAATAGCTTCATTTTTAGCAAAGTTAGCTTTTTCACACTATAATTACCCCACATTCTACGCCCACTGTGGGGAAACACACTAAAATAGGCGACAGGCGCTTATTTAGTGTCCTAGCTTAATTAATAATGCATTGACCTTGTTTATATGCACTAATTTCATTAATAACCTCACTCTTGGCACTTTATTTCATCACCACGCTTAAATTCGCCTAATTTTAGTCAAGGATTTACCCGTGCAAGTGCCTGCCAAGAACTGCATGTAGTTACCCCACATCTCACGCTCTTTTTTAAGTTTTTGGGTGGTTTCTCAGTCAATTTTGGTTATTTTTGAATGGGAATTTCAAGTAGTATAATGTCAGGATTAGCCCAATTATTTCTACAGTGAATCCCCCTTATTATTAAGCTATTATTAACCTTAAAAAGTCTCCTTTAGTCTTTTATATTATTGTTTTATACGCATATACTCTCTTTTTGTCTTTTTCTTTAATTTTGATGGATTTCCCTTATTATTACAGTATTTTGGTGGTTGTTACTTGTCTAATTATGTCATGGGTCACTAGGAATGTTGATGGGAAGGTCTTTTAGTTGTTTTGAGGCGTCATTTACTGTGTATTGGATGGTATATCAAGGGATTTATTGGGGAACTCAGTGTGTATAAAAGGAGGAGGTTTTTGGGTCTTGTTTCTACATTCTTTATCATTACAATTTAACCAATTGACCAAATCAATTACAATACATATCAATTCGTACTTTTATAAGACTTTTGAATAGTATCTGAATTATATAATCTATTTTTCTACCAACTACTAAGATTGTAAGCCATATATAATAATAGTGAGAATTATATTACTGAGACCTTTATATTTGATTATATTTTATAACTTAGTGGATTAAAACTACAGTATTCATATAGGACCATTAAAATCTTCTAGACAACTGACCATTCAAGCTAGTTCACGGCCTTGTACTTGCCCTTAGCCTGACATATATTATAATCATAAGTGTAAAATTAACTTATGATGTAATTAAATTAATTAATTAAATTTATATATTAAATAAAGCCTTACATATCTTATTAAACAATAATATTGGGCGCTTTTTTGACCCTTAATTGTTTCAGTAAAATTATTAAATAAATTAAAACACTTATTTAATAAGATGGTATTCAAATTCTCACTTTAAATCAGAAATATCATTAAATTAATTGTTTGTTTCATTTAAAATAGTTATTGAGTTAATTACATAGTTAAAAAATTAATTAATTTTGCTTTATACTGGATTAAATTGATTACATGAATTTTTGCATGAAAATTATTTTATTTGTTTTAATTAAACCCTTTACATCTCACTGTAATACCTGGTTTAGATTATTTTACTCACAGTTCTTATGTTTCAGACTTACTTAGTTACTGATTATTTTAATTAATTGTTTTGGGAACTTATGGTGGGAAAATTGGTTGCTTACTCACAGGTTTAGTTTATTGTTTCATGTTTTTCTCTTAATTTCTATGTTTTAATTGTATTCTCTTGTCTTCTTGTTTCACATTTTTATTATTTTGTATATACATTATTATGGCGCTTCAGAGATCTCCTCGCCTATAAAAAGGCCTTGAAAGTCCCCTTTAGCCGCCATCACTTACATTAATCTTACAAATTTAAACACTTTTATTGTTATTTATTTTTGAAGTTATAAGTCTTATAAAAAATATTAATTAAATAAACTAAGGTTTTTTTAAGTCTGTTAGTAGTATTAGTTGATATTCAAGCAGAATAAAAAATACTTACTTGATTATAATTTCTTATTAAACCATTGTCTTGAGTTGTGTCTATACTCCCAATCATTGTCGTTCCCCTTTTTTTTTAATTTTACTTTTGATATCTCTTTTCTTTTATTTTTTTTCTCTTATTACTCCCTTAGTTTTCCCTCTTCTCTATATTCCTCTCTTTCCTCTTCTTCTTCTTCTCCTTCTTCTAGACGACAGGCCGACAATATGCCTCATGGAGGTGATGAGTTTGGGATCAGGAATTAGGAATGGAAATTGCAGTATAAGAGGCGGGATAATGCATTATCATGGATTCCTTATCCACTAGCCCTGGGGCTAGTGGATAAGAATCTTCCGCAATTAATAATGTCTTATCCCAGGTAAAAAAATTCCTGATCCCTAATTTCAGATCCCTGAACATTGATACCCCCTAAAAGGGGGTATCAATGTTGACCGATCCGCAATTAAATTAATTATGGATAAAAATCCTTATACCTTAATTATCTTCCGCAATTATTTTTGCTAATAACTGGGTTATTAGACACTTTATGTGTCAATGTTCACCTCTTATCCAACATTTTTCTACTCCATTTTTCATAACCACATCTTGGACAACTTTCTGTCATAACCACATGTTGCACAACTTTCTGCCATAACCACACCTTGGACTACTCTCTGGATATGCCTCATGGATGTGATGAGTTTGGGATCAGGAATTAGAAATGGAAATTGGCGTATAAGAGGCAGGATAATGCATTATGATGGATTCCTTATCCACTAGCCCCGGGGCTAGTGGATAATATCTTCCGCAATTAATAATGTCTGATCCCGGAAAAAAAATTCCTGATCACTAATTGCGGATCTCTGAACATTGATACCCCCTATTAAGTATGTAAGACTTATAAAAGGTGGATATATGCGTCTTTATTAGGTATAATAATGGCATATATTGTATTTAATTACTAATTTCACTTATGTATACATCTTGTATACTTTTATTTATTGTTCCCTTGTGTACTACATCTGTTTAACATAATTTATGAGCAGCTTTTACTCAGTCCTGGGAATATCCAGGCTGAAGTATTGTCGGTCAGTCGTCTAGAAGAGATAAGAAAAGAGGGAAGAAAAGAGAGGAAGACAGGAAGGTAATAGTGATTTGAGAAATAAAAGAAATAATAGTTTAATGAAATTATTTAATTTATTGAAGAGAAAGCAACAATGAGTGATTTGAGAGGTGACACAAAATTGGGTTTTATTAATATTAATATTATTTCAAGTAAGGGTTCTGCGCGGCAAACACTTTAATTACTATCAGACTTAAGGCAACCTTTTAATTGTTATATAGAATTTTTAATTAGATTGTAATACTAATAAAAATAATAATAAATGTGATAAAATTATATTTAAATTGTTGAGTGTATAGTAAGTGATGATCTACAGGGGATTATCCAAGGCCTTTTTATAGGCAATGGGTCCTCTGAAGCGCTACTAGATTTGTAAATACAAGAATTATAATAGAATGAAACAAGAATATAAAAGAATAAGTGATATAACAATGTAGAGAAAAATATGAAACAAATAATTAAAAACCCCAATTAAGAATCCAATTTTCCCACAATTAATTCCCAAATCAGTAAGTAAAAATAGTGAATAACTAAACAAGCCTGGGACATAGGGACTATGAGAAAAATAATTCAAAAACAGATTGTACAGTCTGATTTAAGGATTTTTAAGTGAAACAAAGAATATTGTTACGCAACAAAATATGTAATTAATCTCAATTTAGTATAAATTAATTAATTGTTTTTCCTGACACGATTAAGGGTCAAAAGAAGCATCATTAATTATTTTTTAATATTATATGAAAGGTGTTATTTAATATATAAATTTAAATAATTAATTTAATTATATTATAAGTCAATTTTACACTTATAATTATAATATATGTTTTTAATTAATTAAATATAAATTTATAATTATTAAATACATAAAAATGCGCCATTATTTGTAGAATATAAAATATATCATGTTTAATTTAAATGTATAAAAATTTATATAAACAATAAAATTAATATAACACTTATATGTAATAAGATACTTATATAATTTTATTATGCAATAAAATATTAATTTATATACATTAAATACAATTCATACGCCCTCTTTCAGGTCTTATAAGTTAACATATTCTTTACTGGACTCCTGGAATAGCCTGGCTGACACTCCCTTACTCTATAAAAAACAATAAAAAAATGCTAAGATTTTTTCTTCTTGTACTTTTTCAACAGAGTAGGGAGATTTGAAATCTCCTTTCCAGGTATCCATGCATCATGTTCAGATGATTTGTTCTTATATCTCAATAAATATTCAGTACCTCTTTCAGAAGTGATAATTCTATCATTGAGAATTTTATCAATTTCTGCTCTTTCTGTGACTTCCTGAGGGTTTTTCTTAGGTCTTCCCCTTCTTTTGGGAAATAAGTCACTGTTGGAAGTATAAGGCTTAAGCAAAGAAATGGGAAAACAGGATGTTTCCTATCATATGGAGAATACAATACAACTTCTACTGCATTATCACCAACCATTCTTTTAACAACAAATTGTCCTACAAAAGGATCTTTTAATTTGTGGTTACCTTGTAAAATGAAATGGACAGTAGAGATCAACACTTCATCACCCTTTTTAAATGTGTATTCTTTATGGGATTTATCCCATCTTTTCTTTTCATATTCAAATGCTTTATCAATACAGCTCTGAGCATGTTTTCTGCATAGCAGTTTCATTTGCATGAAAGATTTTACACCAGGGTGTAGTTCCAACTTAGGTAATTTATTATTGAGAATCTGAGCAGGAGTGTGTGGGAAATAACCTAAACAAAGCTCAAAAGGCTTTTTTTCAGTGACAGAATGAACGGTGCTATTATATGCAAATTCAAGACCAGACAATAGAGTGACCCAATCATGAGTAAATCTGTCATTGTCTTTATATTCTAAACCAAAGGCACAATACCTTCTAATCATATCTTCCAGAGTTTGAATCATTCTCTCAGCTAGACCATCATTCTGAGGATGGTGAGCTGTAGACAATTTTAACTCACAGCCAAAAATATCCATCAAAGAAGTCCAAAACTCAGAAGTGAATTTTGGATCCCTATCAGAGATAATGGCTTTTGGAAAACCAATAATATTAAACATGTAAGACCACCATAAGAAAGCTAATTCTTTGGTGGATACATCTTTGTGGGTTGGAATAAATTTGCACATTTTTGTGAATCTATCTACTATTACCCAACAAGAGTTAAAGCTGTCTTTACCTGCAACAGGAAGACCAGTGACAAAATCCATATTAATGATTTGCCAGGGAGCATTAGGTGCTTCAATATGTTGTAATAACCCTGCTCTCTTACCTGTTAACCTTTTAGATTTTTGGCAGGAATCACAAGATTCAACATATAATTTTGTGTCCTCAGACATATTAGCCCACCATGCAGTGTTTTTGATTCTAATCAATGTTTTTTCAAGATCAAAATGACCAGCTAATATGTCATCATGACAAAGTTTGAGGATAGTTTCTTTCATTGAAGGAGGAATTACAATTACATTGGTAAGCTTCCTTCTATAATATATATAACCATCTTCAATAGAGAACTTTCTTTTATTCAAAGCATTTTGGTACTTTGCAGGAAGAGTTTTTATTAATGCTTGAATTGAAGCATTCTTAGGATCATTTAAGATAGTAACCAATTTATTTAAATCAGAATCTTTATCATATGAATCCAGTATTAATTGTAATAACTCCTCTTCCATATCAACTATAAATATACCATGGATATGAGCAGTATCATCTTCAGGTACATAAGCAGCATTTGAGTCATTATTTGGAAGAGGCAATCTGGAGAGCATATAAACATTAGAGTGAACATTTCCAGCTCTATGGATAATTGTCATCCTTCCTCTGTATTCTTGAACAGCAAGTTGCCACCTGAACATATGTCTGTTAGGTGTCTATAGGTTTAAGAGAGACTTCACAGCACTACAGTCAGTTACCAACTCAAATTTTTGGTCATCCAAATAGTAATGAAGTTTCTCAAGAGCCCAAACAACTGCTAAGCACTCCAATTGAGTGGCACCATATTTCAATTCACTATTTCTTAAGGTTCTTGAAATATAACAAATTACAACCTCTGAGTATTTATCATTAATAATTTGCTTCTGGTGAAGGGCAGAACCCAGACCAATAAAGCTAGCATCTGTATATAGGACAAATGTCTTTTTAAAATCTGGAAGAGCCAATATAGGGGCTGTCATTAAGCAACATTTTAATGTATTAAAAGCTTTTTGACAGTCATTATTCCAGTGAAAGGCAACATCTTTTCTGGTCAGTTTTGTAAGAGGTAAGGCTATGACCTGATAATTCTTAATATATTGTCTATAATAGCGACACATCCCCAAAAAACTTTGGATTTCTCTTACAGAAGTTGGTGCTTTCACATTTTGGATGGCAGCAACTTTGTTGTGGTCTACACAAATTTTTAAGCCTGACACAACATGGCCAAGGACTTTCAAAGATTGAAAACCAAATTTACACTTTTTTAAGGATAAGGTCATATTGATTTCACCCATTTTTTGGAAAACTCTATTCAAGTGAATCATATTTTCATCAAAAGTTTTAGAAAAAACAATAATATCATCAATATAAACCATGAGCCAACCTTCAATAATTTCTTGATGGAAAGTGTTATCCATGACTTTCTGGAAAACTGAAGGAGCATTTTTAGGGCCAAATGGCATCCTAAAATACTTATATATTCCCATATGAGTAGCAATAAGCAAAAAATTTGAGAATTTTTCTCAACTGGAACTTGATGATAAACTTTATTACCATCCAGACAACTAATAAATTTTGCACCTTGAAAGGTAGCATGTATTGAATTAATTCTGGGTAAAGGATAAATATCATCAACAGTATAAGTGTTTAAAGCTCTGTAATCTCCACATAATCTATTTTTATCTTTTTCATAAGAAATCAAGACTGGGGAGATGACACAATATTTGGGGGTGACATCCACTTTCTCAACGATATTCATTTTTAATAATGTTTCAATATTATCTTCAATATCCTTTCTTTTTTTTGGAGAAGCAGGATATGGTTTTTTCTTAAGACTAGGAGGAATATCACTAAAGTTACAGGATAACGTAATTTTCATCTCTTCCTGAACAATTCCCAAGACATGAGAACCATGAGCAAAAGCCATAGGGAAAGAGGTAATAGAGGCAACAATAGAATCTTTTTGTTCACTAGTCAACTAATCACCAAAAGAAGCAGTATTTATTTCATTTAATAAATCATCCATTTCAGTTGTTGTTCTACCTTTACACTGGATCAGTGAGTTACAAGACTTTAACAGATTCCCAGAAGGTTTTCTAGAGGAGGAAATTTTGAATTTCCTTTTGCCATTCAATCCCAAGGTGAAGCAATTATTTTCTGGGTCCAATTCACACCAAACATGGTTAAAATATCATTACCCATAATAAACCAATTGCTTAAATTATCATTTTTCATGACAACAAACTCACAAATAGCTCTGACAAAACCACCATTTTATTTGAAGAATACAGAGGTTTTGTATTTCCCAATAGGAAATAAGGTAGAACCATACCCTCTCCATTTTTCAGAAGTTATAGGTAATAATTTACTCAAATATTCCTTATATACTGAAGCCAAAGCTTTTTCAGACACTACACTTCCTCCAGCACCAGAATCAAGAACTACATCAACATTTTTACTATTAATGATAACAGGTGCCTTCAAAGGGGATATAGGTATAGAATTGTCAGTAATATCATTAATTATCTCAGAATTTTCAACTGAAGATAAATCCAATACACATTCTTCAGATATATTATTTAAATAATGGACATCTTGTTCCAACATTAAAACATCTTTAACAGAATCATTGTCATAGGAGATATTACTTTCACAGTCACTGGAAGAATTATTGACATCAAGTTCAACTTCATCAGTGTCTTCATTTTGTTCAACAAGATGAATTTTCTTGTCACAAACATGACCCTTCTGCCACGGTTTGTTACATTTATAACAAGTATTTGTTGCATATTTTTTAGGTGCAACTGGGGCAGAGGGTTTACCAGATTTTTCTGGGAGTTTTGTAGAAGGTTTATTCTGATCATTATAAGATTTACCAAGGTAATTCTTTGGTTCATATCTATGGTTGAGTAGTACCTCATTACAGATATTAATGAAAGAAGAATTTTCCCTAACATGCTCAGTTCTAGCCAAAATCAAATCTCTAAGAGAATTTGGTAATTTATACAAGATTTTATCTCTCCAAATATCATAATCCATCTTTGGATCAATTTCCCTTAGGATTTTTGTCACTTTCATAAGAAAAACAATGGGCTTTTCAACAGAGGGGTATACATATCTAGTATTCTCATACAGTCTCTTCTGAGCTAACCTGAATTTTGAGCCACCAAACTGATTCTCAATAAAGGATTTCCAATCATTCCATGTATAATGATTGTTATCTAAAAGAACAGATTCATACCACATCAAGGCTACATTGAAAAATAAAGAAATTAGCTTAGAAACAATTTCCTCATCAGGTAGTTTATAAGATATCTTTAAATTATCAATTCTTTGGATAAAGTGTTGCCAATCAGAGGAAGAATCACCATCAAAGGTAGGATATTGGTCTAACTTAGGCCAATTTTTCTGACTACTGGGATGGTCCACTTTTTGGTTTGAATTATTCATCATTAATAATTCCTGAAGTTTAGCCAGGTGTTCAGAAATTTCATTATTTACAGAAACAGCTGGTGCATGACCATCACAAGATTTTTTGCTAGTAGCAAAAGATTTTACAGACTCATTGTCAGTTTGTTTAATGGTTGAAATATGAGAAAGAAAGGATGAAATTTGCTCAGGTTTTTTTCCTTTATTTTTATGCAGCTTATTGACTGCATTCTCATTTTATTCATTATTGATGGTTAAGGTTGAGAATTTTTCCTGCAGGTCAGACACATAGTTTCTTATTCTTGGAATTTCAGACATCTGGTCATTTACTTTTGCAAGAGATAGAACATTTCTGTCCTCAGAAACTGAGTGTTTGGCACTTAGTGCATGGAAATCATTTCTTAGCTTTTTAACTCATTTTGCAGAGATTTTATTTCATTTCTTAATGAATAATTTCTTCAATAAGGGGTTTCAATTCACTCAAGGTCTTATGTAGACTGATATTTCTATTTGAGATAGCTCTATGGTCACTTCTTATTTGTTTTTGTTGACTAAGAATAATATTCAAGGATTCTTTGATTTTAAAATAAGCTGTATCCTGTACAGAAGAACTGAATCTACATTGCAAGTGCAATTTATTTAATCTATCATTTTCATGGATTAATACATCTCTCAAATGTTTGTCTTTCACAACATTAAAATCAAGGGTATCTTTCAATATTTCCTCAGAAGTTCTCTCAATTAAGGTATAGACTTCAGGGGGAACAGAATCATTCTTAATTGCAAGAGAAGGATTAATTAAATAAGTAGAAGTTAAATGTAAAGGTTCATCAAATGACAATTTGCTAATTACATCAATAGGGCTACTAGTTACAGGAAGCTGTCTTTTAACAGGTTTAACTGTTCTTTCACCATGTTCAATAATATTACCTGCAGAAGAAGATTTATTAGAAAACATACCCAAGTGACTATCAACCAAATTACTTACCATGGCAGAGGAGGAAACTTCCCCTGAGACTGGGTTTGGGATTGTTCTTGGGCCTTCTTTCTCCTGCCTTGTTGGTAGGGATGAGGAGGTGGATGGAAATTGGGTGTTCTGGATGGGCCAGGCTGATGATGAGGAGGGTGTTGCACATTCTGTTGGTAGTGACTCATTAGATAATCCCATTTCCATTGCTCTACTTCCATAGTATTTGGATTTTGGATGGTTGAGCTGGGTGGCTGTGAAGGTTGAGCCTGAAACTGAGGCTGAATGGGAGGCAACTGAGGAGGGGCCTGGGCCTGATTCTGGTTCCTGAGTTCTTGAACCTGATCCCACAAGGTGTCTACTTTTTCTTTGTACCTCATATTTTCTGTCTTCAACTCTTTTATATGACTGGACAGCTTGCTGATTTGTTGTGGCAGAGGAAGCTTTTTTATTTTGAATCCTTTTGGAAGACGTTCTTGAGGTACTAGAGGCTTTACTTCCTTCTGTTGTGCTGGGGGAAGGAGGTTTGGTTTGTTTACATCTCCTGTCATTTCCACATCCTGAATTATGTGAATTTTTTGTGTTAGCATAAGATTTTTTATGTCCAACTTTAGAAGAACTCACAGTATCAGCATCATAGTCAATTTCAATTTCATCCACTTGCATGTTATCCATTTTTTCAGCCAAATTGTTGGACATAATAGTGGGAAGATTAATTAACTTTTTAAAAAAAATAATAAAAGTTAGTTTAATAATTGCTCCAAAAATAAAATAAAAAATTTTATTAATTAAATTATAAAAAAAAAATTTTTTATATAAAGTAATAATTATAAAAAATTAATTAATAAAATGGATTGCAAGGTTAAATTGGGAATAAACAATCAAGTTAATTCAACCAATTAATTACCAATATTAAATATGGCAATATATTTGGGACTAAGCACAAAGTACTTTTAAGTCAACCAAAATTAACAATAATTAATAATAAAAAAAATTAATTTAATAATTCAATTTTTATTAATAATTATGTCAATTCTTCTAGGACTAAGAGGATTTAACACTCTATAATGGTCAACTAGGAAAAAAAAATTTATAATTGAACACTTACACTCAGTGAATCAGCAGTTAAGCCACAATCACTGTTATTGCAGTAAAAATATAGTAATATGAGTGAGAGGTGCAAAGGAAAACTTACTATAGTGATCAAAAAATCACTTCAAAATAATATAAGGATTAAAATAATATAAACCTAAGAAATCGAACCCAAGTTCGAAACACGGTCGCGGCAAAAGTTTCTTTTTTGCTCGGTGGTCCATCCGTTTGTCGTTCGTTGCCAGGCTCGATCGTCGTCGTCATTTGGAAAGGTCCCCAGTTGTCGGTCAGTCGTCTAGAAGAGATAAGAAAAGAGAGGAAGACAAGAAGGTAATAGTGATTTGAGAAATAAAAGAAATAATAGTCTAATGAAATTATTTAATTTATTGAAGAGAAAGTAACGACGAGTGATTTGAGAGGTGACACAAAATTGGGTTTTATTAATATTAATATTATTTCAAGTAAGGGTTCTGTGCGGCAAACACTTTAATTACTATCAGACTTAAGGCAACCTTTTAATTGTTATATAGAATTTTTAATTAGATTGTAATACTAATAAAAATAATAATAAATGTGATAAAATTATATTTAAATTGTTGAGTGTATAGTAAGTGATGATCTACAGGGGATTATCCAAGGCCTTTTTATAGGCAATGGGTCCTCTGAAGCGCTACTATATTTGTAAATACAAGAATTATAATAGAATGAAACAAGAATATAAAAGAATAAGTGAAACATAACAATGTAGAGAAAAATATGAAACAAATAATTAAAAACCCCAATTAAGAATCCAATTTTCCCACAATTAATTCCCAAATCAGTAAGTAAAAATAGTGAATAACTAAACAAGCCTGGGACATAGGGACTATGAGAAAAATAATTCAAAAACAGATTGTACAGTCTGATTTAAGGATTTTTAAGTGAAACAAAGAATATTGTTATGCAACAAAATATGTAATTAATCTCAATTTAGTATAAATTAATTAATTGTTTTTCATGACACAATTAAAGGTCAAAAGAAGCATCATTAATTATTTTTTAATATTATATGAAAGGTGTTATTTAATATATAAATTTAAATAATTAATTTAATTATATTATAAGTCAATTTTACACTTATAATTATAATATATGTTTTTAATTAATTAAATATAAATTTATAATTATTAAATACATAAAAATGCGCCATTATTTGTAGAATATAAAATATATCATGTTTAATTTAAATGTATAAAAATTTATACAAACAATAAAATTAATATAACACTTATATGTAATAAGATACTTATATAATTTTATTATGCAATAAAATATTAATTTATATACATTAAATACAATTCTTACGCCCTCTTTCAGGTCTTATAAGTTAACATATCATTTACTGGACTCCTGGAATAGCCTGGCTGACAAGTATCATATATCATTTAATATTTAACAGTTATCATTTATCATTTATCATTTATCATTTTTTATTATATTTTTTGTTAAGTCATTTTCCAACATTGAATAACATGCTGCTGGTTATCTCTTGATGCCACACTTACTCTAAAAACAATTTTGTGTCACAAATTTTAAATGAAATAATGTATAATACAAAATTTAATTATAAAAAACAACTATTTTTTTTTAATTTTCTAACTTCAGTTTTAGAATAAGAAGGTCGTAGTGGAGTATGAATAAAAGCAAGTTGCGAAAAGTTAGCCTATTTCTGACGTTTATTTTATTTACTTTTAAATTTTATTAGAATTTAAGTTTTCTTAAATTGACCAGGTGCTTAAAATCCCTAGGAAAGTTTCACCCGAACTTTCTCAAGGTTAGCAAATCTAAACTTACCTTTTGACACTACAATAAATATTCGCTTCGTCTTGGGACGCAACAATGGCGCAACGATTACGCAACAGTTATGTAACAATTATTTTTGGCACTTAAAGGTCTTAGGTGGGTCTTAAGTGCAAAAATCAATTGTTTCTTAACTGTTGCACAACTGTTGCGTAATTGTTGCGCCCCATGGCTAAACAAACATGTGCTGTAGTGTGATGAGATCAAACGAAAATACGCTTTCTTTTCTCAAATTGCTGTGTACTTTTGAAGTTATTGAAAAGTTTTATCATCATGTTGCAAATAAGGGATACGAGAAACTTGTTACCACCCACTGTGCTTGACTACGAATGTATTAATGGATCAATGAATCACTAAAGAGTAAAATTTCAGGAAACACTGTTCAGAAAAGTTCGATACAATATAGTATTGACGAGAAACTCGATCCATTTTTCCCAAATCTTTGGAAGTTAAGATGTAGAATTTATCAACATAAGCACAAAAATTAGCTTTCTTATAAACTAAATAAGTATATGTATCTGTTATTCATTTCACTTCAAAAAGCTTTTCTTCCTAGTTTTTATATGATATATTTTACTTCCAAATCATATGTATTCCACTTATCACTTCCTTTTTTGAAGACTTCCCTGTGAATACAAACAGATTTTCAAAAAAAAAAAAAAAAAAAAAAAAAAAAAAAAGCCTCTTCCTTAGATTTACTTAGTTTTTCGGTACTAATTAGTCAGCTTTCTCATGATCCTTAAGTAGAATTCACACTTTCTTCAATTGAAAGTTATTTCGCTCTTCATTCATGACTCTAGCTGGATGAGAATGTTAAGTGAGAGAAAAAAAATAAACATGTGAATGTTAATCGATCCAACGAGAAATCTTCATTTTCATCATATGGAGCTTTGTGAGTGCATGTCATAAAGTCTCTTGATATTAATATAGTTCCAATCAAATAATGAAGCGGTGCCACTGAAGAATATAATCCTACACTACGCACCAAGTAAGATATCCCTGATGGGGATATCCGGCGCGAGTTAGGTATATTATAGTGAGAGACATAAGGATAGAAAAATATGTGCAAGAAAAATATGTGTGAGATAAATATTTTCCAGGAAAATATGTGCAAAAAAAAGATGTGAGGATAATAAATTTAAGAAAAATATCTTGCAACCATGGGAAACTGTGTTTTGTACTTTTGTTTTTTCCGAAAAAAAGATTTTTTATTTCATTTTTTATTTTTTTCTGTTTTTTTACAATTTTTTTTCGAAAAAAAATATTCTCATGGTCACAAATGATTTTTCTTACACTTACGTTTCTCGCACATATTTTTCGTGCACTTACTTTTCTTACATATATTTTTCTGACCTTATGCCCCTCCCTAAAATATCCCTAACTCGTGCTGGATATCCCCATCAGGGATATCTTACTAGGTGCGTAGTGTAAGGTCAGAAAAATAAATGTAAGAAAAGTAAGTGCAAGAAAAATAAGTGCGAGAAAAGCATGTGTATAAAAAATCATTTATGACCATGAATTTTTTTTTTTTTTCAAAAAAAAAAAATTGTAAAGAAACAGAAAAAAATAAAAAATGAAATAAAAAATCATTTTTTTTGGAGAAAAAACAATTAAAAAGCAAAATTTCCCATGGTTGCAAGATATTTTTCTTACACTTACTTTTCTCACATATTTTTTTGTGCATATTTTCCTTTCACATATTTTTCTCGCACATATTTTTCTATCCTTATGTTTCTCCCTACAATATCCCCAACTCGCGCTGGATATCCCCATCAGGGATATCTTACTTGGTGCGTAGTGCTAGATATCGGGATTAAACAGCTAATTCATGAAAACTCCCAGCTTTTTGATCTTTTCCTTTTCCAATGATACTGCCAAGTCACAAAATCTTGAGGAATTTTGGAAGAAAAGAAATCAAAGTTTCCCTCACCAAAAATGATTTACCTATTGAAAAGGTAGTAACTCCGACTTATTCCCGATCCTTTTGAATAGGTAGGCAAATCAATTTTTTTGATGAGAGGAACTTTAATTTTTTTAATTTTTTTTTTTTTTCAAAATTTCCGTAAGCGTTTATGACTTGGCTGTATGTAAATACATACCTCATCAAACAAACGAAAACATATCTCCGGACCTGATAAGTAACAAGAGAATAAATTAGAGAAAAAAACGTAAAAAACTCGCTTTGAGGTCATATTAAATTGTTCATCTCCTACCCACCACCTCCTTTTCTCTCTCTCCTTCCTTTCACACTCAAAAAAAAAAAAAGTAACCGATTAGTTATTAGTGAGTAGAAGAATGCTACAATTGTTTTAATAATAAAGCTTGGAATTGCTTTGCAAAAAATAAATTAATTATTAAAAATTAAAAATTAAATAAACTTTTCGCTCGCAATCACTTTTATTTATTTTGGCTGTGTTACTTATCGTGCATATGATGAAACATAATGAAATAAAATCTGGGGGAGGGAATATTACATCACGTGTAAAAAAATAAAATAAAATAAATAAATAAAATCAATTTCAATTTAATTTCCTTTCTTTTTTCTTTTCTCATTTAAAAACTACTCTAACCTTTCTTGTCTTTAATGTATCTATATACACAAAAGCATCCATATACAAATTGAAAAAAAAAACCATCCTCAATTAGTGTTGTAATAATCAAGAATATGCACACTGCTAAAATAACCAAAACAGCATTCAAACAACTTTTGGTTTTTCCAATTCGGAATATGGTAGCAGTGGGCTAACCGAGGGCGAGATTGGAATGGGTTTATATTATCTGGGGAAATCGGCATGTCTTAAATGGCCGTTGGAGAGCAAAACACAATGGTGTAATGTATCGACACCAGGAGAGAGACACGTTTAACGTGAGGCAAGCACGGGGCACACAGTTGTTCCGGGAAAGTTACAAAATTTATTACTGCTAGTAAAAAATTAGGGACAGCCCATAACCTATGGTGGCAGTGTCAGCACTTCGTCCGGAGTGAACCGGAGATAAACGCGTCAGCTGCACCACAGACTATATACACTTTATGTACTTAACAATCACTAAGCTATTACTATACTACACTTAACCCGGAAAGATGAGAGAGCAAAAGTTCATCTTGGTTTTAAAAATTAAATTATTTAAATATATATATATATATATATTCTCATAGTTTAAACCTAAACCATGGTCGTTTATATATATATATATATATATATATTTACTTTCTTTCTTTCTCTTTTCTTTCTTTTACTTTTACAGCCACATCACAAAAAAAATATATATTCAATTGGGTCGACGATAGATCGGGGGGATACTTCCTTTTGAGTAGGCAAATCTTTTTTTTTTTTTTTGTGAGAGAAACTGTTAAAAAAATTGTTTTCTATAAACCTCCCGCAAGGTTTTGTAATTGGGCTTTACTTTTTCTTTTTTCTTTTTTCTTTTTTTTTGTGTGTGTGTGTGTGATTGCAATTATTACTTAAGTCATAATACTTAGTTTAAACACTATTGAAATGAGGAATTTCAGACATTTCAATCCCGGCTTGAACAGTTGAATCGCAAGAAGAAAAAAAAAGCGATACGCAGATCAAGTCTAGCAAACTTTTTTATTTTCATCCCTTCATTTATTTCATAAGATCTCTGACTCCTTTGAACATGACACTAACGAAATCTAAATTTAAACAAAAAAAAAAAAAGAAATGAATAATCATAATTAATAAAGACTAACTTAGGGGTGATAACGCTTAACACAATACTTAAAAGTAAAAAAAAAAAATAACTCATTTCACCGGCGTTTAGGAAGTTAAAAATCTCCGCGGGTTGTTTGCGCGCCATGTTGGTGCGGTGGAATGATCAATGTATAAGGACTCTGACTCTGTCTGGATATAAAGACCATTACTAAAGGTTGAAAATGAATGGTTTTCTTTGTTTAGCTAAAATTGAAGTCTGTCAATACCTTGCTATTCAGCTTTACCCGATTAAAAAATAAAAAATAAAAAATATTGGGCAATTTGCATTCACTTTAGACATTCAACCAAGCTATATCTTCTTTCAAGATTTTTGAAATATACTAATAAAAGGTGCAACTATCTTCATTACTTGTCCAAATTTTAAAACAATTCCCCAAGTTTAGTCGAAACAAGTCTTGGCTATTATTTTACATTCTCATTTGCGCAACAATCGATCTTCTGACTATCATGAGGTTTCTCCTATAAAATTAAGGGTCACTTTTCAAATAACCGGCCGGGGCAAAAAAACAAGCCACTAATTACGCAAGTTGCCGCATTTAATTCTACTCAATAACTTCACGGTCATGTCATGGGCACTCAAAACAAGCAAAATATGAGAATTGCTGCTTGGTAATGACAAGTTTTGGGCATAATTCGAAGGAAACAAGCTTTCCAGAAATTGGAAAACAAAGAAAAACCAATACTTTCACCCATCATGCTTTTATATTCCAAAATAGGGCAAGGTGCTCGTTTATATAGAATTTATGTTAAGTATCATCAAATTCACTAACCAGGCACAAATAACAAAATAAAGGAATAATATAACGGAGATTAACCCCACATTTTTAAATGGGTTACAAAAATATTGCTTTTTAATTTTAAATGATACAGAGAGGAGCTCAATTAATCTGCCCAAATATAAATTGTTCCTTGGTCAGTATAGGTTAGGTAAAGTGGTAGTGAGATTGGCAAGATGTTTCATACACACCTTGAGCAATTCTACTTCAAATCGAAGGGTGCTCTCAGCCGGAATCACGGGGGGATATCCTTCTTTGCCGTACGCCTGGGCAAACAAACAACATAAACAACGGAAAAAACAAAGAGCCAGGTGATGAGGAACATAAACTTTTGAATTTGACTGGCGATACGAGCACAATAATTTAGGCTAAAATATCTTTGATTGTGAATACTCACCATCTCCGGGGAACAGATAAGAACGGCAGTTTCGCCCAGGCTAAGTTCTGGCACGCCTAGATCCCAACCTTTTATGACTTTTCCAGCCCCAATTACGCATTTGAAAGGCTATCGGCAGGAGATGATAACATGGAGAGAATGAATTAATCAGAATTTTGCAAGTAGTCCACAGTAATTGCACAGTGCGCATCATATTTATGATTCAGTGCGCAAGAGAAATTTCGACAAACAGTATTACGTTCCCGGGAGGAGTCAAACACCTTCCCATTATTTACAAATGTGCCGACATAATGAATTTGAACTGTATCGCCGGCCTTAGGACGGTTTTTGCCATCACCTGGCTGTAAAAAGAAAGCAGAGAAATTAATCAAGAGTGCAGAGAGAACAGTTAAGTAATCGAGCAGAATAAAAGACCTTTATTGTCTCAATAGTGACGCCTTCAGCGATTTGTCTTTTCTGATTTCTGACATGGGAGAGAAAAGGGAGAGTAAATTTATATGATTATTTATCAATTATATTGCCTACTATCCGTAAAGATGTTTGCCCTCACAACACTCATTATGAAATAAAGATAAGACCTACGTAGCCATTATGTTTTACAAATAAAAAGTAGCGGAAGTGCTATTAGTGGGGGTGTCAATAGGGCAAGGATGGAAGCTTGCTCTAAAAATAAGATCAAGGAAAAGAGAGGATAGACAGAAAGACGAAAAGATTGAGCAAAGGAGGTGGGGTTGAAATAATGAAACGGTGAGAAATCATGTGATCTTGATGGGAAAGCGTCGGTAAGCTTGACCTTATTTCTAGTCTGCGCTTGATGTTGATGCTCAACGCTTGACTTGGGCAAACAGAAAAATGCCCGATCGGAACAAATGACGTTGCGACGTAACCACCAATCATTATACCGATAGAGAGATGGGATTAGATGTGTAAACCAACACTAGCACTTAAAGCACTATCATTGCGACTTTTGAAAGCTCCATTCCCAATATCTGACCCACCAGGATGCTGGATTCAATCAGCAGCCCAAGTCTTTAAGCCACACTTCTTCACCTTCAAGACGAGAAACTTGTTTAATAGTAAATATTTGACTTTGACCTCATCTTATAAGTACCTAAATATCATCACGCACAGCCATAAATAGGAATCACATAAATTGAACAATTACCGCAAATAAATCAAACTTTGCCTCCTTTTTATCCGCTCGGTTTCGCTCAATCAATCTCACTCGCTACCGACCGGACTCATGCGCCTGCCCTTAAATCTTCTTCATGGCCTATTATTTCCGGTCCACGCTAATCCTGGACTCTAATATCCAATCATTATTCTCTTTCCTTTCCTTCCCCCGGAGCCGGCACAATCTACTTCACTAGTCTCTATTTATGTATTTATCTACACATTAGTTCATGCATTTATCCGTTTATCTATAGTCCACACCTCTTTAATACGTCAATCAATCTCATCCGGGAAATCATCTACGTCTTTCACTCTTTTTTACTCTTCCAAACTCCCGTTCTTATTTTCAAACTTTGATTTCTTCTGACCATATTGTCCCATTTAATCAAACATGCACATGCTACTTGACACAACCGACTGACATGCTTCCCTGTATCGGTAATATCTAGACAGGAATTAAAACGCAGCATCTATATTAGGAGGTTTTGGTGTTCAAAATTAGCACAGGTTACAATCATCCTTGACAAAGCATTCAAAACAGAGAATTTTAAATGTGGGCGACATTTGCCTCCTCACGTGGTTTTTAATGGCTATGAAATTGGAAACTAGCGTACGACCCCCGGAGATAGCTAAATAAGTTGTTATATTAAGATAAGACAATGTCAAAGAAACCATAATTTTACCATTGCTCCATCTTTCTTAGTCTGAGGTGACAGGTATATGCTACAAATACAGCTATTTCACAAAATGATTGCGGCTTTTTGAAAGAAATCTCTTCTCTTACTTCCCCAAGAAAATGAGTTCAGGGCATCTAACCTTGAGAAATTAGTCTTGGGACTATTAGAAAGGCCAAATTCACCAAGTCAGCTAGACAAAACTCATTCATTCTACGCTGGGTGTAAGCGAAAAATAAATATGTAAATAAATAAAAAACTGAGAAACATGCAAAGTGTTCTGAAGTAGCTGTGTCATCTCAAAAAAAACCACTTTAGCATGCAATTTTTTTAAAAAAATATCCAAGAATTAGAATTTTTCAAATAAAAAAAAATTCAGTATCCCAAAAGGATGAGTGGGGCATCATACTACGCCAAATCAATCAAAATGACTAATTAAAAAAATAAAATTGAAAAAATTGAAGAAGGAAAGAAAGAAAGAAAGGGATGCTGCAACGACATCTTCCGTTTACTTGAACATTGTTGCAATAAGGTTGCTGAGATACTAAATCAAAAGGATGCCACAAGCACCAGAAAAAAAGGCTGGCACATGCTAGCAGGTGTCTCCCCCCAATTAAACTACCATAGTTCAGTCAGTGATAGGAACCTGCTAGCACTACAATAAATGTTCGTTTCGTCCTGGGGCGCAACAATGGCGCAACAATTACGCAACAGTTAAGTAACAATTATTTTTGGCACTTAAAGGTCTTAAGTGAGTCTTAAGTGCAAAAAACAATTGTTTCGTAACTGTTGCACAGCTGTTGCGTAATTGTTGCGCCCCTTGGCGAAACAAACATGTGCTGTAGTGTAGCAGGTGCCAGGTTTTTTTTTCTGGTGAAGTATCCGGTAATTCTTCAATTATATATATTAGGGGGTGTCAGTTCTGGCAAATACGCACTTACAAATCCGCACTTAAATTTGACCAAATCCGCACTTAAATAAGTGCAGATTTCCAAAACACACTAGCCCCAATACTGGTGGATTTCAAAATGAAATAAGTCACTTATTTCACTCAAATCCGCACTTTCTCAACCAAAAGTGCTGATTTCACCATCAAGTCCCATTTCACTGATTTGTCAGCATCATCCCATTCATACGCAGCACTCCACAGCATAACACTTCATAACTCAAAACATCATACATCACTTACATCTTCATATCATATCATATAAGAGTCATGCCTTCCTCACTTTCAAATCGTGATAAATTACATAAAGCAATGACTTTCATGGCGCTTGAACTGCTCTTGGACTCTGATTCCGATTCTGATCTAGAAGAAGATTTTGTCGTTTTATCAAAAATGGCCAGGAAACGTTACCTTCTTCCCAGAAAGCCTCAAGTACTTCATACCCCCAAGTACACCATCCAAACACTTCTTAACCTATCTACACCCAGTTTTAGACAGCTGTTCAGGACTTCTCAGGAATGTTTCCTTAAATTGCTTAAGCTTATTCAGGATCATCCCATATTTCACAATAATTCTCAAAAAGAACAACGACATCCTTCAATTCAATTGGCCATCACACTATGTCGTTTGGGTTCAAATGGTAATGGAGCCGCTTTGAAACGTTTAGAAAATGTCTTTGATTTAGGGTATGGTTCAGTTAACACTTATACCAAACGATGTATCACTGCCATCAACTCCTTGGAATCTCAACTTCTCACCTGGCCAACAAAAGAAGAGCGACTTGAATCATCTCAGGTTATGCAAGCAGAGGGCTTTCCAGGATGTATTGGTTTTGTTGATGGTACTACTATTCCTTTGAGCCAGAAACCTGCTCAAGGTGGAAACAATTACTTTGACCGTAAAAAGAGGTAGATTATTTTTAACTCCTTTCATCCTCCTTGAAACTAACACAAACAAATATATCTTCTTTATAGATATTCAATTAACGTTCAGCTTATATGTGACGTAAACAAAAAATTTATATCATTCTTCGCTGGCTATCCTGGCTCATGTCATGACTCCTACGTCTTCCAAAGAATGCATATTTCAAATGAACCTGAAAAATTCTTTGATGAAAATCAGTATCTTCTTGCAGATTCTGCTTATGTGAATGGAAAGTATGTACTTCCTGCTTTTCGGGGAGCAGCTTCAGAAGACAGTCAAAATGCCAAATTCAACAATCATTTGGCAAAGTCAAGAGTCCGTATTGAACATTCTATTGGAATCTTGAAAGGCCGTTTTTCTAGTTTAAGGGAATTAAGAAGTCCTCTTAGAAATAAATCTGAAATGGAGGCGGTGATCAACTGGATTCTGTGTTGCACTATACTTCATAACCTACTTGCTGACCTCAAAGATCAATGGTTAGAGCTGTATGAAGATGAACAAGTTGATTCACCTCCGACTATATCCAACACTTCTATTTCTCAATCAACTAGTATAAGGGCGAAAATCCTTCCAATAACACTCCAACATTTTTCAACGCAATTTTAATTTTTTTCTCTTTCTCTTCAAATTATCAATTTGCATGTATTATTCACTGAGAATGGTAAATTTTTTAGCATATTTTTTTGGTTTTTGAATTTGCTGTTAAAGTCTTATTTTTTTTTCTCTCTGTGTTTTCTTTCATCAACTCAACTTGAAATCGCATATTTTCAGCAAACGCATATTTTTTCAGTCACTCTCTTTTTTTTCTTCACTCATATCCGTTTTCTCCTCTCTTCCTACATCACTCAATCAATTTCACTTATATTTCTTTTTTCTCAACTCATCTCTCCAGGTAAGTCATTTTATTCTTTTTACTTAATTTTTTGCTAATTTTTTTTTTTTTTTTGGTTTTTTGGTTTTTTTTTTTTTGTTTTTTATTTTTGTAAGTGGTTGTTTTTAAATTTATAGGTAAAATTAACCTTTTTTTTTTCTCTCTCTTTCTCTCCCTCTTTTCTCTCTTTATCCCCCCTTGGCCTGGTCTTTTTCCCACCTTTACCCTCTCCTTGGAATGGATACATCCCCCTTTTCCCCCCTTTGGCTGCCTCATTCCCCCCTCCTTGGCTCACTCTAACCTCCCTTTTCTCCCTCTTTGGTCTCATCTCTCCCTTTCTCCCCCTTCTTGGTCTCCTCATATCTTCCCCTCATTCCACTCCACCCCCCACCAAATCCCCCAAATCCTCCCTCCAAATCCCCACCAAACCCGCCTCTAACCCCCCCTCCAATCCCCCTCAAAACTCCCCCAAATCCTCCCTCATATCCCTCCTACCCCCCCTTAACCTTCACTTAACGATTTGTTAACGAATCGTTAAGTTATTGAACGATTGGGTGCAATCGTTCATTAACTTAACGATTCATTAGCGAATCATTAAGTTAATGAACGATTGCAGCTAATCATTGATTAACTTGACAATTCGCTAATGAATCGTTAAGTTAACAAACAATTGCAGTGAATCGTTCGTTAACTTAACGATTCATTAGCGAATCATTAAGTTAATGAACGATTAGCAGCTATTGTTCATTAACTTAACGATTCGCTAACGAATCGTTAAGTAAGTTGGAGGAGAGGTTAGGGGGGTTTAGAGGGACGTATTGGGGGGGTTTCAAGGGGGATTTGGAGGGGGGTTAGAGGGGGTTTGGAGGGGGTGAAAGGAGGTGGATTGAAGGGGGTGTTTGGGGGGGTTGCAGGGGGTTTGGAGGGCGATTTGAAGGGGGGTTTGGAGGGGGATTTGGAGGGGGGTTTGGAGGGGATTTGGAGGTGGTTTTGAAGGGGGGATTTGGGGGATTTGGAGGGGGGATTTGGGGGATTTGGTGGGGGGTGGAGGGGGGGTTTTCCAAGGTTTTTTGGGAGGTGGGAGAGGGCTTTGGAGAGGGGAATTTAGGGGAATGGGGAAGTGTTATAAAAAATTTAACAGTTTATTGATTTTTTTTTTAATTTTAGAGAAAAATATTCATTAAGTTCAAGTGAAATAAAAAAAATTCTCATTAGTCTTTTGAGGAATTTTTATTTTTTAATTTAAATTAAGTGAGTTTTTTTTAATGTATAATTTTGGGTGTTTGAAAAGTAACAAATTTTTAAGTAGAAAAACACATGACTTTAACTTCAGATTCCCCACTTACCTCACTCTCATCATCTTTAAATTCAGCTTCTTTTCAATCATCATCTAAAACATTGTCAAAAAATGAACAGTATCGAAATAAAAGAAATTATAAAAGAAGTACGTAAATATTACAAATAATTTTAGTGAATGAATGAATTGATTTTACATTGTTAAACGTAGTATGAGTGGTTCTGATATTGAATTGGATTTTTTTCTTCAGGTTCTGTTTCACTCATATCTATTTAATAATATTTATTGATTCAAAATTATATCATTGCGTAAATAAAGGTATGTAAAATTATTGTTTTTCCATCAAAGAAAATTCTTTAAAATTTTTTGTATTATTACATGATTGAGTTCTAATGCAGCGAGCATGTTGTTAGAGCATTATTGCCCCTCTTAGTAACTCAATCAAGTAATATATACAAAAAAATCACCAAATATTTAATATTCTTCAATAAATTTTTAATAAATAAATATGATATTTCAATTTATGAAATTAAAGTAATGGGCCCACGACCTTGTGTTGTATAAATGGTAATCATGATAACATTAATTTGTTTCATGGGGTTCCTCTAGCCTATACCTGTGGAAAGTCCCAAACCTAGTTTCTAGACTTGATCTGCATTTTGGCTTAAGGAATTGTCATTACTTTAAAAGTAGTATACTTGACATATCTTATTTATATATTAATTAATTTATGTAATTATATTAAATTTTGATGACTTTCACCCTTTACTTCAATAAAATGCAGGGGAGGGTATTGCCAATTTTTTAAATCTGACATGTGAAATTGATGACTTAGAAAAATTTGGTGGTACCCACCCCTTGTTTCAATAAAATGCAGGGGAGGGTATTGCCAATTTTTTAAATCTGACATGTGAAATTGATGACTTAGAAAAATTTGGTGGTACCCACCCCTTGTTTCAATAAAATGCAGGGGAGGGCATTGCCAATTTTTTAAATCTGACATGTGAAATTGATGACTTAGAAAAATTTAGATAAGCAAACTTATTGACTAGAAAGTAAAGATAGAAAATTTTTATTATACATTCAAATTTTTGTCAAAAATAACGTACTATATTCTTTTCCTTTTATAAGTCAGCATATAAGAAAATATTACCAAAATTAAATTAACTAGAAAAACAATTTATCAATTGAAAAGGTCAAGTAATTTTTTAATGTCCTCATAAGATTGGCCATTTTTAACACATTCCATAATGAAATCTTTTTTTTTAAAACTCTCTTGTTTTTCCAATTCACAAGTAGCCATTTCTCTTTGAAATTGACGGTCATTTACTCTTTCCATCTGCTCTACCTCAAATTTTTTTTCTTCCAAATCTAAGGCTTGCTGATCTTTCCTTAGCATATGATCAAACTTCATCTTCTCAAAGTCAAGGGCATTATTTGCAATAGTTGATTTCGCTGAGAAAATTAAATTGAAATAAATAAATAAATGAGTTAATGATTAAGATATATAGTAAACAAAACTTACTTATATCTTTTTTTTCAAAATAATCCTCAAGGGAGCCAAATGAGCTTGTTGAAGTATTACCACGTTTTAATAGATGGTTCAAGTTCATTGAAGTTGAGGCTCGACGCTTTAGTTTGGAGTTTGAACAAGAGGCTTCAGGAAGTTCTTCTAAAGCAGCTTCTAAAGAGGTATTCACATTTCCAGAATTGAGATTATTTAATGGAGATTGAGTTTGAGTAGGAGGAGACTAGAAAGAAAGAGAAATTCAGAGAAGAATTGAAGAAAAAACAAAAAGTAAACATACATTTAAATTTTGGGCCTCTGAGGATTCAGATCTTCTGCGATATAATTGTTCTGCTTGATAGTTGGGATCATCTTCAGCTGAACTATGGTTAGAAGGTGGAGGGGATTGATCTTCTTCAAGTAAAGGTGTGTTGGGAGGATTATAGGAAGGTTTGGATCCAGAGGGTATATGCTTAGTAGTATCGTGTAGAAACCAAGGGTTTACATCAACTCGGGTGCCAAAAAGATTATCCATTTCCTCATAGAAAGGACACATGACATTGAGATTTTCGGAAACAGTAGTAATTCCAATCTCCAAATCATCATCGTCAATACCAAAGCCAGTTTCATTTACAGCATGATGAGTCTTTTTATATTTTGAATGGTAACTCTTAAATCTCTCCTTCATTTGTTTAGGATTGATATCGATTCTCCCCCTTGTTTTCTTCCTTATTTCATTGGCCATCAACAAGTAGCCATTAACCTTTGAAGAAGGTGGATGTCCAATACGAGTGGACTTTTCACATCCAAAACATGCTTCAAAATTTGATTTTATTTTAAGGAAGTTGATTATGATGAGATAATCATCCTTTTTAAGCTGACCTGAACCTGCCTTTGATTTTTCAGGTGTAGGGCTTGCTTTACGAGGAGACTTTTGTGACGAAGCAGATTTTTGAGTTACCTTTTGAGATTTGGAATGTCTGGGAGGCATTATGAAACTGGCACATAACAAGAAAAAAGATTAAGAGGTAGAAGAAATATGTAAAAAAGAATGTAAACATGCCCGGTCAAAATGTTGTAATAAAATGATGAAAATGTTAGGAAGGGGTGTGTGCCGAGGATTGATGGGTAGGTAGCGAGGAAGGTCAGTGTGTCACATGTGACAGGGATGGGGTAAGAAAGGAAGGGATGTTTTGTGGCCAAAATGTGGTTGTGAAAAAAAACGGGAAAAAGTGCTGATTTGAGGTCATAACTGACACCCTTTTTTGAAATAAGTGACTTTTTTGCAAAATTTAAGTGCTGATTTGGTTTGAAATCCGCACTTAATTTAAGTGCGGATTTGCCAGAACTGACACCCCCTATTCCAGAAGTTTTTTGTAGACTTGTTTAAGTTTTATTCATGATTTGAGTATTGCACAGGATGAAAAAATAAAAAAATAAAAAGAATAGATATCAAGGAGATAGTCCCTTCCCCAGTTCTAGCCCTCAACCAAGGAGAAATGAGCATCCAATCTGTGACAAGACTTAGTAAAAGCTTACCTATCAACCTTTTCTGTCAAAAAAGTTATCAGCCCACATTCGATTTAGTGAAACTTTAGTAAAGTGGCCTACATAAAGTCTCCATACAGATTTGATTTTGTGAATTATCATATTGTTCGTAGTCTCTCAGCTACTTCTTCCCACCACCATGTTCTCATAGAAATTTGATTTTTATTCTTATATAGTATTTTTTTTTTCCTTCCTAACTTGTCACTTATTTTTAGGTAATCTCCTTGAGAACATGTCCAAAATGATGTCAGAAGATTCAGAACTATTGGCTCGAAAAAGGTGGTAAGTTGTTGGTTTAATCACACTACCAAACATGTTTGTTATGCTGTGGAGTGTAAAAATTGTGTGACAGTTCCGTAACAAAAAAAAATTGGTACCTAAGTATCATAAAAGCTTTAAAGGATTTTTATTACTTGACTGTGACACATTTGTTACACCCCATGATATAACAGAAATGATTTGTAGAGTCAATGAAGAAATCCCCAATTTGATATTCGCTTGTATATTTAACTTCACAAATGCCACTGCTTCAGTTCTTTAAAAGTGTTTCAAAGAAAGAGAAACAGTTAAATATTCCCCTTCTTAGGGCATCTACCATCGTGTCGGTAAAAAATAAGTATATAATTGCATGTTATTTGGGTCATTTCATAATAAATTGCCATATTCAACCACCCAATGCAGTATCTTTTACTATTCACTCCATTTAGTTAATATTCAACCATTGTATTTTGGCTCCTATTCATTAAAAGTCAATTATTTTTTTCCTTCTCATGGCTTTTAACATAGTTGATGAATTACTTGAAATGGAAGAAGAAGACTATATCATTTCATATCTCTTTGACAATAAAAACAAAAATAGATCAAGACAAAAAAAAGAAATACTCAATCGAAATCGACTAGAAGGCCATCAAAGACTAATGAATGACTACTTTTACCCCATCTGTACATACAACAACATCATGTTTAAGCATCATTTTGGTATAACCAGGGATTTGTTTAACAAGATTTGTGAAGACTTACAAAGACATAACTCTTTTTGGTTATTGAAAAAGGTAAGATAGGTTTTTATCAGTAACACTAATTGCAAATTTATTAACATAATATTTTTTTAGGACTGTTGTGGTCAATTAGGCTTATCACCACAGCAAAAAATGACATCTGCCTTACAACAACTTGCTTTTGGGATCTCCACTGATAGCACTGATGAGTATGTACATATTGGTGAAACAACTGCCCTCAGAGCACTCAAGCATTTCATAAAAGATATAATCAGTATATATGAAGATTAATACTTACAAGAACCAAATTCAGCAGAAAAAAAAGTTATTTTGAAGGAGTATGAAGAGTGTAGATTTCCTGGCTGTCTTGGATCAATTGATGGATTGCACTGTGAGTTGAAAAATTGTCCTGCAGCTTGGGCTAGCCAATTTCAAGGGAAAGAGGGTACACCAACAATTGTATTGGAAGCTGTGGCCAGCAAGAGCCTATGCTTTTGGCATTTTTTTTTGTATCTCCAGGTGCTCTAAATGACATCAATGTTCTCCAATGCAGCAACATCTTTGACAAACTATTGGCTGGTACTCAAGATGAAGTGCGATACAAAATAAAAAATCACAGATACAAAAATGCTAATTACCTTTCAGACAGAATTTATCCATCTTGGTCAACACTTGTCAAAACTATACCACACCCACAAGATGAAGCAATTCAATACTACGCCAAAGTACAAGAAGCTTCACAAAAAGACATTGAGCGTGCATTTGGAGTATTACGGATCCGGTGGGGTATCACTCAACAACCATGTCAACTATGGAGAATAAAAACTGTGAAAGAGGTAATGAAGTGTTGTGTAATATTACACAACATGATCATTCAGTTGAAATCAAGTACTGATCCTTACCTATCAAATTCTGAGAACATATCAAGTCAAATAGTGCAAACACATCATGATCCCACATTGTTCAACAGCATTACTGAATATATGCAGAGAAGTCAAGATTTTCATAACTCCACAATACATTTCCAATTAAGTGAAGATTTGAAGATTCACAACTGGAATTCTAGAGGAATGGATGGATGTGCAGAGTAAATTATGTTGTAAGTAGCTATTAGCCTATATTAAAAAAGAAAATTAGTATAATGAAAAAAGCATCACGAAATACTACTTACAGTATATTTGTAAGCCAGTTGTCTAGAAGAAAGAGGGAAAAAGTGAAAAGAATAGATAAATGGAATGAAATAGAGAAATTATATAAAAAAAATTTAAAATTAAAAAAAAAGGTAAGAAAGTTAGAGTGAGAAATAAAGAAAATACAGCAACAAAAAGCTTGAGGAGTGACACAACGGGAGTTTCAGTATATAACATTTAAATTCTTGTAAGTTATGTATCAATGTGCGGTTTACAATTAGTATTATTAACAGACTTAGAGAAACCTTAGATATTTATATAAAATTTTGATTAGAATAGTAGTACTAATAAATAATAATAATAAATGTATTATATTTAAAAAATATGGTTAAGTTTTAAGTGTATAATAAGTGATGTGGCTACAGGGGATTATCCAAAGCCTTTTATAGGCAAGGGTTCCTCTGAAGCATCACAAATGATTAATCACAAAATGGTAATAAGGTAAAACAAGAATATAAAAGAATATAACTAAAACATAGATATTGAGAGAAAAACATGAAACAATAAACTAAACCGTGAGTAAGTAACCCATTTTCCCACCATAAGTTCCCAAAACAATTAATCAAAATAATCAGTAACTAAGTAAGTCTGAAACATAAGGAAAATGAGTAAAATAATCCAAAACAGGTATTTCAGTGAGATGTAAAGGGTTTAATTAAAACAAATAAAATTATTTTCATGCAAAAATTCATGTAATCAATTTAATCCAGTATAAAGAAAATTTAATAAATTTTTTTAAATATGTAATTAATTCAATAACTAGTATATATGAAACAAATAATTAATTTAATGATATTTCTAATTTAAAGTGAGAATTTGAATACCATCTTATTAAATAAGTGTTTTAATTTATTTAATAATTTTACTGAAACAATTAAGGGTCAAAAAAGCGCCCAATATTATTGTTTAATAAGATATGTATGGCTTTATTTAATATATTATTTTAATTAATTAATTTAATTACATTAGGGGGTGCTAGTTCTGGCAAATCCACACTTAAATAAGTGCAGATTTCCGAAACACACTAGCCCCAATACTGGTGGATTTCAAAAGTGAAAAAAGTCACTTATTTCACTCAAATCCGCACTTTCTCAACCAAAAGTGCTTATTTCACCATCAAGTCCCATTTCACTGATTTTTCAGCATCATCCCATTCATACACAGCACTCCTCAGCATAACACTTCATAACTCAAAATATCGTACATCATTCACATCTTCATATCATATCATATAAGAGTTATGCCTTCCTCACTTTCAAATCATGATAAATTACATTAAGCAATGACTTTCATGGCTCTTGAACTGCTCTTGACTCTGATTGCAATTCTGATTCTGATCTAGAAGAAGATTTTGTCTTTTTATCAAAAATGGCCACAAAACGTTACCTTCTTCCCAGAAAGCCTCAAGTACTTCATACCCCCAAGTACACCATCCAAGCACTTCTTAACCTATCTACACCCAGTTTTAGACAGCTGTTCAGGACTTCTCAGGAATGTTTCCTTAAATTTCTTGAGCTTATTCAGGATCATCCCATATTTCACAATAATTCTCAAAAAGAACAACATCCTTCAATTCAATTGGCCATCACACTATGTCGTTTGGGAACAAATGGTAATGGAGCCGCTTTGAAACGTTTAGAAAATGTCTTTGATTTAGGGTATGGTTCAGTTAACACTTATAACAAACAATGTATCACTGCCATCAACTTCTCACCTGGCCAACAAAAGAAGAGCTACTTGAATCATCTCAGGTTATGCAAGCAGAGGGCTTCCCAGGATGTATTGGTTTTGTTGATGGTACTACTATTCCTTTGAGCCAGAAACCTGCTCAAGGTGGAAACAATTACTTTGACCGTAAAAAGAGGTAGATTATTTTTAACTCCTTTCATTCTCTTTGAAACTAACACAAACAAATGTATCTTCTTTATAGATATTCAATTTCCGTTCAGCTTATATGTGACGTAAACAAAAAATTTATATCATTCTTTGCTGGCTATCCTGGCTCATTTCATGACTCCTACATCTTCCAAAGAATGAAAATTTCAAATGAACCTGAAAAATTCTTTGATGAAGATCAGTATCTTCTTGCAGATTCTGCTTATGTGAATGGAAAGTATGTACTTCCTGCTTTTTGGGGAGCAGCTTCAGAAGACAGTCAAAATGCCAAGTTCAACAATCATTTGGAAAAGTCAAGAGTCCGTATTGAACATTCTATTAGAATCTTGAAAGGCCATTTTTCTAGTTTAAGGGAATTAAGAAGTCCTCTTAGAAATAAATATGAAATGGAGGCGGTGATCAACTGGATTCTGTGTTGTACTATACTTCATAACCTACTTGCTGACCTCAAAGATCAATGGTTAGAGTTGTATGAAGATGAACAAGTTGATTCACCTCCGACTATATCCAACACTTTTATTTCTCAATCAACTAGTATAAGGGCAAAAATTCTTCCAATAACACTCCAACATTTTTCAACACAATTTTAATTTTTTTTTTTCATTCTCTTCAAATGATCAATTTGCATGTGTTATTCACTGAGAATGGTAAATTTTTTTGCATATTTTTTTGGTTTTTGAATTTGCTGTTAAAGTCTTATTTTTTTTATCTCTCTGTGTTTTCTTTCATCAACTCAACATGAAATTGCATATTTTAAGCAAACACATATTTTTTCACTCACTCTCTTTTTTTTCTTCACTCATATCTGTTTTCTCCTCTCTTCCTACATCACTCAAACAATTTCACTTATATTTCTTTTTTCTAAACTCATCTCTCCAGGTAAGTCATTTTATCTTTTTTACTTAATTTTTTGCTAATTTTTTTTTTTTTTTTTTTTGGGTTTTTGGGTTTTTGTTTTTGTTTTTGTTTTTTTTGTAAGTGGTTTTTTTTAAATTTATAGGTAAAATTAACCTTTTTTTTATTCTCTCTCTCTCTCTCTACCTCTTTTCTCTCATTTATGCTATTCTTTATCCCCCCTTGGCCTGGGCTTTTTCCCACCTTTACCCTCTCCTTGGAATGGATACATCCCCCCTCCTTGGCTCACTCTAACCTCCCTTTTCTCCCCCTTGTTGGTGTCCTCATTTCCTCCCCTCATTCCTCTCCAACCCCCCTCCAAACTCTTCCAATCACCCCCTCCAACCCCCCTTCCAAACCCCCCCTTAAAGGTTCCTTAACAATTTGCTAATGAATCGTTAAGTTAATGAACGATTGTTAGCAATTGTTTGTTAACTTAACAAATTGATAGCGAATCATTAAGTTAATGAACGATTGCTAACAATTGTTCATTAACTTAAAGATTCGTTAACAAATTGTTAAGTAACATTGAGGGGGGGGATTGGGGGGGTTTGGAGGGGGTTTGGAGGGGGAGGTTAGGGGAGGTTAGGGGGGGTTTGGAGGGGGAGGTTAGGGGAGGTTAGGGGGGGTTTGGAGGGGGGTAATAGAGGTGGATTGAAGGGGGGTTGGAGGGGGTTTGGGGGGGATTGAAGGGGGGTTTGGAGGGGGATTTGGAGGGGGATTTGGAGGGGGATTTGGAGGGGGATTTGGAGGGGGATTTGGAGGGGGATTTGGAGGGGGATTTGGAGGGGGATTTGGAGGGGGATTTGGAGGGGGATTTGGAGGGGGATTTGGAGGGGGATTTGGAGGGGGATTTGGAGGGGGATTTGGAGGGGGATTTGGAGGGGGATTTGGAGGGGGGTTTGGAGGAGGGTTTGGAGGGGATTTGGAGGGGGATTTAGAGGGGGATTTGGAGGGGGGTTTGGGGCAGATTGAAGGCAGGTTTGGAAGGGGGTTTGAAGGGGTTTAAAAGGGGATGTGAATAGGTTGGAGGGGGGGTTTGTACAAGGGTTTTGGGGAGGTGGGAGGGGGTTTGGAGTGGGGAATTTAGGGGAATGGGGAAGTGATAAAAAAAATTGAAAAAAATTCCCAGTTTTTTGACTTTTTTTTTGATTTTTTTTTTGGTTTTTTTAATTTTAGAGAAAAATATTCATCAAGTTCAAGTGAAAAAAAAAAATTCTTATTAGTCTTTTGAGGATTTTTTTTAAAATTTAAATTAAGTGAGTTTTTTTTAATGTATAATTTTAAGTGTTTGAAAAGTAACAAATTTTTAAGTAGAAAAATACATGTCTTTAACTTCAGATTCACCACTTACCTCACTCTCATCTTCTTTAACTTCATTATCATCTTCAAATTCAACTTCTTTTCAATCATCATCTAAAACATTGACAAAAAATGAACAGTATCAAAATAAAAGAAATTTAAAAAAAAAATTCACTTGGATCAAATATTTGCCCATATTTCAAAAATCAAGTACTATAAAACTAAAGTTGAAAAAAAAACAATATCCGAAAACATTACCTGAAAATATACATTATTTAACTGAAACTGGAGATGATGAAGTTAAAGCTGTTATTAATAATACTTTCAAACCTCAATTTATTTAAGAAAACCATTCTTTTAATGGTTTAAAAGATGAATCATTTAATCAACTCTGTGATCTCATCATAACACTATCAAATGGCTTTGGTTTGCTTACCTTTAAGGAATAAGAATTTGTTGGGTGGAATCATGATTGGTATTGGATGGAGACCAGGATTTAATAAAGGTTTTTCTCTTGGTATGTTTAAAAATTTTTCTGGATTTTTTTAATATCATTTTACTGAATTTAAATCAAATAGGCATATATTCTTTACTCAGGTCTTTATCTAAAGCTGAATTAGATAAAGATTTTAGAAAATGGAATACTTTACCTTCATTTAATTCATTTCTTGCTCTTCAACATAAAAAACTCTGTAATAAAGCTTTTGAAACAAATCATGAAGTTGCTAAAAGACTTGGAATACCAAATTGGTGCCACTCTGAATGGCAAGATATTAGCAGTGAATATCTAATGTTTTCAAATGTTATAATCACTCATTCTGGATTTCATAACCAAATTCACACCGACTCAAATGATGCCAACTACCTCACTTATGGAATTTTCACATATATTAATCCTATCACTGGACAACCTATTCCTTCACCTGCAAAAATTAAAGGACATGGATTATATTTCCCGCATCATAGATGTATAATTGATTTTGGATTGGGAAATGGAATTATCGAAACAGTTTGGAATTCTTCTTACAATAATCACCAAACCACAAAGGCTCCTCCAGGTTTGGAATCTTGTCAAGACTTCATGCATTTTGGTTGCTCTTTCAAGATCAGTCAAAAGTTAATCCAACAAATAAACAAGTTAAAAAAAGAAGAAAAAGGTAACAAATTTAAAAATTCTTTAGGTAGATCTAAAAAGTATGGGGATTCGTAGAGTCACCAAATATTTAATATTCTTCCATAATATTTTAATAAATAAATATGATATTTTAATTTATGAAATTAAAGTAATGTGCCAATGACCTTGTGTTGTATAAAAGGTAATCATGATAACATTAATTTGTTTCATGGGGTTCCTCTAGCCTATACCTTTGGAAAGTCCCAAACCTAGTCTCTAGACTTGATCTGCATTTTGGCATGAGGCATTATCATTACTTTAAAAGTAGTAAATTTGACATATCTTATTTATATATTAATTAATTTATGTAATTATATTAAATTTTGATGACTTTCACCCTTTACTTCAATAAAATGCAGGGGAGGGTATTGCCAATTTTTTAAATCTGACATGTGAAATTGATGACTTAGAAAAATTTGGTGATACCCACCCCTTGTTTCAATAAAATTCAGGGGAGGGTATAGCAAAATTTTCAAAAGAGATATTGAATTTTATTGACTTAGAAGTATTTAGATAAGCAAACTTATTGACTTGAAAGTAAAGATAGAAAATTTTTATAATAATTTCAAATTTTTGTCAAAATAAAGGTATAAGCAAACTTATTGACTTGAATGTAAAGATAGAAAAATTGTATGTTATTTTCAAAAATTTGTCAAAAATAATGTACTATATTCAAGACCTTTTATAAGTCAGCATATAAGAAAATATTACTAAAAAGAAATCAAACAAAATTAAATTAACTAGAAAAACAATTTATCAATTGAAAAGGTCAAGTAATTTTTTAATGTCCTCATAAGATTGGCCATTTTTTACACATTCCATAATGAAATCTTTTTTTTAAAACTCTGTTGTTTTTCCAATTCACAAGTAGCCATTTCTCTTTGAAATTGACGGTCATTTACTCTTTTCATCTGCTCTGCCTCAAATTTTTTTTATTCCAAATCTAAGGCTTGCTGATCTTTCTTTAGCATATGATCAAACTTCATCTTCTCAAAGTCAAGGGCATTTTTTGCAATAGTTTATTTTGCTGAGAAAATTAAATTGAAATAAATAAATAAATGAGTTAATGATTAAGATATATAGTAAAAGAATCTTACTTATATCTTTTATTTCAAAATAATCCTCAAGGGAGCAAACTGAGCTTGTTTAAGTATTACCACATTTTGATAGATGGTTCTAGTTCATTAAAGTTGAGGCTTGACGCTTTAGTTTGGAGTTTGAACAAGAGGCTTCAGGAAGTTCATCTAAAGCAGCTTCTAAAGTGGGATTCAAATTTCTGGAATTGAGATTATTTAATGGAGATTGAGTTTGAGTAGGAGGAGACTAGAATGAAAGAGAAATTCAGAGAAGAATTTAAGAAAAAACAAAAAGTAAACATACTGTCAAGGGGTGCTTTTGGTCTAGAAGCTTGGTTCGAGGTTTATATGAGGAAATTTAGGGCTTTATTGAACTCTCAAAGAACAGTACATATTTCTTAATCAAAATAATTGTCTTACTCAAATAAAAGAGGTAGTTTTAAGATATCAATATAAATTATAGATTAGAATTACGGTGTTGTAAATACTAAAGTTATAAAATATAGGAATAAATGTATTGTTGTGAGTGTAATAGTAATGTAAGTGATAAAAAGAATGTCTTGAAAAGCACAAAGTAAGAGGCCTTTTATAGGCAAAACATGAGGGAATAAAATATACGGAATTTACACCATATATTGTAAGCATGTGAGAAAAAGAATGATTGAAAGGAGTACATATATGACACAAGACTTAAATAAACTGGTACGTCAACAAGGACATCAAATTTATTAGCAATAAAGTTTGAGTTCCTTGGACTGTCACAATTAATTACACAATAATTAATTAATTATATTACTTTCACAGGATTCCAGATCTCTCACTGAGGTAATATAATTGTTTTAAAGTTTTTTTATTATAATTTTATTATTAAATTCTATTCCCATTGACTTATACCATTGAGCACGGTGTTAGGGAGTAAAACTGTAAGGGAAATTTTATTTACACTAATTAATTATATTACTTATTGTACTTAACTAGTTAATTGTAAGTAATGCTTAAGTAGATAATTAATTATTAGTAAGAAGAAGGGGTGTGGCTTCAACTCAGTAAAATAATTAATTATTTTACTGGTTAAGTCTAGTAGCCTGGCTGACACATACATTTAAATTTTGGGCCTCTGAGGATTCAAATCTGCTGCAATATAATTTTTCTGCTTGATAGTCGGGATCATCTTCAGCTGAACTATTGTTAGAAGGTGGAGGGGATTGATCCTGCTGATGTACAGGTATTTCAGGAGGATTAGTTGATGGTTGAGATCCAGAGGGTATATGCTTAGTAGTATTGTGTAGAAAACAAGGGTTTACATCAACTCGGGAGCCAAAATGATTATCCATTTCCTCATAGAAAGGACACATGACATTGAGCTTTTTGGAAACAGTAGTAATTCCAATCTCCAAATCATCATCGTCAATACCAAAGCCAGTTTCATTTGCAGCATGATGAGCCTTTTAATATTTTGATTGGTGACTCTTAAATCTCTCCTTCATTTGTTTAAGATTGATATCAATTCTCCCCCTTGTTTTCTTCCTTACTTCATTGGCCATCAATAAGTAGCCATTAATCTTTGAAGAAGGTGGATGTCAAATACAAGTGGAATTTTCACATCCAAAACATGCTTCAAAATTTGATTTTATTTTAAGGAAGTTGATTATGATGAGATGATCATCCTTTTTAAGCTGACCTGAACCTGACTTTGGTTTTTCAGGTGTAAGGCTTGCTTTATGAAGAGACTTTTGTGATGAAGCAGATTTTTGAGCTACCTTTTGAGATTTGGAATGTCTGGGAGGCATTATGAAACTGGCACATAACAAGAAAAAGGATTGAGAGGTAGAAGAAATAAGTAAAAAAGAATGTAAACATGCCTGGTCAAAATGTTGAAAATGTCAGGAAGGGGTGTGTGCCAAGGATTGATGGGTAGGTAGCAAGGAAGGCCAGTGTCTCACATGTGACAGGGATGGGGTAAGAAAGGAAGATATGTTTTGTGGCCAACATGTGGTTGTGAAAAAAAATGGGAAAAAAGTGCTGATTTGAGGTCATAACTGACACCCATTTTTGAAATAAGTGACTTTTTTGCAAAATTTAAGTGCTGATTTGTAAGTGCTGATTTGGTTTTAAATCAGCACTTAAGTTAAGTGCAGATTTGCCAGAACTGACACCCCCTATTATAAGTTAATTTTACACCTATAATTATAATATATGTTTATAATTAATTAATTATCAATTTATATTTATTAAATACATAAAAATGTGCAATAATTTATAGAATATAAAATATATCATGCTTAATTTAAATGTATCAATAATTTATATAATAATAAAATTAGTATAACACTTATTATATATATTTAATAAAATAATTGTATCATTTCATTATGCAATATAATATTAATTTATATACATAATAAGCATATTTTTATGTCCTCTTTTAGTTCCAGTAAATTGACATAAAATTTACTGGGCTCCTGGTATAGCCTGGCTGACACTCCCTCACTCTAAAAAAACAATAAAAAAATGCTAAAATTTTTTCTTTTTATACTTCTTTAACAGAGTAGGAAGATTTGAAATTTCCTTTCCAGGTATCCATGCATCATGTTCAAATGATTTGTTCTTATATCTCAATAAATATTCAGTACCTCTTTCAGAAGTGATAATTCTATCATTGAGAATTTTATCAATTTCTGCAGTTTCTGTGACTTCCTGAGGGTTTTTCTTAGGTCTTCCCCTTCTTTTGGAAAATAAGTCACAGTTGGAAGTATAAGTTTTAAGGAAAGAAACGGGAAAAACAGGATGTTTCCTATCATATGGAGAATACAATACAACTTCTTCCGTATTATCTCCAACCATTCTTTTAACAACAAATGGTCCCACGAAAGGATCCTTTAATTTGTTGTTACCTTGTAGATTGAAATGAACAGTAGATATCAACACTTCATCACCCTTTTTAAATGTGTATTCTTTATGGGATTTATACCATTGCTTCTTTTCATATTCAAATGCTTTATCAATACAGCTTTGAGCATGTTTTCTGCATAGATGTTGCATTTGCATAAAAGATTTTACACCAGGGTGTAGTTCAAACTTAGGTAATTTATTATTGAGAATTCAAGCAGGAGTGTTTGGGACATAACTTAACCAAAGCTCAAAAGGCTTTTTCTCAGTAACAGAATGAACAGTGCTATTATATGCAAATTCAAGACCAGGAAATAGAGTGACCCAGTAATGAGTAAATCTGTCATTGTCTTTATATTCTAATCCAAAGGCACAATACCTTCTAATCATATCTTACAAAGTTTGAATCATTTTTTCAGCTAGACCATCAGTCTGAGGATGGTGAGCTGCAGGCAACTTTAACTCACAGCCACAAATATCCATAAAAGAGGTCCAAAACTCAGATGTAAATTTTGGCTCTCTATCAGAGATAATGGCTTTTAGAAATCCAAAAATATTAAACATGCAAGTACACCATAAGAAAGCTAATTCCTTTGTGAATACATCTTTGTGGGTGGGAATAAATTTGCACATTGTGGTGAATCTATCCACTATTACCCAACAAGAGTTATAACTGTCTTTACCTGATACAGGAAGACCAGTGACAAAATCTGTGTTAATTATTTGCCAAGGAGAATCAGGTGCTTCAATATGTTGTAACAATCCTGCTCTTTTACCTGTCAATCTTTTAAATTTTTGACAAGAATCACAAGATTCAACATACAATTTAGTGTCTTCAGACATATTAGTCCACCAAGCAGTGTTTTTAATTCTGATAATGGGGTTTTCAAGATCAAATTGTCCTGCTAATATGTCATCATGACATAGTTTTAAGATGGTTTCTTTCATGGAAGGAGGAATAACAATGACATTGGTCAGTTTTTTCCTGTAGTAAATATAACCATCTTCAATGGAGAGCTTTCCTTTATTTAAAGCACTCTGGCACTTTGGAGGAAGAGTTTTTATCAATGCTTGGATAGAAGCATTCTTTAGATCATTCAATACAGTAACTAATTTATTCAAATCAGAATCTTGATCATATGAATCCTGAATTAATTGTAACAGTTCCTCTTCCATATCAACAATAGGGGGTATCAATGTTCAGGGATCCGCAATTAAATTAATTGCGGAAAATAATCTGCATACCCCAATTATCTTCTGCAATTATTTTTGCTAATAATTGAGTTATTAGAAACTTTACGTGTCAATGTTCACCTCTTATCCGAAATTTTTTTTACTCAATTTTTCATAACCACATCTTGGACAACTTTCTGTCATAACCAAATCTTGACCTACTTTTGGTCATAACCATATCTTGGACTAATCTCTGGATATTCCTTCTACCTTGCTTCACACTCACATTTTCATCCCATCCTGTCCATTCTATCCGCTCAGAACCCCTCACCATCTCATCTGCTTGTTTCTTCGCCTTTTAATATTCATTTATATTTTAACATGCCTCTTCGTCCTAGATTTTCTCAAAGGCAGCCATCACCCAGTTGTTCTTAAAATCCCACTGCTCCCTCTTTCCCCCCCTCAGCCAAGAAATCTAAGACTTTTCAATTAAAAAAAGATGATCATCTCATTCTTATCAACTGGCTGAAAACCAAATCTAACTGTGATTCTTATTTTGGTACTGAGTATGCGACTAAAGTAGGACAGCCCCCAGCATCAAAAGTTAATGGCTATCTTCTAATGGCAAATGAATTACGGAATAAGACCAAGGGAAGGATTGATCTTTTGCCTAAACAGATCTCTGAACGCTTCAAGCATTACCAATCCAAATACAAGAAGGAAAAGGCTCTTTCATCTTTCACTGGTTTTGGGGTTACTGACATCAATATCACTAAGGGCATCAAATCCATACACAATAAACTTGAATCTTTATGTCCTTACTTTAAAGAGATGGATGCAATTTTTGGAGAGCAAGCCGATGATAATCCTGTAAACATGTTAGATGGAGAAGATCCTATCTCCAAACATGATGTTGAAGCAAATCTTTTCCCATCCTCTTCCTCCACTCAAGCCTCCCCTCATTTGAATGAGACCAATCTAGATAGCTTTTCTGTAGATCCTATTAGCGATTTAACCCAACCAAATCTAACTCAGGTCTGTTTCTTTTTTCTTTTATCTTAAAAATTCTATTTTTTATTTACTTATCTTTTTCTTATTTCCTAAAAGGCTAACAAAAAAACCCAGGATCCTCAATCAAATGAGTCTGAAGGTAGCAACAATGATGAGGAGGAAAATATGACCTTGAACAAGATACGTAGGGCTTCAAGTAGTCTAAATTTCCACTCCCAAAGAAGAAAAAAAAGTGATACTTCATCACAAACCCCTTTTTTGTCTATGGAACAACTTTTAGAGAACCATGATGCTGGTAAGTGATACCATACCTCTTATTATTTTACTCTGCTTTTCTTCTACTTTATGTTAATTTTTATTATCACTCTAGAAAAAGTGAAAATCGCTAAAGAGACTCTAAGATTTGAAAAGAAGAAATACAAGCTCTCTTTAAGGAGGGATGATAGGGTACAAGAATTGGAAGAGAGGAAGTACAAGCTCTCTTTACAGAAGGATGATCGGGGCCAAGATTTGGGGGAGAAGAAGTTTGAGTTAACTCTAAGTATTTAAAAATCAAAAAAAGAGGAGAAAACACTCTAACATTAAAACCTATTAGAGCAGATGAAATATAAGTTTGATCATGAAGAAAATTCCAAAAAGAAAGATTTCTTGATAGAATGTGTTAAAGCTAATAAATCTGTTGAGGAAATTGAACGTTTAAAGAAATTGTTTGATGACTAGTTTGTTTTTTTTCTCTCACACTTCAAATGTTTGTATTTATTTGTACATAAAATTTACAATAACTTCCTGTATTTTATTACTCTATCAATCATTACTTGAATTTTCGTATTTTAATGTTAAATATTCTTTTTTTAAATAAAATTTTCATGTCTCCTTTGAAAATTTGATGATCCCCCACCCCTGGATTTTTTTGAAGTAAGGGGTGGGTATAACCAAAGTTCTTTCATTTCATGAATCTTGAAAGTCTTATATGAAACTTTGGCTTTACAACCCCCTGCATTTTACCGGTATCCGCAAAATTCTTACATGTCAAAAATTTCACAAGTCTTATAAGAAATTTCGGCAATACCCCCCCTGGATTTTATTGAAGTAAGGGACGGGTATCACCAAAAATTTTTCACCAAAATATTTACAAGTCAAAAATTTTACATGTTACATTTGAAAATTTGGCAATACCCCCCTTACATTTTATTGAAGCAAGGGGTGGGTATCACCAAAATTTTTACAAGTCTTCAATTCTGAATGTCAGATTTGAAAATTTGGCAATACCCCCCCCCCCTGCATTTTATTGAAGTAAGGGGTGGAAGTCATATAAATTTAATATAATTACATAAATTATTAAATAAATATCTAATATATATCAATTTCCCTAGTTTAAAGTAATGACAATTCCTCATGCCAAAATGCAGATCAAATCTAGAAACAAAAATTTGGGACTTTCCATAGGTATAGGCTAGAGGAACCCCATGAAACAAATAAATGTTATCATGATTACCTGTTATACAACCCAAGGTTGTTGGCCCATTACTTTAGTTGAGGAAATTGATGTATAAAAAATATTTATTAAAAATTTATGAAAAAATATAAAATTTTTGATGACAACTCTAATCCCCATACTTTTTGAATCTAGATAAAGTTTTTTTAAATCAATTAAATTTACCTTCTTTATATACCATGTTGATTCTTTGAATCAACTTATGACTGATTTGAAATGAGCAACCAAAATGTGTGAAATCTTGAAAGGATTCCAAACCAGGAGGAGCTTTGGTCATTTGATGATTATCCTGAGAAGAATTCCTAATAGTCTTGATGATACCATTTCCCAAACCAAAATCAATGATGCACCAGTGGTCTGGAAAATATAAACCATGTCCTTTAATTTTAGCTGGAAATGGTATTGGTTGGGCAGTTATTGGATTATATATGAGAATATACCAAAAGTAAGAAAATTGGTGTCATTCCTATCAATATGAATCCTATTGTGGAATCCAGAATGAGTGATAATAACATTAGAAAATAAAAGATATTCATGGCTGATATCTTCCCATTTGGAGTCACACCAATTTGATATTCCAACTTTGGTTGCAAGTTCATGATTTTTTTCAAATGCTTTATTACAGAGCTTTTTGAGTCAAAGAGCAAGAAAATAGTTAAAGGAAGGTAGAGTGTCCCATAAGCAAAAATCTTCATCTTTTTGAGATTTAGTTATATTCTTGAGCAATGTATATACACCTATATAATTGAAATGCCTAGATAATAATCAGATAAGAGTTTCAGAATCCTTATCCTCTAAATATGCAATATAAAAATGTGAAATAAGATTAGTGAAATTTGGAAAAAAAGGCTCAACTTCAAAGGTCAAAATCTCAGCAAACACTGAACCTAATTCAAACCTGTTTGTGGGAAATGAGAGATAGGATTTATTAGAATCTTCAGTTAAAGGACATGTTATTTAAATAAACCTAACCCTAATTTTTTACATAAAAAATGAAATAAAAATTTAAATTGGGAAAAAAAAGGCTCAACTTTAATGGTCAATATCTCAGCAACCACTGAATCAAATTCAAATCTGTTTGTAGAAAATTAAAGGTAGCCTTCAGGAGAATCCTCAGTAAAAAAACATTAAATTTGAATATACCTGACCCTAATTCCGAGTCTGATTTTCAAAATTTTACAAAAACTTGAAAAGTGGTAATGAAGATGAGTTCAAAAGGAGTTTAATAAGTTCAATTTTATCCAGATAAGATTCATACATATATTTAAGTATTAAGTTTTCATAAAAGGAATGAGATATCATATAGGCATGAAAAAAAGGAGATGAAACTTACCTTGACTGAAAAGTAGGAAAAATAGAGTGAGAAAGATTGATGTTGGAATTGTGGGGAAATTGAATATGGAGTAAGTGAAATGCATAAAGAATGTGCAATGTATGTGTTTCAATGAAATGGAGCCAAAAAAAAGTAAAATAGGTAAAAGGAGGGATAATGACAATGCCAAGAAGGGATGAAGAGTAGGGTGATGGAGCTAAAAAAGAAAGTAAAGAGGGAGAGAAAAAAAAGGTTAATTTTACAATTGAAATCAAAAATAACCACTTACAAAAAAAATTTAGATAAAAAAATAAAATAAACAGAAAAAAAACAAAAAAAGTTATAATTAGTAATCAAAAAATCAAAAAAAAAGAATAAAATGACTTACCTAGAGAGATGAGATAACCAAATAAATGAAACCAAATTGTTTGAGGGATGTTGGAGGAGAATAGGAAAAAGATATGAGGGATGAATGATAAAAAGAAACAGTGAAAAATTATGCAATTTTAGTTAATATGCGATGTCATGTTGATCTGGTGAAAGAAAACCGATGAGCCATCCAAAAAAGAGATATTCACCCTAAATTCCAAAAAAAATGAATATGAAACAAACAAACAAAAAAAACCAAGCTCAGTGAATAAAGTATACAAAGTGGAAATTTGGAGAGTTTGAAAACAAAAAATTAAAAGGGTTGTGTGCCAAAATGGTGGAGGGTGATTGGCATAATGACAGAGCATATGCCAGTTGAATGAATCTTTTGTGATTCAAGGGATGGGAGAGCAGGCACTGGTTCAGGATCCTCTTTTTCATAAAGATCATTCCACTCATCCTTTAAATCAGCTAGGATATTGTGGAGTATAACGCAAGTCATGATCCTATGATTTGCACTTTTAATCTGCAATTTTTTTTGAAATTGTATTCTGAGCTCCCAAAGACTGGAAAATTGTCCATTTAAAATACCTATAGCATGTTAAATCCATACTCTTGATTGGGCAAGGTGATAATTAAATTTAGTTTTGGGGTCATTTTCTAAGGTTTCACCACGGAAAGCATGTATAATGTACTTTCAACTTGCATATGCTGAGTCTGCAAGGAGGTACTGAGATTTGTCAAATTATGAGTCAGGGGTTTGAGAAATCCTCATTCTTTGGAAGACGGAAGAGTCATGACATGAGCCAGGGCAGCCACTATGAAAAGCAATAAATTTTTTATTGACATTGCAAACAAGTTGAATGGAAATAGAGTATCTAGAAAGAAGATAAAAAGTTAGTTTATGAAGGATGAGAAATTAGAGAAGATTTTGAAGACAACTTTTTTTGTGATCAAAATAATGGTTCCCATCATGAGAAGGCTTTTGACTCAAAGATATAGTTGTGCCATCAACCAAACCTACACAGTAAGGGAAACCTTTGGCTTGCATTACTTGAGAGAATTCAAGTTGTTGTTCTGGAGTTGGCCAAGCAAGTGTTTGAGACTTGAGGGAAAGGATAGAAATCATACAGCGCTTGGTGTATAATATCACTGTACCATATCCTATGTTAAATAGATTATCCAAATCTCTTACATCAGCACCATTTCCATTTGAGCCAAAGCAACATAGTGCAACAGCAAGTTGAATGGCAGGATTATGCTGTGTGTTATGGGAATCGTTATGAAAGATAGGATGTTTAGAGATGATTTGATAAAGTTTGAAGAAAGAATTGGGTGAAGTTCTAAATATCTGAGTGAAGTTTATTTGGGGAATGTTGAGAATGGAGCGGAGATCATATCATGGATCATGATAAAGATTTGGCCACCTGGAAATGAGGTAACGCTTTTTGGAAAGAAAACACAAATAGGCTAAGGCATCTTCCAAATCAGAGTAAGATTTATAATAGAGAACTAAAAGTAAAGTGATGAAATCAATAGTGGAGTGAAGTAGCCATCTAGTAGAGAGGTGCTTCATTCTTGTCAGTAGTATAGGTGTTGGTAGAAGGTTTAGGTGATGAGTGGGAAGTGGGAATTTGCCACCAAATGTGCAGTTGGCGTGTGTAGATAGAAAAAAAACTTAAGTCACCACGCAATATGGGGGGCGGACATGTTAGCAAGTCCGCAACCTTGGACTCAAATTCACCACAGATTGAACACACATTGAGCTATTGACAAAGGAACCATACAATCAGGGATAAACACCACTCAGCAGAACAGTTTTAGGTGGGTCTTCAAGTAGAGTTCAATATGAGTTCAGTATGAGTTCAGTCTGAGTTCCATCTGAGTTGTGCCTGAGTTCAGGTTGGGGACTTGCTAGCAAGTCCACCCCCTATATTGGGTAGTGAGTGTTTGCCACCAAAATTAAGTAGCATAGAGTGAGGAGAGACTTAAGGATTACATCAGAAATTATATGTCATGTGACTTTCTTAAAAATCCATCATGAATGTGATGAGTTTGGGATCAGGAATTAGGAACGGAAATTGGGGAATAAGAGGCAGGATAATGCATTATCATGTATTTCTTATCCAATAGCCCCAGGGCTAGTGGATAAGAATATTCCACAATTAATAATGTCTGATCCTTGAAAAAAATTTCTGATTCCTAATTGCGGATCCCTGAACATTGATACCCCCTAATATATATTATTGGCCGGTTGTCTAGAAGAAGGTGAGGAAAAGAGGAAGGGTAAAGAAGAAGAGGAGGAAATATAAGGGGAAGATAATAAAAGATAAAGAAATAAAAAATAATAAAAAGATTATTATTCTGAGATAGAGAGAGGCAACGAGATTCCTTAGGATTTGATATAATGGTGAGGCTTTTTAAATTATAATATATTTATTTAAAATAAGGATTACTTTCTCTGCGCGGCAAACACTATTATTACTATTAGACTTATTGCGACCTGTAGTTATTTATATAAAATTTAAATTAGAATTGTAATACTAATATAAAAAATAATAAAGGTATTATATTAAAAAAATATATTCAAGTTTGAGAGTATAATAAGTGATAGATCTACAGGGGGTCTCCCAATGCCCTTATATAGGAAAGGGGCCCTCTGAAGCGCCATAAGAAATTATATCCTATAAAAAATAAGATAAGAAACAATTAATAGTTAAAATTAAGTGTACCAAATCTGTAAGGGAAAAATATAAAACAATTAATTAAAAAATAAGTAAGAGCCCAAAAAATCCACCAATTTAACCCCAAACAAATTTTTAAAATAAGTGAGTAATTAAATAAGATTGAAACACTTGAAGTATTAACTAATTCAAATTATAACACGTTTGATAATAGCCCATTTTAAGTGAGACATAAAAATTAAACTATTTTAATAAAATAATTAGTGTAATTAATTAATTAAGTCTGAAACATAAGATATTAATTAATATAACCCATTTTATTAGTGTAAGAATTAAATTAGGTTAAAAAAATTTATTAATTTAATATTATTACTAAATTTTAGAATACATCATTAGTAATTAATTAAATAAAATGTTTTGACTAATTTAATACCTTAATGACATAATTATGAGTCAAAAAATTGCTCAATATTCATATTTCATTAGATATAAAAGTTTTATTTTACTACTTTAATTTGATTTATTTATTTAATTATATTATAAGTTAATATTTTGATTTTTTAACTATAATATATTTAATAAATTAATTAATAATATATAAGTATTAAATACATAAAAAATGCGCCAACACTTTATAGAATATAAAGTATTTAATTAATTTTAGTTGTATCTAAAATTTATTTAATAATAAATTTAATATAACCCTTATTTTAGTTATATTATAATACAATAGTTATATAATTTTATTATGCAATATAATATTAATTTATATACATAAAATGCATAATTTTTTGCCCTTATTAAGCTCCAATATATTAACATACAATTTACTGGGCTCCTTTTATAGCCTGGCTGACACTCCCTCACTCTAAAAAAACAATAAAAAAATGCTAAGTATTTTTCTTTTTGTACTTCTTTAACAGAGTAGAAAGATTTGAAATCTCCTTGCCAGGTATCCATGCATCATTTTCAGATGATTTGTTTTTATAGCTCAATAAATATTCAGTACCTCTTTCAGAAGTGATAATTCAATCATTGAGAATTTTATCAATTTCTGCAGTCTCTTTGACTTCCTGAGGGTTTTTCTTAGGTCTTCCCCTTCTTTTGCGAAATAAGTCACTGTTGGAAGTATAAGGCTTAATCAAATAAATGGGAAAAACAGGATGTTTCCTATCATATGGAAAATACAATACAACTTCTACTGCATTATCTCCAACCATTCTTTTAACAACAAATGGTCCTACAAAAGAATCTTTTAATTTGTTGTTACCTTGTAAATTGAAATGGACAGTAGATATCAACACTTCATCACCCTTGTTAAATGTGTATTCTATATGGGATTTATCCCATCTTTTCTTTTCATATTCAAATGCTTTTTCAATACAGCATTGAGCATGTTTTCTGCATAGCTGTTGCATTTGCATAAAAGATTTTACACCAGGGTGTAGTTCCAACTTAGGTAATTTATTATTGAGAATCTGAGCAGGAGTATTTGGGACATAACCTAACCAAAGCTCAAAAGGCTTTTTCTCAGTGACAGAATGAACAGTTCTATTATATGCAAATTCAAGACCAGACAATAGAGTGACCCAGTCATGAGTAAATCTGTCATTGTCTTTATATTCTAATCCAAAGGCACAATACCTTCTAATCATATCTTCCATAGTTTGAATCATTTTTTCAGCTAGACCATCAGTCTGAGGATGGTGAGCTGTAGACAACTTTAATTCACAGACACAAATATCCATCAAAGAGGTCCAAAACTCAGAAGTAAATTTTGGATCTCTATCAGAGATAATGGCTCTTGGAAAACCAAAAATATTTAACTTGTAAGACCACCATAATAAAGCCAATTCTTTTGTGGATAAATCTTTGTGGGTTGGAATAAATTTGCACATTTTTGTGAATCTATCCACTATTACTCATCAAGAGTTATAGCTGTCTTTACCTGCAACAGAAAGGCCAGTGACAAAATCCATGTTAATTATTTTCCAAGGAGCATTAGGTGCTTCAATATGTTGTAATAACCCTGCTCTTTTACTTGTCAAACTTTTAGATTTTTTGCAGGAATCACAAGATTCAACATATAATTTAGTGTCTTTAGACATATTAGCCCACCAAGCAGTGTTTTTGATTCTAATAAATGTTGTTTCAAGATCAAAATGACCAGATAATAAGTCATCATGAAAAAGTTTGAGGATAGTTTCTTTCATGGAAGGAGGAATTACAATTACATTACTAAGCTTTCTTCTATAATATATATAACCATCTTCAATAGAAAACTTTCCTTTACTCAAAGCATTTTGATACTTTGCAGGAAGAGTTTAAATCAATGCCTGAATTGAAGCATTCTTAGGATCATTTAAGATAGTAACCAATTTATTTAAATCAGAATCCTTATCATATGAATCTAGTATTAATTGCAATAACATATCTTCCATATCAACTATAAATATACCATAGATATGAGAAGTATCATCTTCAGGTACATAAGCAGGATTTGAGTCATTATTTGGCAGATTCAATCTTGACAGCATATCAACATTGGAGTGAACATTTCCAGCCCTATGGATAATTGTCATCCGTCCTCTGTATTCTTGAACAACAAGTTGCCACCTGAACATATGTCTATTAGGTGTTTTCAGGTCTAAGAGGGACTTCACAGCACTACAGTCAGTTACCAATTCAAACTTTTGGTCATCTAGATAGTAATGAAGCTTCTCAAGAGCCCAAAAAACTGCTAAGCACTCTAATTGAGTGGCACCATATTTCAATTCACTATTTCTCAAGGTTCTTGAAATATAACAAATTACAACCTCTGAAGATTTATCATTAATAATTTGTTTCTGGTAAAGGGCAGCACCCAGACTAACAAAGCTTGCATCTGTCTACATGACAAATGGTTTGTTAAAATCTGGAAGAGCTAAGATAGGGGCTGTCATTAAGCAACATTATAATGTATCAAAAGCTTTTTGACAGTCAATATTCCAGATAAATGCAACATCTTTCCTAGTTAGTTTGGTAAGAGGCAAGGCTATGACTTGATAATTTTTAATATATTGTCTATAATAGCCACACATACCCAAAAAAACTTTGAATTTCTCTTACAGAAGTTGGTGCCTTCACATTTTGAATTGCAGCAACTTTGTTGTGGTCTACAAAAATTTGTAGGCCTGACACAACATGGCCAAGGACTTTCAAAGATTGAAAACCAAATTTACACTTTTTCAAGGACAAGTTCATATTGATTTCATCCATTTTTTGGAAAACCCTATTTAAATGAACCATTTGTTCATCAAAATTTTTAGAAAAAACTATGATATCATCAATATACACCATGAGCCATCCCTCAATTATTTCCTGATGGAAAGTGTTATCCATGACTTTTTGAAAAACTGAAGGGGCATTTTTAGGGCCAAATGGCATTCTAACATACTTATATATTCCCATATGAGTAGCAATAAGCAAAAAATTTTGAGAATTTTTCTCCACAGGAACTTGATGATACCCTTTATTACCATCCAGACAACTAATAAATTTTGCACCTTTCAAGGTAGCATGTATTGAATTAATTCTGGGTAAAGGATAAACATCATCAACAGTATAAGTGTTTAATGCTCTGTAATCTCCACATAATCTAGCCTTATCTTTTTCATAAGAAATTAAAACTGGGGAGATGACACAATATTTGGGGGTTACATCCACTTTCTCAATGATATTCATTTTTAATAATGTGGCAATATTATCTTCAATATCCTTTCTTTTTGTTGGAGAAGCAGGATATGGCTTTTTCTTAATACTAGAAGGAATATCACTCAAGTTACAGGATAAGGTAATTTTAATTTCTTCCTGAACACTTCCTAAGACATGAGAACCATGAGCAAAAGCCATAGGGAAAGAGGTAATTGAGGCAATAATAGAATCCTTTTGTTCACTAGTTAACTGATCACCAAAATAAGCAGTATTTATTTCATTTAATAAATCATCCATTTCAATTGTTGTTCTGCCTTTACACTGGATCAGTGAGTTACAAGACTTTAACAGATGCCCAGAAGGTTTTCTAGAGGAGAAAATTTTGAATTTCCTTTTGCCATTCAATCCCAAGGTGAAGCAATTATTTTCTGGGTCCAATTCACACCAAACATGGTTAAAATATCATTACCCATAATAAACCAATTGCTTAAATTATCATTTTTCATGACAACAAATTCAAAAATAGCTCTGACAAAACCACAATTATATTTTAAGAATACAGAGGTTTTGTATTTGCCAATAGGAATTAAGGTAGAACCATACCTTCTCCATTTTTCAGAAGCTATAGGTAATAATTTACTCAAATATTCCTTATCTACTGAAGCTAAAGCTTTTTCAGACACTACACTTCCTCCAGCACCAGAATCAAGAACTACATCAACACTTTTACCATTAATGATAACAGGTGCTTTCAAAGGGGATATGGATATAGAATTGTTAGTAATATCTTTAATTATTTCAGCATTTTCCACTGAAGATAAATCCAATACACATTCTTCAGATATATTATCTAAATAATGGACATCCTGTTCCAACATTAAAACATCTTTAACACAGTCATTGTCATAGGAGATATTACTTTCAGAGTCACTAGAAGAATTATTGACATCAATTTCAGCTTCATCAGTGTCTTCATTTTGTTCAACAAGATGAATTTTCTTGTCACAAACATGACCCTTCTGCCATGGTTTGTTACATTTATAACAAGTATTTGTTGCATATTTTTTAGGTGCAACTGGGTCAGGGAGTTTACCAGATTTTTCTGGGGGCTTTGTAGATGGTTTATTTTGATCATGATAAGATTTACCAAGGTAATTCTTTGGTTCATATCTATGGTTGAGTAGTACCTCATTACAGATATTAATAAAAGAAGAATTTTCCCTTTCATGCTCAGTTCTAGCTACAATTAAGTCTCTAAGAGAATTTGGTAATTTATACAAGATTTTATCTCTCCAAATATCATAATCCATTTTTGGATCAATTGCTCTCAGGATTTTTGTTACTTTCATAAGAAAAACAATGGGTTTTTCAATAGAGGAAGATACATATCTAGTATTCTCATACAGTCCTTGCTGAGCTAACCTGAATTTTGAACCACCAAACTGATTCTCAATCAAGGATTTCCGATCATTCCATGTATAATGATTGTTATCTCAAAGAACAGATTCATACCACATCAAGGCTACATTGGAAAATAAAGAAATTAGCTTAGCAACAATTTCCTCATCAGTTAGTTTATAAGATCACTTTAAATTATCAATGCTTTGGATAAAGTGTTACCAATCAGAAGAAGAATCACCATCAAAGGTATGATATTGGTCCAATTTAGGCCAATTTTGTTGACTACTGGGATGGTCCATCTTTTGGTTTGAATTATTCATCAATAATAATTCCTGAAGTTTAGCCAGGTGTTCAGAAATCTCATTATTTACAGAAACAGCTGGTATGTGACCATCACAAGACTTTTTGCTAGTAGCAAAAGATTTTACATACTCATTGTCAGTTTGTTTAATGGCTGAAATATGAGGAAGATAGGAAAACTCTGTTCATGTTCATTTTCTTTATTTTTATGCAGCTTATGGGCAGCATTTTCATTTATACCATAATTATTGATGGTAAAGGTTGAAAATTTTTCCTGCAGGTCAGCCACATAGTTTCTTATCCTTGGAATTTCAGACATCTGGTCATTTACTTTTGCAAGAGATAAAAAATTTCTGTCCTCAGAAACTGTGTGTTTGGCACTCAGTGCATGGAAATCATTTTTTAGCTTTTTAACCTCATTTTGTAGAGATTTAATTTCACTTTTTAATGAATAAATTTCCTCAATAAGGGGTTTCATTTCACTCAAGGTTTTATGTAGAGTGATATTCTTATCTGAGATAGATCTATGCTTACTCCTTATTTGTTTTTGCTGGCTAAGAACAATATTCAAGGTTTCTTTGATTTTATAATAAGCTGTATCTTGTACAGAAGAGCTTACTTTACAATGCAAGGGCAAATTATTTAATCTATCACTCTCATGTATTAACACATCTCTTAAATGTTTGTCTTTTACAACATTAAAATCAAGGGTATCTTTCAATATTTCCTCAGAAGTTTTCTCAATTAAATTATAGACCTCAGGGGAAACAGAATCATTCTTAATTGCAAGAGAAGGATTAATTAAAGAAGTAGAAGTCAAATGTAAAGGTTCATCAAATAATAATTTTCTAATTAAATCATTGGGGCTACTTATTAATGGAAGTTGTCTTTTTAAGGGTTTAACTGTTCTTTCACCAGAATCCACAATATTACCTGTGGAAGAAGATTTGTTGTTATACACACCAACATGTTTATTAAACAAATTACTTACCATGGCAAGGGAAGAAACTTCACCTGTGCCTTCTTTCTTCTGCCTCCCTGATAAGGATGGGGCTGAGGAGATGGATGGTAGGTTGGTGTCCTGGATCAGCCAGGGTGTTGAGCTTGTGGTTTCCAAAAATTCTGTTGGTAATGGCTCATCAAGTAATCCCATTTCCACTGTTCCACTTGCAGAGTGCTTTGATTTTGCGTGAAGGAGCTGGGTACCTTATTAGGCTGAGGTTGAGGCTAAGGCTGAGAGGCTGGGAAATGAGGAGTTTGAACCTGCTTGTGATTTAATAGCTCCTGCATCTGTTTCCAGAGTGTGTCTACCCTTGCCTTTGTCATGCGCCACGTGAAACTTGAGGCAAAAGTAGCTCATTAAATCAATACTAAAGGGTTCAAATCCATACTCGAAGCGCAGAAAGCAACTCTCCATAGCAACTGCGACTTTCCTTTGTGTACTCGCTATTCAATCGCGCTAGCCTAAAACTCTAAATCTAATTAGTCAATCTCTCAATAGTGTGTCTTAGTCTTTTTTCCAATAAGCGACGCACAGCACAATAGTTAATATAATAGTACATTAAAAGGTTCATGAAATGTCTGTGGGTTATTAAGGGGTAGTGAGCATGGACGGAATGGTTAGTGAAGGATTAAGAGGGTTTACGGATGTTAGTGAGGAGGGTCCAAGTGTAACGGATATATTTTAAATGGTTTGTGGTGTGCGGAATGGTGGATGAGTATGAGGTCAATGCGAGGAGGAGTAAAAGATATAAAAGGGGCTGGGTTTTTGGTTTGACATTCTTTAGAATTATATTATAAAACGTATTTATAGTTAATTACCTTTCAATTATATTAGAATCCTTCTCGAACATAACTCGAAGCGGTAGTTCTTCCTTCAAGTTATATTCGAATCACTTCCTCAAACCATCCCTCTGTGCTTCGAAGAAGTATCTAAACCTTTCATCTCACTTGCAGGAACATCCTCGACCTTGTGCGTAGGTCGTCCGGTGACAGTATAATTTAATTCTCCGTAGTTCACATTCTTTGCACTACTACGTCCCTTTTCAGGTGTTTTCTCTAAATTCTTAAAATGTCACCTGTTCAACGCACTCCTCCTACAGGCGCTACTACTAGAGCTCGCTCCAGAGGCAGGCCAACAGCCACTAGGCCTGTTTCCCGCACTCACTCCTTACAGCCACTCGACCTTAGGGAACGGCAACATTCAGTTCAATCGGTAGAAGACATCTCACAAGATTTCGATGATTCTAGTGATGATGAAGAAGGAGAGGATACAATGCACGAGGCACCATCTGGCCCTGCTAACCACCCTTCTGGTCAACCTTCAGAACCTGGACCATCCAATTCTCTGAAAGATTTCATGAGACTTTTCATGAAGAACCTTTCAAACTCAACGTCTTCAGAGGGATCTAAATTCAAAACTCCTTCTATGAAATCTCCTGATAAATTCGATAGAGAGCATCCAGACAGATTGCGACCCTTCTTGCAAACCTGCAAGCTCCTGTTCCATAATGACCCACGAACCTTCAATAACGACCGATCAAAAGTTGTTTATGCTTCTTCATTCCTGGCCGGAAAAGCAGCAAGATGGTTAAAACCTTATCTTCTCATGCTCTCTTCAACCAAAACCCACTTACTTATTAATAACTGGGAAAAGTTCAAAGACCAACTCTTCACGTTGTTTGGTGACCCTAATGAAACTGACAACGCAGAAATTGAACTTGATTTCCTTGGCATGAGTGATAATGGGAAAGCCTCTGAATATATCTTGAACTTCAGAGCGCTTCAAAATCGAGTAGGTTGGAATGATGCTTCCCTTAAGTATCATTTCAAAAAAGGACTTCCTTCAAGGATTCTGGATCAGTTAAATCTTCACGGTCAGAAGATGACTACTTTAACATATTTAATGGATCGAACCCTCAAACTTGACGGCTTTTACCAAGGACGACTTCAACATCGTCGATACGCCAACAAATCTCAAGGCTTAAATTTCAAATCAGGACCTTCTTCCCACCCATGAAAAAATCAATCCAAAACTATTAAGGGAAAGGACAAACCTCGACCAAAAAGCTTGACCCCAGGCGATATCAGTAAAGTACTAGATCCTAAAGGGGAACTTAAAGAAGCTGAGATGAAGAGGCGAACAGATAATGGGTTATGTATGTATTGTGGGGGTAAGCACAAGCTGGAAGATTGTGTAAAGTTGAAGGAAAAAGAAGGTACTAGTTTGAAGCCAAAAAACTAGTAGATAGTTTAATTGTGTGCAAAGCAAACTATCTTATATCTCCCAGTGCACAGAATCTCCATGTCTTAAGGACTGGAGTTGCCTTAAACCGCTTGAGATTCATTCTTTTTAAGGAGGATATCCCCTTCAGTTGTCTTATAGACTCTGGAGCTTCAATTTCTTTTGTCAGTTCACCTTTTTCCAAGAAGTTACAGCTGACATTTACAGATATCGATTGAACTCCAATTTATTTGGTCAAATCAGAGGAACCCAAATATTGGGTCAGTAAGAAAGTTTTATGGGTTTTCAACTTTCCGAATTTCCCCCCCTTCAAGTGGGAACTTACAGTCTTGGACGCCCCAAGGATGGACGATACCATTCTTGGCCATGACTTTTTAACGCATTGGAATCCTGAAATTGACTGGACACGGTATGGTAAGGTAAACTCTTACAGTCGCCTTGCTGTAAGCAGAATCCGGAGGAGATATGTGGATTTAGCTGAAAACCCCGTCCTTCCAATAAAAATAACAAAATGGGGAATTCTAAATCACTAAGCTAACCAATCTACTTGGATCTGATTGATAAAAATAATGAAACTCTAAAATACTTAACGCTTATTGAGATAAAATGATCGTGGCTGTTGATAAAGAAATACTGATAACAACAATTAAGGTGTACCAGTGAAAGATCTGAAAAGATTGACTTTTATGTTTTTATAATAATTTAAATTTTTATGAGACAGCAATAATCAAGTCCCAGCGATGAAGACCTTTCTAAAGATACCCTGTATGAAGTGTTATTTAAACTGTTGAATTGTATTTCTAAAATGTTATGTAAAAATAATAAATGTTATAAGGGTATTACAAATTTATTTAATTTGTTGAGTAATAAAAAATGAGACTGTGGTGGTTAAAGATTAAGCTGTATGATGTGTCCCCCCTCAATTTCGAGTTTGAGAGGCGCTTAAGTATTCCTAGTCACGTGCCTAAGTTTTCCCCTCCAGAGCTCTTCCAGAGTCAATCCGGAGCCCGTACGGAGTCCGTACGGAGTCCGTACGGAGTCCGTACGGAGTCGAAACGGAGTCCGTCCGGACTTCCGGACTCAATTTAGAACCTTAAAACCATAATAAAAAATCTAGAAAAATTACACATAATAGAGCTACTTCCCCTTTACCTACCAAACTAATTTTTGTAGTTTGCGCAGCTCTAATTACCCCGTGAAAACTCATCAAAGTTAAGTAATTTTTGAAAACGTAAATATTTCTATAAAACTTTAAAATTCATTTAAAAATATAAGAAAAATAGTAAAAATTCTGGGAAAATTTCCCAAGGTTCTTGAGTGACTCGACTTGATACTTATAAATTTTCAGACCGTAAAAATAAGTTTTCTCCGTAAAATAAATTGTATTTGTGTAGGCATTCGCTCGTGACCAATTTCTTCATATTTTAAACTCCAATAAATTAAATAAAACCCTTTTTATAAAAAATAATAACGCCAATCTTGCACGCCGTAATAACTCCATTTACATATTTAGGTGCCGTACTAAACTTTAGGCTACCACATCCTCCCTCCAATCGAGAATGTCCTCATTCTTAAAACTTTGCATAAGTGGTCGAACACATTATTCATCTTTAACCTTCAACCACCATCTTCTTTAATCAACTATAAAATTCATCTTCATCAATATGTCTTCCAAAGAACTTGTCGCTCCATGTGAACTCTGCGCTCGATACCAGGTACCTTGTTTAATGTCCAACCCTAATCTTCCTGGCAGAACAGCTTGCGACTTATGCCGTGTGAAAAAAGTCAAATGCAACCGGCCAATAGTTCCTTCTAAAACAAACGTATATTTAGGACCAGCAGCTCTCCCTGATCCCTCAACTTCTAAAAAGCGATCCAAAATTCCTGTCTTCTTAAAACGAATAAGATCAAAAACAGCTTCAAAAGTTCAATCTTCATCAACGGATCCCGGCCTAATTTTGCCTTCACAAGATCCTAATCCTATAACGCCAGTACCCCCAACTAACTTTGCTGAGACTATGTTTCCTGGCTCTAAATGTAAGACCCTATTTATCTTACTAAAAAAAACTTTTAATCAAAATTGACTAAACCTATGACTTAATAACATATTTGAACTTCTAGCTGTCGAAATAACCAACACTGATGATGTTGGTAGAGTGAAGACGGACTATATCAATCATTACCCAAATTTTCATCGCTATCTTTTTCTTGACTTTACTAATGAGTTGAAACGAAAAATGCTGGCCTATTTTCAAGAAACTCCAGCTAATAACCATGAAGACCTCATGAAAAGAAGAATTTTAATGCAAAGCTTTGATAATGATGTTGAACAATTTCAAAGAAATTATCTTTTCTAACAGTATAACTTGATAAAATTTTGTTTTTGCTTGGTCTTCTTAAACTTTCAACATAAATGATGTTTTCTTTCTTCTCTGGCTTGATATAACATAAAATAAAATAATATAAATCTTGTGATGATTCCACTACTGAGAGCAAGGTTTGAATCCCTTCAGACTCCCATATACCAGTCTTCCTTCTTGTCACAGCATTGAGAGAGTGGATCTTCCTATGAGCCAAATACTCCTGATTCCAACCTCATAGGGCCCCCCACTGAGCCGAAATCTATGATTCCAATCTCGCCATAAGGTCCTCCAAGCTTCACACCAAAAAAAAAATGGCCTAACTATGAGGCACTAAAAAAAAAATCATTCCCTAAAATCCAACTACCATCCTAACTTCTGATTCCTTCATCACAATTTTCAAACTTTGCTATACAGCAAACCCATAAAATACTTTTGCCAGGCTTCCAATAATAATATTAACTTTAGACCATGTTAAAGCGCCACAAATTTCACCTAATTAACCATTATGCTTTCCTTAGCATCATCACCACCTAAAATTTTAACCTCCTAAAGCTATCAGCACCCAATTCCAGAAATAATTGAATAACTAGTTTAGAGTCTTAGTGGACAGTGATAAATTAAAAGATTGAATTGAGTTATCCAAACAAGATTGACATTCCAGTTTAAAGTCTTGGTGGACCAAACATATAATCGATTGCCAGTTTATTGTCTTGGTGGACCAAAGATCGTTTAAGTGCATAAATATCTTGATATATTCCTAAGTAAGGCCTAGGCTTGACCAAAGATTGAATAAATTCGATAATCCAGTTTAATGTCATAGTGGACCAAACATTTGATCGACAAGTAATCCAGTATAAGGCCATAGTGGTCCAATGAATGTTGAATTATCCTGCAGATATTAATTTTCCAGTTTAAAGTCATAGTGGACTAAACAATGAATGAACTACCAGTTTAAAGTCATGGTGGACCAAACATTTAATCGATAAGAAATCCAGTTTAAGGTCATGGTGGACCCAACAGCTTGATAACAGTCCAGTTTAAGGTCTTGGTGGACCTAACAACTTCTCTATCCTTGAACCCAGATTCTGCCACCAGCTTTCTTCATCCTAGTTTCAAGTTTTCTTCTTCAAAAAAATATCTCCTAACAAGATGAAACCTTCTGACTTCATTGCTTCAGCTGATCAATCTTGCAAATACTGTGCCTTCACCCATAGGGAATGTATCTTCTCTTTTAACTGGCAAAAGCACACTTATAACAGAGCCTGTTTATCCTGCTATGAGAAGAAAAGAAAATGTTCTGGCTTGAACTGTGGTTCTTTCCCCATCACTGCTACTAGCTTCGCCGCCTTCTGCAATCCTCCTCCTTCTTCTTCACCTTCTACTCCACCCCCTATTCCATCAACCTCTAAAGATCCCATACCTTTTTCTCCATCAGCCTATTTAAACCTTTCTCCATCACCTAATCCTCTGGGTCCTTCTCTCCAATCTAGACTTGCTGCTACTCCCCCAAGAACTATTGCTGCTCCCAGGGCCATGCTTCAACCTTCTAACAATTCTTCTCCTTCTTCCAACATCTTGAAGCACAAAAGGTCCTATAATAGCCAGCAGTCTTCATCTTCTCTTGTATCATCCAAAAGGCCCAGAACATCTACTTCAAACACCAAATCCAACACCAGTTCTCCTCATCTATCAAAAATAAAAAATCCTTTCCTAAACATAAAAAATCCCACTCCATTACCAAGTAAGCCATTTATCTATGATCATGATAGTGTTGACACAGGTTAGTTGTCTCTTTTTATTTTCTTAATCTTCAGGTTTTAATTTGCTGATATTTTAATTTGATAAGCGTCCACCGGTTCTCCAATTTCATATTCTGCTTATGAACTACCAGAACCTAATCCAAGCTTCCCTAGAGTTCCCATTCACCTAGTGTCTGAAAAGCTTTTTGCCAATTTTAATAACCTTATCGCTTATTTCCAACGATACCCGCCCTCTGATAGATCAGAATCTTGGATGAGAGAGCAACTGTTAAGAGACCTTTTCAAAATAGCCAACTGGCTTCAACACTATCGTGACCGTGAAATAAGATTCGAATCCCAGGAAATTGATCAAGGTCCTTCTAAATTTTCTAATTTCGATTCTTCAAAAGATAACAACCCTTGATGGTGCTCTTCCTGGTATGTAGCTTTCTTGAATAATGTTTGAAAAAAAAAATATAAACATCTAAACTACCTAAAACTAAAATACCTTTTATTATTATTATTTTTTTTTTTTAATTATTATTTTTTTTTTTTTTAATTATTTTTTAGATTATTATTTTTATTTTTATTTTTTTTTTTTTATTTATTTATTTTTTTTTATTTTTATTTTTTATTTTTATTTATTTATTTTTATTTATTTTATTTTATTTTATTTTATTTTTATTTAGTTATTTTTTTTTTTTTATATTTTTATTACCATTTAAAATAAAAGATTTTTTTAAAAAAAGATAGTTTTGAAATAAAAGTTAAAATTTAATTTTTAAAGAAAGATAAACGAATGTGAAAAGAAGGATAAAAAAGTAATAAAAAAAAAAATTTCAAAATAAAATTTTAAAAGATGCCCCCCGGCCATTTGATGAGCCGTACCCTCGACATCATACCCACATCCAAGTGCAACTTGATGTGGTTACACAATTTTAAGAAATTGAAAAGAAAAGAAAATAAATGAAAGTTTTTAAAAGATAATTTTTATAATGATGATCACTGGGTGGGCTCCCTCCAATTTATAAAAATGATTAGAGACCACCAGTGAGCATCACCTTTACAATAATTCATAATATATATTAAAGAAAAGAAATCACAATCTAACATAAAAAATCAAAAATAAAATAAAATAAAAAGAATCTTGAATCCGGCGTTGAGAGCGGTGTCTCTTGATTCGTTCCAGTTTATAGTCTTAGTGGACTTCCTAAAATTAAAAGACAAAGCCAGGATTCAACTAGAAACAGGGAAAATTTTGGAAACGAACATTATGGGGTAATTGTGTATAGAGCAGCCAGCCCATCAATTACCCCCACACTTGCCAATATTTAATTAAGAAGGTTCCCCTGTGAACACTTCTTCCAATAAATTTTAAAAAATTTTTCAACACTATCTTCACCCATATTTTAAGAAATTTAAGTTTTTGAAAATTTTAATGAAGGTCTTCTTGAATTTCGTTAAGTTTCATCATAGTTTCATCACCCATATGCAGTGTAACGACAGTAAAGCATTTTGATATAAAGAATATAGTTTATCCTCATTGCGGAGGTCAATAAGATTTTGTTGGTATTATAGTTTATCCTCATTGCGGAGGAATCCATAAAATTTTGTTGATATCATAGTTTATCCTCGTTGCGGAGGTATAAAATTTAAGAAATTTCATAGTTTATCCTCATTGCGGAGGAATCCATAAAGTTTCATTGATATCATAGTTTATCCTCATTGCGGAGGAAGACTTCGGCACTCCTGGTGCCTCTAGGATAGAACCGTTTCACTTGATCGGCCGCTACCCTCTTCTTTAATACTACTCCATCCAACTCTTCTAGCACATATGAACCGCCGGAAACTTGCTCCTTGATTTTATACGGTCCATTCCACCTATCTGCAAACATTTTTCCCCACTGACTTTCCAAACTCCTATTATACACCAGGACCATATCTCCTGGGTTCAAAGGTTTCCTTAATCGATGTGCCAACCGCTCATCCCAATATCTAACTGATTGATTTCGGATCTTCATCATCCGCAAATATGCCTTTTCTAAATATTCTTCTTTCTTTTCTAGCTGCATCATTCTTGCACACAATAATTCTTCAGTAGTTTTGACCGTGTCCCAGTCAACTCCAAGATATGATTCAGCTTCTAAATCAACCGGTAAAACTGCTTTCTGTCCAAAAACAAGTTCATAAGGTGAAAATCCGGTCGTCCTTTTGGCAGTGATTCGATCAGCAAATAAAACTAAAGGTAAATAGTGCCTCCACTTTTCAGCACTTGTCCCACACATTTTAACTAAAGCATCCTTAATAACTTGATGCCCTCTTTCAACCATGCCTTCAGCTTCAGGATAATATGGGGTTGCTACCCTAACCTTTGATCCAACTTTCAATACGGCCTCTTTAAACTCTGTCCCAAATTCAGGACCTCCATCTACCGTTACCAACTTCATCACCCCATACCTATATACCCAATTATTCAAAAAAAATTCTGCCACATTTTTGGCAGTTAAATTAATAAGAGGCGCTGCCTCTACCCAACCAGATAAATCATCTCTGGCCACAATTAAATATTTATACCGTCCCTCTTTTATATGAACGGCATCTAAACTAACTCTTCCAAAGAGCGTATATTCACCGGTCGCGCGTCCAGGTTCTTTTGGCCTTAAATAGCTTCGTCTTTGACATTCTTCGCATGACTGAACCCACTGTTTAACAGCCATCTTCATGCCAGGCCACCAAAATCGATCAGAAATTCTTCTAAACGTTTCTCCAACGCCTCTATGCCCGAGATCTTCATGCAGTGATTTCAAAACTAATTCTTGCCCCTTCTGTTGAGTTATAACTACTTGAGGATTTGGATACCTTCTCCTCATTAAACGTCGACCAGATAGGTAAAACGTAGATGACTTCCTCTTGATAGCCACCCATTCATCGTCTTCACAATCTTCTGGCCTCTCTAAAGTCAACAAATATTTGACTAACAAAAAATAAAAACCAGTCTGACCCCAGACTTCATCTTGAAAATCGATTAATATAACATCAATAGGGACTTCTCTATCACCAATATCACCTGCACATGAATGAGCCAATAATCGTTGACCCCTAAATAAATCTTTAATCGAGCTATGTCGACGTTGTTCTTCTGAACCTTTGGATCCTTTGAAAACCGCATTTGAAAATACCTCTTTCTCTTTATCCACCCTTTTATTTAAATTCTCTAATTCTCCAACATATACACCATTCCTTAATTTACTACTATCCCACACTACCAATCCATCTTCCTCTACATACACCACATCTTCTTCTACCCCCTCTCTGCCGAATTTATCTACACCTTTCTCAACACCTTTTTTAACATAAAAACTATTTTCCAGTTTATCCTCTTGGTGGAGGTCATCATCATCATCATAATCTAAACACAATAGTCCTGCCAGTTTAACCTCATGGGGGAGGTATGGAAAGTCTTCAGCTCCTTTAGTGCTGGCTTTGATAATAGGTATATCTTCATCGAACTCTTCTGAGTCTGAATCTTCTTCAGTGGGTGGTCTCCTTGATAAACCATCTGGCATAGTAAAAGTCTTTCCAGGCTTATGAACTAAATCAAATGAAAAATGTTGAATAAAAGCTACCCATCTCGTCATGGGTGCGTTCGGTAAACTTGGGGAATTAATCATCTGGATTAACGATTTCGCATCCACTTGCAACTCAAAATGTTGCCCCCACAAAATATGCTGAAGTTTCTTCAGTATTTTCGCCACACCACATAATTCCAATTTCGGTTGAGAATATCTTGATTCGACCTCAGTAAATACTACAGATTCATACCTAACTGGCCTGATGTAACCAGCTTTATCCATCTGAGACAAAACTGCCCCAGCTGCAACCTGACTTGAATCAACTGCTAAATAAATTCTGCCAGCATCTTTTCCATAATCCAACTTGTGCAGGACTAAATCCTTCCCTACAACCTCCTTCAACTTCACAAACGCCTTCTCACACTCTTCATCCCACTCCCAGTCTGCATCCTTTCTCGTTAACCGTCTCAATGGAGCTGCCAATGAAGAAAAGTCCTTGATAAACATTCTAACATATACGCAAACGCCTAAAAACCCTCTAACTTCGGTCGTATTCTTGGGTCTTGGCCAGGACTGAATTTTGTTAACCTTCTTCTTAGACATAATCCTACCCTCTCTACATACCACATGGCCTAATATTTCTAAGGCTGGCACACAACATGAAAATTTTGAACCTGAAATAGTTAAACCAGCCTCTTCAATTCGAAACAAGATTCTTTCTAAAGTAATTGCAAACTCCCAAATGAATTTGTGTATCCCGGGATTCTCTTCCAACACCTGGTTATCATAGTCGGTTGTTGGTCCCTTAATTCCTCCATCATCTATAAAGATTCCAGCATATTGTGGAATTTCATCTTGAAGGATCCAAGCCATCTGAGCTTGATAAACTGCAACCGAATTTGTTGCTCCTTGAGGTAATCTTGTTAACTGTAAACGTCCAAGTGGCGTATCGAATGTAGTGAGAGGCCTTGAGTCCGGATGTAACTCTCTCTCATCATATCCACCCATAATATCTCCCAAACCATAGCACACTCTCCCTGCAAACGCTTCAACAAACTCCTCAGCACTAGGTGGTATCCCAGCATCCTTTATTGTAACCCTATTTAATTCCCTAAGATCATGAACAACTCTAAGCTTGCCATTCGGTTTCTTGATACAAAATACCGGACTAGAATAACTTGATGTTGATTGCTCATACAGTCCAGTGCGTATCCGTTCTCTGACAACTTCAATATAGGCTTCTTTTAATGCAGCCGGAATAGGAATCGGTTTCTGCTGCCACGGTTCATGACATACCACAGGAATCTTGTAAGGCTCCCCATAGGAATGCTTCAACACACCCCTCTCCTCTTCTTCAAAAGCAATGGCCTTCTCTCGCTTGACCATCACATCCAACAACAACTTCTTCTCTTCTCCAGACAACCAACCTTCAGGTCCAAAATTAACAACACCCAGTCTCTCAAAAGTGATTCTTGACGTCTCAGAAAATTCAGGCGGATTCTTTACCAAGGGACTTTCATAAGGATCTCTTGATAACCTTGGTCTTCTCAAGGGTGGATTTAATTCAGCAGGTAGCGGTTCATTAATAGGTCGAACTTTATTTGCTACTTTCTTATATTTGGCTGCCTCCACATCTAAATTAACTTGAGGTAAAACATTTTCTTTTGTATCGCCATTAAAACTTTCATCAAATGAACCTTCTTCATCGCCAGAATCGGAATAAGAAAAATTAGAAAAATATTTTATTTCATTTTTAAATTTTACCCTTTTCTCCTTTCCCTTGTCTAATTTATAAACAGATTTTCCAACACCTTTGCTTCCCTTATCCAACAGTAAATCACCCGTAAAGAAAGTTGGCAGTTTAACCTCTTGCTGGAGGACCGGAATTGAATTTTCACAAAAATTATTTTTTTGGGTTTTAATTATACTGAGATTTTTTATTTGATTTTGATGAGATAATTGCAGTTTACCCTCTTGCTGGAGGTCCAAAATAGAAGGAGATAATTGCAGTTTAACCTCTTGCTGGAGGTCATAAAACATACCCTTCCAATTTTTATCCAACCTAATTTGGCCCATTTTGCCTTTTTCACCGTTTTTAAATTTAATAGAAAAACCGGGTAAATCCAATAAACATATAGAAAAGTCCATAACGTATTTGCACTCCAAAGTAATATTAACAGAAAATAATTGAGAATCCACTTGAATTATCTCCAAGTGAGCTGACCTATTGCAATCCGGGATCTCATCCTGAGGAGAGATTACAACATTAGAGCGATCAGCCCCTGCTACCCCAAAAAATGAGGGCATTCATCCCTTTCCAACAAACATAATTCACCAGAAGCTGTCCGTTTTATATGCCGCTTCTTGGTGCAAACACAACACTGGCACAGAGTAGTAATCCCTGGCCGTGTTTCCCAACCTTCATCTCCAGGAGGCGCTAACCGCATATGTAACCTCCGCATATCTTCACCAGTGATCTCCAAACTAATCCCCATGCCAGCTTGATACCCTATCCTGGCCTCAAAATCCATCAAAAAAGGACCACCAAGAACAGTTTTGACTGCTCCTCTGGCCACATAAAAGTGAACCTTACCAACAGATCCACCAATGCCTAACCTGACATGCTCAGCTGTACCCATCAGCTCTGTTGCATGCCCTCCAATACCTCTGAGGTTTCCCCCAGTTCCACTTTTAATTGGCAAGCCTATACTCGTTGCTTGCTCCAATGAAATTAAATTAATTTGAGACCCTGAATCGACCAAGGCCTTTACTTCTTTACCATTAAGAGTTACCACCAGGTAACCCAGGGGAGCGGAAAAATGTGTATCTACATCTTCCCCAAACTTTTCAGCATTTTCACAAATATATTCCACCTCTCCAGTGGAAACCCGACGCCTCGTCAAATGCTTCTTTTGCTTTTCAGCAAGCGCCGGACTAATCGTAAATAACTCCCCTAAAGATAAGGGAATCTGTAGTTGATTCACCCTATTCAAAACTGCGTCCATCGCATTAGCTTGACCGGAAACTACTGGCCGCTCATACTGGACCTTTGATTTAACAACCTTGGCCCTGGGTACCTCTTGAGGTCCAACCGAGCCATCTTCACCCCCCATTATAACATCTTCACTTTCTATAACCCTAACTCCGTCACCAGCTTCTTGCACTAATCCTGATCCATCGCTAGTCCTTCTTACTCCCTCCATTGGGATGGGACCGCTAAAACTTGGTCTGGGTAGAGACGCCAACGGTACGTCCTCCTCAGAATCCGAATCATCCTCTGGCATAGGCTCACCATTTAAATCAAACTTGCCATAACTAGGGGGCCCCATATCAGCAATCCCCTTCTGCATTTTATATAATTCGTCCTTAGAGTAAGGGTTCAATTTGTTGGCGGCAGTTTGAGCACTAGAAATCTTGTCCTTAGAGTAAGGGTTCACTTTGTTATTGGCCTTGCCAGGATTAGCCCTCAATTGGCTCTGAATGCTACTTTTCGCCTTAGTAGCGGCTGCTCTTCTAGCAGCATTAACATCGTAATCGCCAGCCATACAGCTACCCTCCACCTGGGCAACCGTCGCCAGCTCTAGACCACCAAAAGAAGTAGAAAATGTGGCTTTACTGACCTCTTTCTCCTTGCCCTTGTCAGCTTTACCACCATTACCGTTACCATTTTTGCCACTCTTGGCATTAACATCTTCATCTGTCACCTCTTCAAATCTGGCTCTTCTTTCAGCCGTTAAACTTCTTCTGACCAAATCAGAAGGAGACTGTCCATCACTGGGCTTGATGAACGAACCATCAGGAAATTTATAAACTTTACCATCAAATAAAACTCGCCCAGCATCCATATCCTTATCAAGAGCAAAACAAACTGTTGCTCTATGACCTCTCCTATTACAATAGGAGCACACCTTTGGCTCATCATAGCCATCTCTATAATTACTACCACCATTCCCACCATTTCTCCCATTGCCTGGGAAGCGGTTACCGTTGTTATTGCCATTATAATTTCGACGTTCATAACCTCTAGACTGATAAGAAGTCGACGTCGACGAAGAAGCGATTGGGGCCTTATTGGCCTTCTGGGTTTCTTGAACAAATATTTTTAATTGTTTAGTTAAATCGGCCAAGTGATCGACCATCTTATTGTCTACATTGCCCTCAACTTTAGCAGCCGGTAATCCCATTTGTGCCTTCTTGGCCTCCTGGGCTTTGACCATGATATCGTTGTTTTCGGCCAAGACTTCGCTAACCTTGCTAACATATTGAGTGCAAGACTCTTGATATTTGTCCAACGCCAATAACTTGAGATGGGCCTGAATGTTCTCTTTGATAACCTCCAGAGCCGGCAGTTTCTGCTCACCATTAGGCAGTTCCTTCATCAAATCTTTTCTTGAAAGATCCTTCAAGACGTCCATACGAATATCCCTGCTGCATGCTGACCAAAACAAATCTTTTGCTTGGTTCTCATGCACTAACTCGTCCACCAGTATGAGATATTCCACCACTTCATCAAACTGAACACAGAGCTTTTTGAAGTCAGCCATAGAAGAAACACCACCTTTTGCTTGCCAGTCTCCAACAATTTTATTGAGGTCCATCATAGTAAACCTAACACCCCATCTATCAACCATAGCTTTAGAAAGCTTAACCCAATCCTTGTCCTTAAATGCCTGCATAGCAATAACCTCTTTTTCCACCACCCTATCGGCAATAAAAAATCTAACTTGCTTCACCATATCCACATGGGAAGCACCATCAACAGCAGCAGCAGCTTCATACCTGCTAATGAACCATTTAACCTCCTCCCCATCAAACTTTGGGCCATCCCAAGAAACAATTCTAACTGAGGGAGTAAGAGGGTTAGAAGATCCAGAAGCAACAGCAGAAGAAGACATCCCAATAAGTAATGAAAAGCGTTAACAATCGATAAAATAACAAGCCTCTTGCAGGCCAATAACAAAAATCCAATTAGAGTTCCAGAAAATAAGCCTCTTGCAGGCTAAGAACGTTCTTGATCCAAGTAAGTCTTTAAAGAAAGCTAGAGAAATTGAACCCCACGTTGGGCGCCAACTATGGTAAGGTAAACTCTTACAGTCGCCTTGCTGTAAGCAGAATCCGGAGGAGATATGTGGATTTAGCTGAAAACCCCGTCCTTCCAATAAAAATAACAAAATGGGGAATTCTAAATCACTAAGCTAACCAATCTACTTGGATCTGATTGATAAAAATAATGAAACTCTAAAATATTTAACGCTTATTGAGATAAAATGATCGTGGCTGTTGATAAAGAAATATTGATAACAACAATTAAGGTGTACCAGTGAAAGATCTGAAAAGATTGACTTTTATGTTTTTATAATAATTTAAATTTTTATGAGACAGCAATAATCAAGTCCCAGCGATGAAGACCTTTCTAAAGATACCCTGTATGAAGTGTTATTTAAACTGTTGAATTGTATTTCTAAAATGTTATGTAAAAATAATAAATGTTATAAGGGTATTACAAATTTATTTAATTTGTTGAGTAATAAAAAATGAGACTGTGGTGGTTAAAGATTAAGCTGTATGATGTGTCCCCCCTCAATTTCGAGTTTGAGAGGCGCTTAAGTATTCCTAGTCACGTGCCTAAGTTTTCCCCTCCAGAGCTCTTCCAGAGTCAATCCGGAGCCCGTACGGAGTCCGTACGGAGTCAAAGCGGAGTCCGTACGGAGTCCGTACGGAGTCGAAACGGAGTCCGTCCGGACTTCCGGACTCAATTTAGAACCTTAAAACCATAATAAAAAATCTAGAAAAATTACACATAATAGAGCTACTTTCCCTTTACCTACCAAACTAATTTTCGTAGTCTGCGCAGCTCTAATTACCCCGTGAAAATTCATCAAAGTTAAGTAATTTTTGAAAACGTAAATATTTCTATAAAACTTTAAAATTCATTTAAAAATATAAGAAAAATAGTAAAAATTCTGGGAAAATTTCCCAAGGTTCTTGAGTGACTCGACTTGATACTTATAAATTTTCAGACCGTAAAAATAAGTTTTCTCCGTAAAATAAATTGTATTTGTGTAGGCATTCGCTCGTGACCAATTTCTTCATATTTTAAACTCCAATAAATTAAATAAAACCCTTTTTATAAAAAATAATAACGCCAATCTTGCACGCCGTAATAACTCCATTTACATATTTAGGTGCCGTACTAAACTTTAGGCTACCACAACGGGGATTGATCAACCCACGGACTAAGTATATTTCTAATTCTTCAATGCATGTCAATAGGGAGTTAAACAACCCGCCTGACAATGTCCTGCTAGAGGACAAACCTCTGCCAGATGACTTGCAAGTATCAGATCTTTCTTTAAATGAGCAATTGGCTAACCCTTCTAGCTCGATGACTTCACTCAAAGAGGATTTAAATTGCCTCAAAGTAATCAAATTATGCTCTCTCAATTCTGGTCTTCCCTCAACAGATTTTCTCGAAGATGATGAGGACAACCAAATCGACATTGAAGCCATTAAATCGACTCTACCAAAAATCTATCATGATTTCCTCGATGTTTTTTCAATCCGCAAGGCCGATAAGTTACCACCTCATCGACCCTACGACCATCAGATAGAGTGAATAGGCCCAGTACCTCCGGCAGGTCCTGTCTATTCTTTGTTGAAGGACAAATCTCAAGTTCTTCGAGACTAAATTGCAGAGAATGTAGCCAAAGGTTTCATCAAAGCCAGTAAATCTCCAACCGGCTCCCCTGTCCTCTTTGTAAAAAAGAGGATGGTAGTCTTAGGTTGTGTGTTGACTATAGAAAGCTCAACACAGTCACTAAAAAGAATGCATATCCTGTTCCTCCTATGTCATTGCTTCTTACCCTTTTTAATGGTGCTAATTTCTTTTCTAAAATTGATCTTAGAGGCGCTTACAATCTTATTTGAATTGCGGAAGGTCATGAACCACTGACTGCAATGCGCACTAGATTTGGTAGTTTTGAATATTTAGTTATGCCTTTTGGATTATGTAATGCACCATCTACTTTTCAAACTTTTGTCAATGACATCTTTCAAGATGTTGTCAAACAATTTGTTGTTGTCTATTTAGATGATATTTTAATTTTCTCAAAGAAACTGGATGAACATATTCATCATGTTCAACAGGTTTTAAATCGGCTTCGAGATCATGGACTCTACGCCAAGCATAATAAATGCAAATTCCATCTTAAATCTATTGATTTTTTGGGTTTTACATTATCCACTGATGGTTTACTCATGGACAACAAAAAAGCTCAAAAGGTCCTGGAATGGCCTGGGCCCAAATCTGTTAAATCCCTCCTAGGATTTTTGGGTTTTGAAAATTTATATAGAAGATTTATTAAAGATTACTCTAAAACTATTTCCAATCTTACTTCTCTTCTTAGAAAAGATATTCCTTTTGTTTTTACTTCTACAGCGCGAAAGGAATTCGAAGAATTGAAGACGGCGTTCACCACAGCTCCAATTCTTCAACACTTTGTTCCTACTGCCTCGACAATAGTCGAGACAGATGCGAGCGATTATGCTATCGCAGGGGTCATTTCTCAATTGAATCCAGAAACAAAACTGTTTCATCCTGTTGCTTTTGAGTCACGCAAACTCATTGCAGCAGAGTTAAATTATGAAATTCATGACAAAGAGCTTTTAGTTATTATTTACTGTCTTAAAAAATGGCGCTCTTTTCTTCTCAGCCTAGATAGTCCTTTTCAAATTTTAACAGACCATAATGCTTTGAAATACTTTATGTCTTCCAAAGTGTTAACCAGGCGTCAAGCCAGGTGGGCAGAATTTCTGTCTGAATTTTCCTTTTCTATTTCCTATCGCCCAGGTAAGAACTGCATTGTCCCAGAAATCTTGTCAAATTGGGACGACGTTTACCCACAGCGGGGGGACGCATTTGCTGACAAAAATCCAGCAAATGTGAAATAAATCTTCAACGAATCATTGTTAACAACTCATCAACTTAATTCTATGGAAATTCAATCGCTTTAAAAGCCTCTATCCAACAACCTCAAAGCTCAACTGAAGGACGATTATTGTTTAGGGTTAAAAGGCAAAATACTCTCAAAGAAAGGGGCCAAAAGATTTAGTATTGAATCAGGTCTATTAGTCTTCAAAGGTAGAGTAGTCATACCCAACAACAATGAGATAAAATTCTGGATTTTCAACAGTCGACATGATTCTCCATTAGCTGCTCATTTTGGTGTTGATAAAACCTACCAGTTAATAGCAAGGGAATTTTTTCTGGACAGGTATGACCAGGGAAATCAAGGCCTATATAAAAGCTTGTTACGAATGTAATAGGAATAAGGCTCCCCGTCACCGGAAGTATGGGTTGCTTCAACCACTTCCTATTCCCTCCAAACCTTGGGAATCTTTATCAATGGATTTTATTTCTCATCTTCCTCTTTCTAATAATTTTGATGCTATATTAGTAATAGTAGATAGATTCTCAAAAATGTCTATTTTCACTAAAACCACTACTACTGCTACTACAGAAAATCTGTCAAAATTGTTTCTAGAATATGTATTTTCCAAACACGTCTTACCTAATGATATTATTTCAGATAGAGGCTCATTGTTTGTATCCACATTCTGGACTAAACTGTGTCGACAACTCAATATCACGAGGAACCTCTCCACAGCCTATCATCCTGGAACTGATGGGCAAACAGAAAGGGTAAACCAAATCCTCGAACAATACCTTTGAATGTATGTCAGTTACCAACAAGACGATTGGACCACATGGCTACCATTGGCGGAATTTGCTTATAATAACTCAACTCATTCTTCGACACAACAATCTCCTTTTGAAACTGTTTATGGAAGACATCCTCAATTCAATTCAATCCATGTAGGAACTAATAATCCTGCAGAACATCATCTTCGAACCATATCACGACTCCAAGAGGAACTTAAATCAAATCTGGAATTAGCAGTTCAAAGGTAAAAGGAACAGGCCGACAAACATCGACAAACTGCTCCTTCTTTTAAACCAGGGACAAGGTATGGCTTGATGCACACAACATTCAAACAACTCGACCATCAAAGAAACTGGCTGAAAAACGCTTGGAGCCATTTGAAATCGACTCTGAAGCCTCTAAAACTGCATTTCGACTCAAGCTACCTCCTAAATGGCGGGCTATTCACCCTGTTTTTCACGTATCTCTCCTGGAACTGGCTCGAGAAACATACCCGGGCAAGAACCAACCTCCTCCGGAACCGGTTGAAGTAGAAGACCATCTAGAGTGGGAAGTAAGCCGTATCCTTGATTCAAGAATGCGCAAGGAGAAACTTCAATACCTCATGGAATGGGAAGGCTTCCTCGATGACTCAGACAAAACATCCTGGGAACCAGCCAACAATGTTTCTAATGCCCCTGAACTCCTAAAATCTTTTCATCTTAAATACCCTTTAAAACCAAAACCTTAAAACTCTCTTTTTTTCTTTTCTCTGTTTTTTTTTTAAAATCTAAAACATTTTTATTTCTAAAAAATTCTTTTGTTTTCTTCTTTATTCTTTCTCTTTTCAAAATGTTTCAATCTTCTTTTAAAATAAAATAAAATAAAATTAAATAAAAATAAAAATAAAATAAAGTAAAATAAAGTAAAAAAAAAAAAATTCTTCTCAATTTTCTATATACATTTTTTCTTTAAAATTTTATTTTCCTCAAACTATCAAAATTCTTCACGAACATTACACGACCATCTTTCTCGAACTTCACTTTAACTTCTAAATCACCCTTTTAAATTCTTCAAAACAAATTACTTCTTTCTTCAAAATCCTCTTAGAAATTTTATTTCGTCTCTTCTTTTCTTTCTTTTCTTTTTTCAAATAACTAAAATCCCTCAAATCTTCAATTAACAAACTTAAATAACAATTTTTTTTCCTAAATTATCTCAATCAATTATTTCTTTCTTATTTCTTTATTCTTACTTAATTCTTTTCTTTTTGAACTTTAAAACTAAAAACTCCTTCAATCAACTATTCTTTTTTTTTTATTCTTCATTAAAACTTCTTCTTTCAAAATCTTAAAACAAATTCTATTTAAATCTTTTTTTCTGTCTTTTCCTTCTTTCTCTCAAAATCTTATATAAAAAATAATAAAATAAAATAAAAAAATAAAATAAAAATTCTAAATAAAATAACAAAGTAAAATAATTAAATACAAATTTTTTTTACATTCTTTTTCTTCTTTTCTCTTTTATCTTCTCCCGAACCAATCCCTTCATCTTCTCCAAAATTTCCCTTATCTCCTTTCTACATTTCTCAAAGTTCTCCCCCTCTCCTACCGGAATCAATTCCCCAAGTTCAAGTAACTCCTCGGCTACGTTGAAGGAAGCGGCATCGACAATGTTATCAATCTTGCCGCTCAATTCTTCAATATATCTTGCTCGTCGAACCTGATGAGGTTTCTTCGACCATACTTGATCGAGGGTTTCTTTGTTTTCCTCCCTCGAGGTAACAGTTGGTAATCTATCCTCCACTGTCACTTCCACGGCAATGGGCCCCACAAGGGTCGCTTCCAAATTTGAAGCTTCTGTTGTAGGGGCCTCAATGATGACGTCTGAATTCTAAAAACAGAATCATTAGTAATTAAATTTATAAATTATAAAAGGGTGAACTTACTTTGAAGATTGGGTCAGGCTCCAAAAATAATCTAGGAGTGACCTTCTCTGCCACCTCCCTTTCCTCTTCATCATCTTCGATGACCACCCGTCGTTTCTTCAGGTTTTTCCTTGAGATGGGAAATTCTTCCTCCTCTTCGACCAATTTGTCAACTTCCACCTCGACAACCCCCCTCTTGTTCTCAGCCCTAGCCACCCAGATGTTCACATCATCTTCAACTTCTTCCTCATTTTCCCCCACCAATTGATCGTCCCCAATGGACACATCCCAGATGTCCTAGACTACTTCTTTCGTTTTAGGGATCACCCAATACTTTGTCTTAGTAAACCGACTTTCAATATTGGCATTCTTTGCTAAGGCGTCACACGCCACTCTTCTCCATCGGCAAAACTCGCACATCTGGTGAGGCCCTCGTGTCACCATGCTCTCCACGCAGAAATACTCCATCAACTTGCAAGCCGTGCAAGTCTTCAAAAATTGCCGTGTGACAACACCCCCATCCGCTTTAGGGTGTGGAGGCGTGGGAGTTGGTGTAGGGAAATCCGTCATAATGAAATAAGGTAATAAAATAATAATTAAGTAAATAGGAAGAGAAATTAGCATGGGAAATATGTTTTACGCTCAACGGAGCTTGTGTTCTTATACCCAGGCATCTGTCATGTACCATGTGACACTCGAGGCAAAAGTAGCTCATTAAATCAATACTAAAGGGTTCAAATCCATACTCGAAGCGCAGAAAGCAACTCTCCATAGCAACTGCAACTTTCCTTTGTGTACTCGCTATTCAATCGCGCTAGCCTAAAACTCTAAATCTAAATTAGTCAATCTCTCAATAGTGTGTCTTAGTCTTTTTTCCAATAAGCGACGCACTGCGCAATAGTTAATATAATAGTACATTAAAATGTTCATGAAATGTCTGTGGGTTATTAAGGGGTAGTGAGCATCGACGGAATGGTTAGTGAAGGATTAAGGGGGTTGACAGATGTTAGTGAGGAGGGTCCAAGTGTAACGGATATATTTTAAATGGTTTGTGGTGTGTGGAATGGTGGATGAGTATGAGGTCAATGCGAGGAGGAGTAAAGGATATAAAAGGAGCTGGGTTTTTGGTTTTACATTCTTTAGAATTATATTATAAAACGTATTTATAGTTAATAGTGATAAAACTCTAAGTGAAAATCATTGTTGTTGTATCTTTCTTTATTTTCTCAATAATCATATTTAAATCCTAAATCTTTGATTGTTGAGTTTCCAACCCTTCGTGAGATCTTAAGAATTTTAATATTACTGTTCAATTATATTAGAATCCTTCTCAAACATAACTTGAAGCAGTAGTTCTTCCGTTGAGTCATCTTTGAATCACTTCCTCGAACTATCCCTCTGTGCTTTGAAGAAGTATCTGAACCTTTTATCTCACTTGCAGGGACATCCTTGACCTTGTGTGTAGGTCGTCCGGTGACAGCCTTGTACTTCATGCTTTCTGCTTTCAGTTCTTTGATGTGACTGAACAGATTGTTTACTTGATGGGTTACAGGTATCTTTTTCATTTATATACCTTTGAGTTGATTGTCCTGATTTATTAGAGGTTTTACTTCCTTCAGAGGTGTTTGGTGAGGGGGGTTTTCCACTTCTCTTGCCATTTCCACGTCCTGAAGGTTTTTTGTCAGCTGAATAATTTCTGTAAGATAATTTAGAAGAACCTACAGATTCAGTGTCATTATCCACTTCAATCTCATCCACATGTAAGTTATCCATGCTGTTAGCCAAACTACTGTACATTTAAACTGTTAAAATAGAATCTAAATTATTTAATGATTCAAATTGTTATTTCAAGATAAAATTTATTGAATTTTAACAAAAAAAAATTACTTTTTATCAAAAATCAATTAATTAACAAAAATATAATACAAATAAATGTAATTACAAATATTTATTAAGAATTAACAGTAAGTAAAATGGGACCAACCAATAAAGGTTTAATAAGTCAACCAAAATAATTAATACCAAAAGCTAATATAATGGTAAAATTGGGACGAAGTACTGAGTACTATTATGGTCAACCAATATACAAAAAATAATAATAAAATTAATTTAATAATTTATTAAATATTAATTGTCTTCTAGTACTAAGTGTTTTACTCTATTATGGTCAACTAGGAAAAAAAAATTAGAAATAATGAACACTTACACTCAGTGAATCAGCAATTAAGCCACAAACACTGTTATTGCAGTAAAAATATAATAATATGAGTGAGAGGTGCAAAGGTTAACTTACTATAGTGATCGTAAAATCACTTCAAAATAATATATGATTTAATTTAATATAAACCTAAATGATCAAATCCAAGTTCGAAACACGGTCGCGGCAAAAGTTTCTTTTTTGGCTGGGTGGTCCGTGCACTATGTTGTTCGTTGCAAGGTGGCGTATTGTTGTTGTTGTTTGGAAAGGCGCCCAATTATCAGCCAGTCGTCTAGAAGAAGGTGAGGAAAAGAGGAAGTGTAAAGAAGAAGAGGAGGAAATATAAGGGGAAGATAATAAAAGATAAAGAATTAAAAAATAATAAAAAGATTATTATTCTGAGATAGAGAGAGGCAACGATATTCCTTGGTATTTGATACAATGGTGAGGTTTTTAAATTAAAATATATTTATTTAAAATAAGGATTACATTTTCTGCGCAGCAAACACTATTATTACTATTAGAATTATTGCGACCTGTAGTTATTTATATAAAATTTAAATTATAATTTAAATACTAATAAAAATAATAATAAAGGTATTATATTAAAAAAATATATTCAAGTTTGAGTGTATAATAAGTGATAGATCTACAGGGGGTTTCCCAAGGCCCTTATATAGGCAAGCGGCCCTTTGAAGCGCCATAAGAAATTATATTCTATTGAAAATAAGATAAGAAATAATTAATAGTTAAAATTAAGTGTACTGAATCTGTAAGGGAAAAATATAAAACAATTAATTAAAAAATAAGTAAGAGCCCAAAAAATCCACCAATTTAACCCCAAACAAATTTTTAAAATAAGTGAGTAATTAAATAAGATTGAAACACTTGAAGTATTAACTAATTCAAATTATAACACGTTTGATAATAGCCCATTTTAAGTGAGACATAAAAATTAAACTATTTTAATAAAATAATTAGTGTAATTAATTAATTAAGTCTGAAACATAAGATATTAATTAATATAACCCATTTTATTAATGTAAGAATTAAATTAGGTTAAAACAATTTATTAATTTAATATTATTACTAAATTTAGAATACATCACACCACACAATATGGGGGGCGGACTTGCTAGCAAGTCCGCAACCTTGGACCCAAACTCACCATAGATTGAACACACATTGAGCTATTGATAAAGGAACCATACAATCACGGATGAACACCACTCAGTAGAACAGTTTTAGGTGGGTGTTCAAGTAGAGTTCAGTATGGGTTCAGTATGAGTTCAGTCTGAGTTCCATCTGAGTTCCATCTGAGTTCAGGTTGAGAACTTGCTAGCAAGTCCACCCCCTATATTGCGTAGTGTCATTAGTAATTAATTAAATAAAATGTTTTGACTAATTTAATACCTTAATGACATAATTATGAGTCAAAAAAGCGCTCAATATTCATAATTCATATGATATAAAAGTTTTATTTTAATACTTTAATGTAATTTAATTATTTAATTATATTATAAGTTAATATTTTGATTTTTTAACTATAATATATTTAATAAATTAATTAATAATTTATAAGTACTAAATACATTAAAGATGCGCCAAAATTTTATGGAATATAAAGTATTTATTGAGTTTTATTTGTATCTATAATTTATTTAATAATAAATTTAATATAACCCCTATTTTAGTTATATTATAATACAATAGTTATATAATTTTATTATGCAATATAATATTAATTTATATACATAAAATGCATAATTTTTCGCCCTCATTAAGCTCCAATAGATTAAAATACAATTTACTGGGCTCCTGGTATAGCCTGGCTGACATATATACAAAGTATATGTACTGTATCATCTTCAGGTACATAGGCTGGATATGAAACATCATTTTGAAGAGGTAATATGGACAACATATCCACAGTTGAATGAGCATTTCCAGCCCTGTGAATAATAGTCATTCTACCTCTATATTCTTGAACAGCTAGTTGCAATCTAAACATATGTCTATTTAGTGTTTTCAAGTTTAAGAGGGATTTCACAGCACTGCAATCAGTAACTAATTCAAACGTCTGATCATCTAAATAATAATGAAGCTTTTATAAAGCCCACACAACTTCTAAGAACTCTAATTGAGTGGCACCATATTTCAATTCACTTTTTCTTAAGGTTCTTGAAATATAACAGATTACTACTTCTGAAAATTTTTCATAAATAATTTGTTTTTGATGAAGAGAAGCTCCAAGGCCAATAAAGCTTGCATCTATATAAAGAACAAAAGGATTATTAAAATATGGAAGGGCAAGGATTGGAGCTGACAATAAACATCTTTTTATTGTATCAAAAGCTCTTTTACTGTCCTCATTCCATATATAAGCTACATTTTTTCTTGTTAGTTTGGTAAGTGGTAAGGCTATGACTTGATAATTTTTTATGTATTGTCTATAGTAGTCACACATTCCCAAAAAACTCTGTATTTCTTTTACAGAAGTTGGTGGTGACACATTTTTGATAGCAGCCACTTTTCCTTGTTCTACAAAGATCTGTAAGCCAGACACAACATGACCCAGGACTTTTAAGGATTGAAAGCCAAATTTACACTTTTTTAAGGATAAAGTCATGTTAATTTCATCCATTTTCTGGAAGACTTTATTCAAGTGTTGTAAATTTTCATCAAAAGTTTTAGAAAAAACTATGATTTCATCAATATAAACCATTAACCAACCTTCAATTATTTCTTGATGAAATGTCTTATCCATCACTCTTTGGAATACTGAAGGGGCATTTTTAGGGCCAAAAGGCATCCTAACATATTTGTAAGTTCCCACATGGGTTGCAATTAGTAAAGAATTATGGGAAGACTTTTCAACAGGTATTTGATGATAACCTTTATTACCATCCAGACAGCTTATGAATTTAGCACCTTGTAAGGTAGCATGTATAGAGCTAATTCTGGGTAATGGGTAAATATCATCCACAGTATAAGTATTTAATGCTCTAAAATCTCCACAAAGTCTAGCTTTATCTTTTTCATAAGAGGTTTAAACTGGAGAGATGACACAATATTTTGGTTTAACTTCTACTTTCAATAATATTCATACTCAATAAAGTGGAGATATTATCTTCTATATCCTTTCTTTTTGTGGGAGAAGCAGGGCAAGGTTTTTTCTTTAGGCTAGGAGGTATTTCATCCAAATTGCAAGATAGAGAAATTTTCTTTTCATCTTTAACCAAGCCTAACACATGGGAACCATGAGCAAAAGCAATTTGGAAAGATGTAATTAAGGCTACTATTTAATCATTTTGGTTGTCAGTTAATTGATCACCAAATGGAGCTGTTTCAATTTCAGACAATAATACATTCATTTCCTCTGTTTTTCTTCCTTTAAATTGGATCAAGGAATTACAAGATTTTAATAAGGGTGCAGAATGCTTTTTAGAAGAAGAAATTTTAAATTTTCTTTTCCTATTCATTCCCAAAATAAAACAATTGTTTTCAGGATCCAATTTAATGCCAAAAATGGTTAAAATATCATTTCCCATGATAAACCAATTGCTTAAATTGTCATTTTTCATCACAACCAATTCACAAATAGCTCTGACAAAACCACCATTATATTTAAAGAATACAGTGGTTTTGAATTTTACAATGGGACATAAAACAGAACCATAAACTTTCCATTTTTCATATTTTATAGGTAATAATTTGCATTGATAATCCTTATCTACAGAAGCAAAGGCTTTTTCAGACACTACACTTCTTCCAGAAATAGAGTCAAGAATAACCTCAACATTTTTACCATTAATGATAACTGGTGCTCTCAAAGGTGATATTAAAATGGAACTGTCAGTAATATCTTTAATTACTTCAGCATTTTCTACAGAAGATAGGTCAATATCACAATTATTAGACCAATTATTTAAATATTGGATATCCTTTTCTAAAACCAGAACTTCCTGAGAAGACTCATGGTCATAAGAGATATTGCTATTACAGTCACTGGAGGAATCATCAAGATCAGCTTTAGTATTTTCAGATTCCTCATTTTGTTCAACAAAATGAATTTTATTGTCAAAAATATGTCCTTTTTGCCAAGGCTTGTTACATTTAAAACAAGTATTAGTTGCATATTTCTTTGGAGCAACTGGGGCAGAGGGTCTACCAGTTTTTTCTGGAAGTTTTGTGGAAGGCTTTTGTTGGTCGTGATAAGATTTAACAGGATAATTCCTTGGTTCATATCTATGATTTAGTAGGACTTCATTACAGATATTAATAAAAGAAGAATTCTCTCTCACATTCTTAGTCCTTGCCACAATCAAATCTCTCAGAGAATTTGGTAATTTATAGAGAATTTTATCTCTCCAAATATCATAATCCATTTTAGGATCCATGGCTCTAAAAATTTTTGTAATTTTAATAAGAAAAACAATATGTTTTTCAGGAGAGGAGGACACATATTTAGCATTCTCATATAAACTCTTCTGGGAAAGCCTGAATTTGGAACCACCAAATTGATTTTCAATCAAAGTTTTCCACTCTTTCCAAGTATAATGTTGATTTTCCAGTAAGAGAGATTCATACCACATTAAAACAACATTGGAAAATAAAGAGATTAATTTAGAGACAATTTCCTCATCTGGAAATTTATAAGATTTTTTCAGATTATCAATTCTCTGAACAAAGTGTTGCCAGTCAGATGAAGAGTCACCATCAAAAGTGGAATATTTATCCAGTTTGGGCCAACTTTTGTGGCTACTTGTATGGTCCATCTTTTGCTTTGAATTATTTAAAATTAATAATTCTTGAAGCTTAGCCAGGTGTTCAGAAATTTCCTAATTTACAGAAACAACTGATGCATGACTATTACAAGATTTTTTGCTAGTAGCAAAAGATTTTACAGACTCATTGTCAGTTTGTTTACTGGCTGAAATATGGGGAAGAAAAGATTTGCTCTGTTCAGGTTCCTTTCCTTTATTCTTATGCAGCTTATGGGTGGCACTCTCATCTACACCATAATTATTGAAGGTTAAGTCTGAAATTTTTCCTGCAAGTCAGACACATAGTTTCTTATCCTTGAAATTTCAGACATCTGGTCATTTATTTTTTCAAGGGATAAAACATTTCTGTCCTCAAAAACTGTGTGTTTGGTACTTAGTGCATGGAAATCAGCTTTTAGCTTTTTCAACTCATTTTGTAGAGATTTAATTTCACCTTTTAATGAATAATTTTCCTCAAAAAGGGGTTTTAATTCACTCAAGGTTTTATGCAGATTGATATTCTTATCTGAGATAGCTCTGTGGTCACTCCTTATTTGTTTTTGTTGGCTAAAAACAATACTCAAGGTTTCTTTGATTTTATAATAAGCTGTATCTTGTACAGAAGAACTCACTTTACAATGCAAGTGCAAATTATTCACTCTATCACTCTCATGTATTAACACATCCCTCAGATTTTTGTCTTTTACAACATTAAAATCAAGTGTATCTTTCAATATTTCTTCAGAAGTTTTCTAAATTAAGGTATAGACTTCAGGGGAAACAGAATAATTTTTAATTGAAAGAGAAGGATTAATTAAAGAAGTAGAAGTCAAATGTAAAGGTTCATCAAATAATAATTTTCTAATTACATCATTGGGGCTACTCATTAATGGAAGTTGTCTTTTTAAGGGTTTAACTGTTCTTTCACCAGAATCCACAATATTACCTGTGGAAGAAGATTTGTTGTTATACACACCAACATGTTTATTAAACAAATTACTTACCATGGCAAGGGAAGAAACTTCACCTGTGCCTTCTTTCTTCTGCCTCCCTGATAAGGATGGGTCTGAGGAGATGGATGGTAGGTTGGTGTCCTGGATGGGCCAGGGTGTTGAGCTGTTGGTTGCTGAACATTCTGTTGGTAATGGTTCATCAAGTAATCCCCTTTCCACTGCTCCATCTGCAGAGTGTTTTGATTTTGAGTGAAGGAGCTGGGTGCCTGATAGGGGCTAAGGTTGAGGCTGAGGCTGAGAGACTGGGAAAGGAGGAGGTTGAGCATGTTTGGGATTTAATAACTCCTGCATCTGCTGCCAGAGTGTGTCTACTCTTACCTTGTACTTCATACTTTCTGCTTTCAGTTCTTTGATGTCACTTAAAAGGTTGTTTACTTTTTGAGTCAGTGGTTTCTTTTTTATTTTTATACCCTTTAGTGTATTTTCCTGATTTATTAGAGGTTTTGCTTCTTTCAGAGGTGTTTGGTTAGGGGGGTTTGCCACTTCTCCTTCCATTTCCGTGTCCTGAAGGTTTTTTTTCTGCTGAATAATTTTTGTAAGTTAATTTAGAAGAACCTACAGATTCAGTGTCAACACCCACTTCAATTTCATCCACATGTAAGTTATCCATGCTGTTAGCCAAACTACTGGACATAAAGACTGTGAACAAAGAATCAGAATGAGTTAATGATTCAAATTTTTATTTTCAAAATAAAATATAATTAAATGATATTTTATAAATTTTTTTTAAATTTTTATTCAAAAATCAAATAATTAACAAGTAATGTAATACAAAATATATGTAATTACAATTGTTTATTAAAACAATACCAATATTTATAATTGGACCAACCAACAAAGGTTTAATAAGTCAAACAAAAATAATTAATACTAAAAAATATATTGGAAATATTGGGACTAAGCACTGAGTGCTATTATAGTCAACCAATAAATCAAAAAATATTTTAATAAAAATTAATTTAATAATTTTTTAAAAATTTAATGATCTTCTAGGACTAAGAGTATAACTCTATTATGGTAAATAGGAATAAAAAATTAATAAAAATTTTAACACTTACACTCAGTGAATCAGAAATTAAGCCACAATCACTGTTATTGCAATAAAAATTTAATAATATAAGTGAGAGGTTCAAGGGTTAATTTACTAAAGTGAACAAGAAATCACTTCAAAATTATATATTATTTAATTTAATATAAACCTAAAAGGTCAAACTCAAGTTTGAAACACGGCTGCTGCAAAAAAATTTCTTTTTGGCTTGGGTGGTTTGTGCGCAGTGTTGTTTGTTGCAAGGTGGCGTATCCTTGTTGTCGTTTGGAAAGGCCCTCAAGTGTAAGCCGGTTATCAGAAGAAAGAGGAAAAAAGAGAAAAGAATAGAGAAATTATATAAAAAATAATTAAATTTTAAAAAAAAAGGTAAGAAAGTTAGAGTGAGAAATTGGAAAATGCAACAACAAAAAGCTTGAGGAGTGACACAACAGGAGGTTCAATATATAATATTTAAATTCTTGTAAGTTATGTATCAATGTGCGGTTTACAATTAGTATTATTAACAGACTTAGAGCGACCTTAGATATTTATATAAAATTTTGATTAGAATAGTGATACTAATAAATAATAATAATAAATGTATTATTTAAAAAATATGGTTAAGTTTTGAGTGTATAATAAGTGATGCAGCTACAGGGGATTATCCAAAGCCTTTCATAGGCAAGGGATCTTCTGAAGCCTCACAAATGAGTAATTACAAAATGGTAATAAGGTAAAACAAGAATATAAAAGAATATAACTAAAACCTAGATATTGAGAGAAAAACATGAAACAATAAACTAAACCGTGAGTAAGTAACCCATTTTCCCACCACAAGTTCCCAAAACAATTAATCAAAATAATCAGTAACTAAGTAAGTCTGAAACATAAGGAAAATGAGTAAAATAATCCAAAGCAGGTATTTCAGTGAGATGTAAAGGGTTTAATTAAAACAAATAAAATTATTTTCATGCAAAAATTTATGTAATCAATTTAATCCAGTATAAAGAAAATTTAATAAATTTTTTTAAATATGTAATTAATTCAATAACTAGTATATATGAAACAAATAATTAATTTAATGATATTTCTAATTTAAAGTTAGAATTTGAATACCATCTTATTAAATAAGTGTTTTAATTTATTTAATAATTTTACTGACACAATTAAGGGTCAAAAAAGCGCCCAATATTCACCACGCAATATGGGGGGCGGACTTGCTAGCAAGTCCGCAACCTTGAACCCTAATTCATATCTTTTTCAGCACACATTGAGGTGGTGATGAAACAATCATGAAGAAATATTGAATTTACTTTGAAAACACCTTGAAACTGATTTGAACCTTCATTGAACCACAGTTGATTAATAGTTCAAAAAATATTCACAGCAGGAAAAAAGTGTGCACTAGATGTCTAGTGCTTTTTTTTGCTTCCTGAATTGATTCCTGGTAGAATTACAAGTGGGACTTCCATCTGATGCCTCCCTCCCCTAATTCTCCCTTATCTTCAATCTGACTTCCTATCCTACCCCCTTATCTCATTTCTAAACTTGCCATCTACTTACCCATTTTCCCTATTCCTTTCCTTCACAGTGAGAAAACAACTCTCCTCTCCTTCCCCCCCTCTCCCTTCTCTTCTCTTCATTTCTCACACCTCCCCCAGACCCTCACTCACCTTTCCCAGCCCACTGTCATTATTTAGTTTTATTTTACTTTGTATTTTTTTCATTTTCCATGTTTCTTCCCTACAAAAATCTTCCTTTTTCAACGATTGGCCACATTTTTTTAGTAAACACAAGCAACTCAAATTCTGAAATATGTATTTAGTTACATTATTTACCACTTGGAATGGGTTATAATTCCTCAAAATTTTATTCCTTGTTATTTCTAATTTATACATATTAATTATTCTCAAGTTTATAAAAAGTTGGCTACTTCCCAAGCCCTTGCATGCCTCCCCAACACTTTTTTCACCTCTTCAATCTCATCGCTCACCTCCCCCAGAAAAATAAAGGAACTGGGGAAGGCTGGGGAAGGTGAGAGAGGGGCTTTACAGGGCTGGGAGAGGTTATAAAATCCCCTAACCCACTTCGGGAAGGCTGGAAAAGGTGAGCAAGGGTCCTTAAAGGGCTAGGAGAGTTGATAAAAGCCTCTCACCTACTACTCACAGCCCTACTTAGTCTTTACAGCACCTCGTTCACATCTCCAGCCAAATTAAGGGACTTGGGAAGCTGGGGGAGGTGAGCGAGGGGCTTTGAAAGTCTGTGGGAGGTAATAAAAGCCTCTCACTCACTTCTCCCAGCCTTCCTTAGTCTTTACAGCACCTCGCTCACATCTCCAGCCAAAGTAAGGGACTGGGGGAGGCTGGAAGAGGTGAGTGAAGGGCTGGAAAGATTGGGAAGGTGAGAAAGGGCTAGGGGAGGTAAGCGAGAGCTGGGGGATGTGGACAATAAACTGGGGAGGTGAGTAATAGTTTTAGAATGTGAGAGAAAGGCTGGTGAGGGCTAATGGAGGTGAGTGGGGTGAGTGAGGGGAATGGGAGGTGAGCGAGAGGTTGCAAAAGGGGTGTAGTTGTGTTAAAAGTGAAAATAGAGTGGAGGGGAGTAGTGAGGAGGGCTTAAACATAGATTTTGAAGCTTAAAGGGTGTAGCAAATGTATCAGGAGGGCAATAAAAGGGTGGTGAGTGGTAATAGAATTAACAGAAATGAAAAAGCAGAAAAATTTGTGTGGAGAGATTGAGAGGTTGTCCATTGAGGTAGTGAAAAATGGAGTGTGAACTTTGTTCTTTGGGCGAACATCAGAGTCCACCCCCTCAATCTACAGCTCTATTCTGCCGATATGGAAAATGATTGATAATTATTTTTTATTGATATTTTTTAACTTAAACCTATAGTTTATACGTCTTTATTTTATATTTTTGATTTACAATGCACTTTAAGACTAAGAAAGTAATATAGTAAAATAATTGATAATGAAATACTATTTTGCTTTTTTACACAATAATTCACAGAATTCTTTTGATAACTATACATGATATAAATAAATAATATAATAGGAAAATTGTAGCAAAAATTTAAAAACTAGAATAAAACATTTAAAGAAATTTTAAACTATTGAACTTATGTATTTTTTGAGTTTATTGTATTTATTTTTAAATGTAATAGTAAAATATGTTGGTTAGATTAAAAATAGCTTTGAATTAAATTAAATAATTAGGGTAAAGGTTGAGGAAAAGATTTATCCACATATATAACCATTTAGGCTTATTTCTTGTTTTGTGATTGCTATATATAACTGGATAATTGACTGTAATAACTGCAAATTTAAAAAACTTCAATAAGTTATCTACCTCAATATATTTATGATAATCTATTCAGTAACAGAATAAAATATCTGAGTCCTTTCTTTTACTAATTTTTTTTCATTTCAATGACTATATACATTTTCAAAAAAATTATTTATCATGTTTTTGGTGGAACTTAGATTGAACTCTCAATGCAATCTTGTTTCCAAGTGTGGTTCATAATAATTTAAGCCATGAAAAAATTTATACTTTTTTAGAAGTTTTATTAATTACTTTTAAATATAAAAATAATTATATTTTTATATCAAAATATTTTTATTAAACACTTTGAAGTTCTAAAAATAAGTACATATTAAGAATTATTTTTAGATAATATTATATTAAAAAAAGTTTTAAGTTGATTATATATTATTATGATATGATTTCTTTCCATATTACGTATTACAAAACTACCTAAAAATCAATTTTATACAACTATATTACATAAAAAAGATATCAGCTCTTCTGCTTAGATTTAAAGTACTTCAAAAAAACATTATTTTTGCCTTAGGTACACATTATATAGAGTATTCAGAGCATCATATTAATTTTTTAGACTTACAAATTTAAGTTGAATGGAAGCCTCACAGGATAAAATTGGTCATTTTGTAAAAAAAAAAATAAGTAAATATCTTTTAAATCAATATATATTTTTATAAAAAGTCAAATTTTAATATTTATGTTTAGTTTAAAATCTGTTATGAAGATTTGAAATATTGCTATTTAAATTAATTTTTATAACAATATAACCATTCCAGTATTGCTTTGCGATAAGGCCAATTTCAAGAAAATTTTTAAATTCTTCTGTTTAAATAAAATATCAAAGGGATTGTTTTTCATACACTTAGAAACTGAATAGAAACATCATATAAGATCTACCAATCAGCATAAATATCATAATTCCAATAAATCATTGATAAATCTTGAACCCATATATATAATTTTACAATTGCGTGTAAGTGTTCAGTTGTGAATTACTCCTATCAAAACTTTGATTCTAATGACTAAAAAAGCGTACCTGAAATGTTTCATTTAATTTATTTTTCAAAACCATAGAATTGAAATATTTTTTCTTTTCATTTAAAACATGGAATAATATTATTTTTAATAAAAAGATGATTGCCTTTACAGCTGCTTTTCTACATGGGTATAATCTAAATTACCTATTGTGTCTTTTTTACAAAATGAATATCATATAATAGTTTTTTAATTTGAAACTGATAGAATTATGAAAAATTACCACTTTTACCTATTTAATTCAGTTCTTGAACAATAATACAATCAAAATATCTACCTGAAGCACATTTTTTAACATGAGATCACTTTTCAAATTATATGGTGCTTATTCCCAGGTTGACACTGAAATTATCCCACAATACAGCATTGAAGCAAAATCAAGTACTAAAATTAAAGTTTAAATAAATTTATACTACTTTGTTTTAATTATCTTTAAATTTTTACATCTAGCTTGAATTTCAGTCTTTCATATGAAAAATTCACTAAGTAGTGATTAATTATTTCAACTCATGAGATTACTCTACCAAATAACCATATTTACATTGAATTTTGATGAAATACATCATGAAGAGTTCCAGAAAATCATATGTGTATTACATTGAATAAATTAATATTGTGAAAATTCTTAGTAGTTGAATATTCGATAGAAAAAAAAAGAGCAAAAAGATATTTCCTTTTAATTTTAATCATCTTCTTGCATACAAAAATGGAAAAAACTGGATTAAAATTCACTTGTATAAGAATTATACTTCTTTCTAGACATATAATTAAACAATTTATCAATTATTAGTGCTAAGTGTAAAGAAGATATTAGAGAACTTCATTGAAACAGAAATTATGAAAACATATTTCTATCTTTTATTTTTCTTAATTATGAGTCTTTTCACAGTATTCTAGAATAGAAACTTGAGAATTTTTATGGTTCAATATTTTTATTAAATAATTCCATTGAGTTTAAAATAATTATATTGCATAATAAGAAATAATAAAAATACAAAAAAAAAATATCAGGTAATATGGTTTAAATTAAAAAATAAAAGCTTCAAATTCTTGGTTAAAAGGAGTTATCATTAAAGAGAACCACTGATATTATTTTATATTTATTCAAAAAAATAGAATAAAATAATTAGAGAGGTTAAAAGTGATGTTTTTGAAATAAATAGTATAATTTTCAGTCTTTTAAGTGATCAGGTGAAATTCAAAATGAAAATGAAAATGAGTTTTGTGAAAAAAATTCTGTGAATGGATCAGATTATTAATCTTCCCTTGTTATTATTTCTATAAATTATTTATTAAACTTTCACTATTACTCAAGCACAGACTCATCCATGTTTGGTTAAGAGCCCAAGATGAGTTCAAAGTAAAGTTCAGTCTGAGTTCAGTCTGAGTTCAGTCTGAATTCCATCTGAATTCAAGTTGAGGACTTGCTAGCAAGTCCCCCCCAAATATTGCGTGGTGATTATTGTTTTATAAGATATGCATGGCTTTATTTAATATATAAAATTTTAATTAATTAATTTAATTACATTATAAGTTAATTTTACATTTATAATTATAATATATGTTTATAACTAATTAATTATTAATTTATATTTATCAAATACATAAAAAGGTGCCATAATTTATAGAATAAAAAATTTATCATGCTTAATTTAAATGTATAAATAATTTTTATAATAATAAAATTAATATAATACTTATTATATATATTTAATAAAATAATTATATCATTTCATTATGCAATATAATATTGATTTATATACATAATAAGCATATTTTTACGCCCTCTTTATAGTTCCAGTAAATTGACATAAAATTTTTTGGGCTCCTGGTATAGCCTGGCTGACAATATTACTATATACTAGAAGGATTAAAAATTCCTATACTTCACATTTATACAAAAAAATTGATTAGCTTAAATGTGGAATTTTTTGAAAAAAATAAATAAAATTGATTGAGAGAAAATTGTGCATACCTGTTTATTTAAATGGCCACCTCTTTAAACCTATCATTAGAAATCTTATAATTATAAAGCCTTATTTATAAAAACACATAAAAATTTAAATTAATAAAAGAGAAATAATATATCAAATTGCAAAGAATATAGTTCATTTTACATTGCAGAAGTTTGAGAGAAGGAAAGGTGCAAAGATAAAGTGTATAATTGGCTACATTGCAGAAGTGTGAGTGAAAGAAAGGCGCAAAGATATAGTGTATAATTGGTTACATTGCAGAAGTGTGAGTAAAGGAAGAAGGCACAAAAGGCCCTTCTTATATATTAGAGAGGAGTCCTACTTGCACCAACTCCAGGACACTCACCTGTTTAGCTACAACTCCTGTGGCAAATATGACTCATCCCCAAGGTAACTATGGGAAAATGAATAGGAGATAATTGGCCCATCATTACTTTTAAAATAATGGAGAAGCTGAAATTAATTTTGGCTTCCTTTTTTTTTAATTTACTGATTGTTAATTTTTTTTGGCTTCTCCATTATTTTCAAGGTAAGTATTTTCCACATTACCTTTTCGTTTGATTCAAATTTTTGTTAGCTTCTTTCAGCTTCTCCTATTTTTTCAAGGTAAGTATATTTCATATTACAGTTATTTTTTTCTACTTTCTCTCAATCTCTCGGCATCTCCTTTTTACTTAGGTAAGTATTTTCCACCTTCTTTTTTTATTTCCTTCAACTGTTTGCTAATTCTTTTTGGGCTTCTCCTTTTTTCCAGGTAAGTAATTTTCATATTACTTGTTAATATCTTTTTTTTACTTTCTCTCTCTTGGAATCTCCTTTTTTTTCTAGGTAAGTATTTTCCACATTCATTACTTTTTAGTTTTTCTTACTAACCAACTTTGTTACACCTTCAGTGTAATGATGGCCAATTATCTCCTATTCATTTTTCCATCATTACATTGGGGATGAGTCATATTTTTCACATGAGTTGTAGCCAAACGGGTGAGTGTCCTGGAGTTTGTGCAAGTAGGACTCCTTTCTAATAGATAAGAAGGGCCTTTTGTGCCTTCTTCCTTTACTCACACTTCTGCAATGTAGCCAATTATACACTATATCTTGGCGCCTTTCCTTCACTCACAATTCTGCAATTTAACCAATTATACACTATTTCTTTGCACCTTTCCTTCACTCACAATTCTGCAATTTAACCAATTATACACTATATCTTTGCACCTTTCCTTCTCTCACACTTCTGCAATGTAAAATGAACTATATTCTTTGCAATTTGATATATTATTTCTCTTTTATTAATTTAAATTTTTATGTGTTTTTATAAATAAGGCTTCATAATTGTAAAGTTTCTAATGATAAGTGTAAAGAGGTGTCCATTTAAATAAACAGGTATGCACAATTTTCTCTCAATCAATTTTATCTTTTTTTTTCAACAATTTTTAAAAAATTCCACATTTAAGATAATCAATTTTTTTGTATCAATGTGAAGTATAGGAATCTTCAATTCTTCTATAATAGGGGGTATCGATGTTCAGGGATCCACAATTAGGGATCAGGAATTTTTTTTTCCGGGATCAGACATTATTGATTGCAGAAGATTCTTATACACTAGCCCAGGGGCTAGTAGATAAGGAATCCACGATAATGAATTATCCCGCCTCTTATACCCCAATTTCAATTCCTTATTCTGGATCATAAACTCATCTCATCCATGATGGATTTGCAAGAAAGTCACATGACTCATAATTGCTGATGCAATCCTTAAGTCTTTCCTCACTCTATGCTACTTAATTTTGGTGGCGAACACTTAAGTTTTTTTTCTATCTAGACACCCCAACTGCACATTTGGCAGTGAATTCCCACTTCCCTCATCACATAACCCTTCCACCGGCAACAATGAAACACCTCTCTACTAGACGGCTACTTCACTCCACTATTAATTCCATCACTTTACTTTTAGTTCTCTATTTTAAATCTTACTCTGATTTGGAAGATGCCTTAGCCTATTTGTGTTTTCTTTCCAAAAAGCGTTACCTCATTTCCAGGGTGCCAAATCTTTATCATGATCCATGATATGATCTCCGCTCCATTCTCAACATTCCCCAACTAAACTTCACTCAGATATTTAGAAATTCACCCAATTCTTTCTTCAAACTTTATCAAATCATCTCTGAACATCCTATCTTTCACAACAATTCCCATAACAAACAGTGTAATCCTGCCATCCAACTTTCTGTTGCACTATGTCGCTTTGGCTCAAATGGAAACGGTGCTGCTGTAAGACATTTGGATAATCCATTTAACATAGGATATGGTACCATGATATTATACACTAAGCCTTGTATGATTGCTATCCTTTCCCTCAAGTCTCAAACACTTGCTTGGCCAACTCCAGAACAGCAACTTGAATCTTCTCAAGTAATGCAAGCTGAAGGTTTCCCTGGCTGTGTAGGATTTGTTGATGGTACAACTATACCTTTGAGTCAAAAGCCTGCTCATCATGGCAACCATTATTTTGATCGCAAAAAAAGGTTTCTTCAAAATCTTCTCCAATTTCTCATCCTTCATAAACTAACTTTTTATCTTCTTTCTAGATACTCTATTGCCGTTCAACTTGTATGCAATGTCAATAAAAATTTATTGCTTTTTATAGTGGCTGCCATGGCTCATATCATGACCCTTCTGTCTTCTAAAGAATGAGGATTTCTCAAAACCCTGACTCATACTTTGACAAATCTCAGTACCTTCTTGCAGACTCAGCATATGCAAGTGGGAAGTACATTATACCTGCTTTCCATGGTGCAACCTTAGAAAATGACCCCAAAACTAAATTTAATTAGCACCTTGCCCAATCAAGAGTACAAATTGAACATGCTATAGGTATTTTAAAGGGACAATTTTCTAGTCTTCAGGAGCTCAGAATCCAATTTCAAAAAAAATTGGAGATCCAAACTGCAAATCATTGGATCATGACTTGCATTATACTCCACAATATCCTAGCTGATTTAAAGGATGAGTGGAATGATCTTTATGAAGAAGAGGATCCTAAACCTGAACCAGCTCTCCCCTCCCTTGAATCACAAAACATTCATTCAACCAGCATACACTCTGTCATTATGCCTATTACTCTCCAACATTTCTCTTCACCACCCTTTTAAATTATTTTTTTACTCTCCAAATTTCCTCTTTGTGTACTTCATTCACTTGGTTTGGTATTTTGGTTTGTTGAATATTCATTTTTTTTTGGAATTTATGGTGAATATTTTTTTTTTTAGATGGCTCATTGGTTTTCTCTCACCAGCTCAACTTGAAATCACATATTTTCTGAGATTGGATATTTTGTCAGTGATTTTTTTTTTCATTCATCACTCATATCCTTTTCATCCTCTCCTCAAACATCACTCAAATATTTTTGTTACTTTTTTTTTCTCAACTCATCTCAACAGGTAAGTATTTTTTTTCTTTTTTCTTGTTTTTTATTTGCTAATCATGAATTTTTTTATTTTGCTTTTTTTTGTTTTTTTTGTTGTTTATTTGTTTTTTTTTTTATTTTTTTTTTGTAAATCCTTTTTTTTATTTTCAATGTTAGACTAATTTTTTTTTCTCATTTTTCTCATTTTTTTCTTTTTTTCTCTCCTTCACCCTCTTTAGCTGCCTCATTTCACCCCTTTTCCTCTCTCTTTACCTGCCTCAAGTCACTCCTTCTCCCCTCTCTTTACCTTCCTCAAGTCCACCTTATTTCAACCTCCTTGCCTGTCCCAAATCCCCCCTTTCCCCCCCTTTAGGTGTCTCATGACCCCTCTTCCCCTCTCTTTAGGCGCCTCATGACCCCCCCTTATCCTCTCTTTAGGTGCCTCAACTCTCCCCCCTTCTCCTCTCTATACTCGTCTCAAAACCCCCCCTCCCCCCCTTCCACTCCCCTTTAGCCACCTCTACCCCCCCTCCTTCTTAACAAACGATTGCTAATGATTGTTCATTAAGTAAATGAATCGATAGCGATTTGTTTACTTAACAAACAATCATTAGCGATCGTTTGTTAAGAAGGAGGGGGGGTAGAGGTGGCTAATTGGGAGTGGAAGTGGGGGATGGGACCTAAATGGGGGGGGTTGAAGCGGCTAAAGAGGGGGGGAAAGGGGGGGTTTGGGACATATAAAGAGGGGTAAAAGGGGGGGAGGGTTTAAGGTAACTAAGGGGGGGAGTTGGGGGGGGGGGGGGGTTTGTGGCAATTAAGGAGGGGGTTTCATGGGGATTTTGAGACAGGAAAGGAGGGGATTTGAGGGTGGTTTTGAGGCAAGGAAGGAGGGATTCTAGAGGTAATTTCAGAGAAAGAAAGGGGGGGAAAGGGGACTGTTATGGGAGTTAAAGAGGGGTTACCTATTTTTTAAAAAACATACTAAAATGTAATTTTTTTTTTTTGGCAGAATTTTAGAGAAAAATAACTATTACATTCTGTTAAGGTCTTTCCCTGTAAATTACAAAACAAAAAAGGTTTAGATATTAATTTTTAATTTTTTCTTACAAATAATTTTACAGAATTAATCTTTTTTTAATTTTATTTGTTCTGATTTTTCTTTTACAGATTTTATATATATATTTTTTATATTTTTTTTTATTATTTTGACAGGATTTCCGTGAAGGTTTTTTAAAACCAAACTTCAGGTTTTCTTTTGTATATTTTTTTTTGAAATAATTTTTACTGAAAATTTTTAAATTTTTTTTGTTTTAAATTTTTTTTTATTTTTTTAAAAAGGATATTGCTTTAAATTTTATTTTTAAAGATATTATTGCGTGATTTTTTTTTAAAATATGTGTTGAATTTTTTTCAGATCAAAAATATGTCTTCTTCTTCAGATTCACCCCTTACTTCTCTATCATCTTCATCTTTATCCTCTTTATCATCTCTATCATCTTCTTCAAAATCAACTTCAATACAATCATCTTCTAAAACATCAAAAAAAAATAATTATAATCAGTCTCCTCAGAATAAAAGATATCTGAAAAAAAATTTCTTCTTCTAAATCATCCAAAAAAATTAAAGATAATCAGTCTCATCAGAAGAAAAGATACCTGAAAAAAAAAAATTCTCTGTGAAAGTTATTTTTGTCATATCCCAAACATTTTTTTTCATAAAAATAAAGACGATAAAAAAATCATTATCCAAAAAAATTACCAGAAGATATCAAATATCTAACCAAATTTGGAGATGATCAAGTTGTTTCAGTTATCAGTAATACTTATAAGGCTCATATCATTTTGAAAGTTCATTCATTTGATGGTGTAAAAGATAAATCTTTTAATCAACTATCGGATATTATCATAACTCTTTATCAAATGGCTTTGGTTTGATTACCTATAAGGAATACAAATTTGTTGGGTGGTATCATGATTGGATTTGGCTGGAGACCAGGTTTTGTTAAAGGATATTCTCTTGGTATGTCTAATATTTTCTTTCCATTTTTAATATCATTTCACTTATTTCATTTATATAGGCATATATTCATTACTCAAGAATATCACTAAAGCTCAAAAAGATGAAGATTTTTGCTTATGGGACACTCTACCTTCCTTTAACTCTTTTCTTGATCTTCGACTCAAAAAGCTCTGTAATAAAGCATTTGAAAAAAATCATGAACTTGCAACCAAAGTTGGAATACCAAATTGGTGTGACTCCAAATGGGAAGATATTAGCCACGAATATCTTTTATTTTCTAATGTTATTATCACTCATTCTGGATTCCACAATAGGATTCATATTGATAAGAATGACACCAATTTTCTTACTTTTGGTATATTCTCATATATAATCCAATAACTGCCCAACCAATACCATCTCCAGCTAAAATCAAAGGACATGGTTTATATTTTCCAGACCACTGGTGCATCATTGATTTTGGTTTGGGAAATGGTATAATCAAGACTATTAGGAACTCTTCTCATGATAATCATCAAATGACCAAAGCTCCTCCTGGTTTGGAATCCTTTCAAGATTTCACACATTTTGGTTGCTCATTTCAAATCAGTCATAAGTTGATTCAAAGAATCAACAAGGTAAATAAAGAAGGTAAAGTTAATTGATTTAAAAAAACTTTATCTAGATTCAAAAAGTATGGGGATTAGAGTTGTCATCAAAAATTTTATATTTTTTCATAAATTTTTAATAAATATTTTTATACATCAATTTCCTCAACTAAAGTAATGGGCCAACAACCTTGGGTTGTATAACAGGTAATCATGATAACATTTATTTGTTTCATGGGGTTCCTCTAGCCTATACCTATGGAAAGTCCCAAATTTTTGTTTCTAGATTTGATCTGCATTTTGGCTTGAGGAATTGTCATTACTTTAAACTAGGGAAATTGATATATATTAGATATTTATTTAATAATTTATGTAATTATATTAAATTTATATGACTTCCACCCCTTACTTCAATAAAATGCAGGGGGGGGGGTATTGCCAAATTTTAAAATCTGAAATGTGAAATTGATGACTTAGAAAAATTTTGGTGATACCCACCCCTTGCTTCAACAAAATGCAGAGGAGAGTATTGCCAAATTTTTAAAACAGATATAGAATTTTTTTGACTTGTAAATATTTTGGTGAATTTTTTTTGGTGATAACCATCCCTTACTTCAATAAAATCCATGGGGGGTTTTGCCAAAATTTCTTATAAGACTTGTGAAATTCTTGACATGTAAGAATTTCGGGGATACCAGTAAAATGCAGGGGGTAGTAAAGCCAAAGTTTCATATAAGACTTTCAAGATTCATGAAATGAAAGAATTTTGGTGATACCCACCCCTTACTTCAAAAAAATTAAGGGGTGGGGGATCGTCACATTTTCAAAGGAGACATGAAGATTTTATTTAAAAAAAGAATATTTAACATTAAAATATGAGAATTCAAGTAATGATTGATAGAGTAAAGAAATACAGGAGATTAAGATAAAATTTTATGTAAAAATAAAAATGAACAATTGAAGTGTGAGAGAAATATAACAAACTAGTCATCAAACAATTTCTTTACACGTACAATTTCCTCAACAGATTTATTAGCTTTAACACATTCTATCAAGAGATCTTTCTTTATGGAATTTTCTTCATGATCAAAATTATATTTCATCTTCTCTAATAGGTTTTGATGTTCGAGTTTTTTCTCCTCTTTTTTTTGATTTTTCAATACTTAGAGTTAACTCAAACTTCTTCTCCTCCAAATCTTGGGCCCAACCATCCTTTTGTAAAGAGAGCTTGTACTTCCTCTCCTCCAAATCTTGGGCCCAATCATCCTTCTGTAAAGAGAGCTCGTACTTCCTCTCTTCCAAATCTTGTAGCCTATCATCCCTCCTTAAAGAGAGCTTGTATTTCTTCTTTTCGAAGCTTAGAGTCTATTTAGCAATTTCTACTTGTTCTAGAGTGATAAAAATTAATATAAAGTAGAAGAAAAGTAGAGTAAAGTAATAAGAGGTATGGTATCACTTACCAGCATCAAGTTTCTCTAAAAATTGTTCCATAGACAAAAAAGGAGTTTGTGATGAAGTATCACTTTTTTGTCTTCTTTGTGAGTGGAAATTTAGACTACATGAAGCCCTACGCTTCTTTTTCAAGGTCATATTTTCCTCCTCATCATTGTCACTACCTTCAGACTCAGTTGATTGAGGATCCTGGGTTTGTTTGTCAGCCTTTTAAGAAATAAGAAAAAGATAAGTAAATAAAAAATAGAAATGATAAGATAAAAGAAAAAAGAAACAGAACTGAGTTAGATTTGGTTGGGTTAAATCACCAATAGGATCTACAGAAAGGCTATCTAGATTTGTCTCATTCAAATGAGGGGAAGTTTGAGTGGAGGAAGAGGATGGGAAAAGATTTGCTTCAACATCATGTTCGGAGATAGGATCTTCTCCATCCAACATGTTTACAGGATTAACATCGGCTTGCTCTCCAAAAATTGCATCCATCTCTTTAAAGTAAGGACATAAAGAATCAAGTTTATCCTCTATGGATTTGATACCCTTAGTTATATCAATGTTGGTAACCCCAAAACCAGTGGAAGATGAAAGAGCCTTTGCCTTCTTATATTTGACTTGGTAATGCTTGAAGCGTTCAGACATCTGTTTAGGAAAAAGATCAATCCTTCCCTTGGTCTTATTCCGTAATTCATTTGCCATTAAAAGATAGCCATTAACTTTTGATTCTGGGGGCCGTCCTACTTTAGTTGAATACTCAGTACCAAAACAAGAATCATAGTTAGATTTGGTTTTCAGACAGTTGATAAGAATGAGATGATCATCTTTTTTTAATTGAATGGTCTTAGATTTCTCGTCTGAGTGGGGGAAAAAGGGAGTAGTGAGATTTGAAGAAAAACTGGGTGATGGCTGCCTTTGAGAAGATCTAGGATGACAAGGCATGTTAAAATATAAATGAAGATGAAAAGGAGCAGAAACAAGCAGATGAGATAGCGAGATGAAAAGGAGCAGAAACAAGTTGATGAGATGGTGAGGGGTTCTGAGTGGATAGAATGGACAGGATGGGATGAGAATGTGAGTGTGCAGCAAGGTAGAAGCCATATCCAGAGAGTAGTCCAAGATGTGGTTATGGAAGAAAGTAGGTCAAGATGTGGTTACGACAGAAAGTTGTCCAAGATGTGGTTATAAAAAATTGAGTAAAAAAATGTCAGATAAGAGGTGAACATTGACACATAAAGTGTCTAATAACCCAATTATTAGCAAAAATAATTGCGGAAGATAATTGGGGTATGCAGATTATTTTCCACAATTAATTTAATTGCGGATTGGTCAAAATTGATACCCTTTAATATAAGTATTATTTTATTATGATTTATTCATTATACTAATGTTTTATTTCAGGCCATGTAAAGATTAAAAAATAACCAAATTAAGAGCTATCACCATTAAACCACCACTTTTTAAGTCATCTTTCATATTATTTAATATATCTAGATCATCATAATCACAAAAGTTATTATTCTTCAACATTAAGAGTTGCTGAATCTCACTGCTTTGCATCTCATGGTCTGATTTTTGTAACTTTATTCTCATGTTTTGCTGATTTATCTTTGTATTTGCTTCTTCAAGGTCACATTTTCTTTTATCAAGATGAAGCCTTTCTTTTTGTATGATTATTAGCTCTTTGGTGAGTTTGAGTTGATTTTGAGCTATAGCAAGTTTCTTTTCTGATAAATTGATTTTTTTTCAAATATTTCATTGCTTTCTAGAATGGCCTCAATGCGTTTTTCAGCTGCATCATTGTAACGTGAAAAGCCTTCATCTTTTTCTCTTCAGAAAAATCAGCAAGTCAACATTTTTTGGCTGCTTTTTGGCCCAGTGGACAGTCAGAATAGTTTGGAGAAGGTGAGGAAAGACAGCTGCTGGAGTCAAATTGATTGCTCAAGTCACTTGAAAAACTGTACATAGGTGTAGCTCTTTGTGCATTTGAAAAACTATCTATTGGAGATTTTCTAGAAGGTAGTGGTTGGGTATGTTCCATTTGCCATTTTGGAGCAAACCTGGGCTTCTCCCATGCTAAAAAACTTTTAAAAGTTGTTTTACACTGATCTTATAGAGAGAAAGCGCACTTTGAAGCCAATCACTGGAACTTGTTCTGCTTGGTGGATTCTTTTTGATATCATGATATATTTCACTAAACTTAAGTGTTGAAGTGTTCAAAGCTTGCCATCTAAAATGGGATAGAAGAATTATTAGTCATTTTTGAGTTGTATGATTAAATATTAAATATAAAAAATGTTTAATATGAACCTTATTTTAATCTGTTCAAAATCTCAGTAGTTCAGTTTACTATGAGCATTAAAGTGTACTTCGACTTTCTTATAGAAGGTTTCCCCTGACTGCAATGTAAAAAATTCAGGTTGTTTGCTAATAGATATCCAAGAAATAGCAAGTTGTTCTTCTTCCTGTGCATTCCAGTTTGGAGATTGTTTTTTCCTTTGATTGCTTGAAATTTTTGAAGTTCATGTTAGTGCTGTATTTCCAGTAGTGTAATGAAGTATATATAAGTGATATTTGGTTTTAATAGTTAGTAAAGTGGCTTGGAATAAAAATTGTAAAAAATGAGGAGCCCGGAAGGAGGCAAGTAAGTAATCAGAAAGTAGGATACAAAATCAAAAAAAAATTGGCAGACAGGGGGGTGACTTAATGATGCAAAGTAAGTATCTGTAAGTATATATACTTACTTTTACCCAATATTTATAGAAATGAATAGTTAGTGAGGGGTGATAATGCAACAGTGAATGAATATAACCTCAATTATCAGTAAAGTATGCATACCAACCCAACTTACAGACATGGTGGTAGATGCCCTTAGGGGCTCTCAGAAATAGAAACCTGTCATTTATTAAAAGGTCTATCACAGCACAAAAATAAACCTGAAAACATAACTTCAATTATCAGTAAAAAAAGGCTTTTGTTAAGGTGTTAGGTAGCTTATATATATAGTCATTACAGTAGATATACTGTTGCAGTGACATATCCTGTTCTTTGGCTCTTCAGAAGTCCAGTAAGCTCATACCATACATCAGGTTATGGGCTTTCCTGCATTGGAATAAGTAGATATCAGTGATCTAAGTCTCCACTATGTTTGTGCAAGAAGAATGTAAGTAAAAGATGAACCCCCAGTGCAAGTCTAAAAAAGACAATAATACCATTAGTGCTGGTAAAAATCCTCAACTATCAAATAGGCTTTTGTTAAGGTTTTAGGTAGCTTATATAGTTAGTCATTACAGTAGAGATACTGTTGCAGTGGCATCTCCTATTCTTTGGTTCTTCCGAAGTCCAGTAAACTGATACCATACATCAGGTTATGGGCTTTCTTGCATTGGAATAAGTAGATATCAGTGACCCAAGTCTCCACTATTTTTGTGCAAGCAGAATGTAAGTAAAAGATGAACCCCCAGTGCAAGTCTGAAAAAGACAATAATACCATTAGTGCTGGTAAAAATCCTCAACCATCCTTTTGCATCTCTAAACACAAAATAGATTTTCTGAATATGCCTCCCCACTTCCTTCCCAATTTCAGAAGACCCTTCTCTTCCTCTTCTATATCTGAGCCAAATATTCACCCATTGGAATTAAAAAACAAAACCTTAACCTCACCTCATATACTAATCATCAACCACAACTGTCAGTGTATTCTAGTAAATATGTACAATTTAATAGTAAAAATTTATGGTTAAACTACTTAATAATAAATGATTTATGGTTTAAACCACAGGGAAAGACTAATAGAACTGTTACACTCAATTGTTAACTCACAATATTTGGATTGGTGTGTCCTTAGTGGTGGAATATAAACCAATAATCTATAGTTATGCTAGTATAAAGATAAGTCAATTTATAAGGGATTTAAAATATATCTTTATATGATAATAAATTTTTTTAATTGTTTGATTTATGTGTAGTAAGTGATGTCCAATAACTGTCCAAATCCCCCTTTACTTAAACCAAAATCCACTGGAGTTCACAGATCCTAAGTCCAAATGATTCCACTTATATCCCCAAAAATTACAGCACTGTGAGGGCTCATCACCTCCCCATGGTATCCACTTCAAGCAGTTTCATCACTCAGACTTCCAGTTTGGGCCCTCCATCACCATTAATAATGTTATACTACTATACCATAAATAGAAGAAACAGATAAAGCATATACCATAAAGGAAACAAATAATATAACTCATCCAAATAGAATAATACAAAGCCCAAGAGATATAAAGGAAAAAAATAAGTGTCCAAGCTCCCAGTAACATTCCCAAGACTCCACATTGACCCAGTAACTATATCCCAACCCATAAATCTGTATAAATCCATTGAAGGAAGCATATTGAGTTGTCCAAACTGGATATATGCATATGTAAAAGGAGTGTATGCTTGTGTAGGCATGGTGAATCCATTGAATACTTGCATATGACCTAAAATAAGTGTAAAAATAAAGCATGTAGGCTATTTAGATGTTTAAAATTTCACATAGTCCTATATAAGCATAGTGTAACTGCATATTTCACTGAATACAGGGTTTATACATACATATAAGCATATGTATGTGTATAATTACTTAATATCACTTAAGATAAGTATATTATAACTACACTAGCACCTTAATAAGTACTATGGGACTGCAAATAAGCTATGTAAACTTATATAAGTCCATATGATAGTATAATAAACATACATATAAGCATCATAACCATATGTATAAATATAATAACTATATATTTAACTTATAAGATTAATTCAATTATAGTTATCCTATTTTAAACATAAGAATTACTCAGTCCTGCGGATACCTAGACTGAAAATCCATCTCTCCAAAAAAACAATAAGAAAAATGCTAAGACATTTTTATTTATTCTTATTTCTTAAGGAAGAGGTGGATAGAAAAAATTTATATACATTTCTATATAACATATACTGTTTTTATCAACAGTATTTTTTGGGTTTAAACTTTTTCAAAAAAATTTTAAGATCAGAAATTTAATTTTCTGTAATACACTTGATTTATTTTTAAACCTTAATAGATACTCAACTCCCATTTTTTTAGTAAGGTGTCTCTTTTTATGTATCTTTTCAATTTCTGCCTTTTCAACCATATCTTCAGGTTTCTGTTTATCCCTTCCTGATCTTCTTGGAAATAGTGCAGTATCATTAGAATTGTATGGATTTATAATAGAAATGGGGAATACTGGATGTTTTCTATCATATGGTGCATATAATATAAATTCAACAGCATTATTACCAACCATATTTTTTACTACAAATGGTCCCATGAATGGATCTAAAAATTTGACATTACCATTTAAATTAAAATTTATTTTTGAAATAATGACTTCATCAGCCTCCTTGAAAATTTGTTCTTTATGGGTTTTATCCCATCTTTTCTTCTCATACACAAATGCCTTATTAATATATTTTTGAGCATGTTTTCTGCATAATTGTTGCATTTGAAGAAAAGATTTTTTACCATGATAGATATCCAATCTTGGTACTTTATTAAGGGTTTCAGAAGGGGTATCAGGTACATAGCCTAACCATAACTCAAATGGCTTTTTTTCAGGGACAGAATACACTTTGCTACTGTATAAAAATTCCAGACCAGGGATAAGAGTCACCCAATCATGTGTAAATTTGTCATTGACTTTAAATTCAAGACCAAAAGCACAATATCTTCTTATCATATCTTCTAAAGCTTGTATCATCCTCTCTTTCATCCCATAAGTTTGTGGATGGTGTGTTGTAGAATGTTTTAATTGACACCATGACACATTCATAAGTGATTTCTAGAACTCAGAAGTAAATTTTGAATGTCTGTCAGATACTATTGCTTGGGAGAAACCAAATTTATTTAAAATCTGTGTCCACAGTCAGAAAGCTAAGTCTTTAGCAGAGAGCTCTTTGTGGTTTGGAATAAATTTACACATTTTTGTAAGCTTATCCATAATCACCAGAAAAAAATGTGGGCACCTGATAGCAGGTGCAAATCTCTATCTTTGATTTAATTCAGTTTTAGCTCAGCTGTAATTCTTCTGAAAAGACTGTGAACTGAAAATTGAGCATGCCAGATTGAATGGCATTAAATCTGAGTTATTCTTGAATCAAAAATGGATTGAGGGGTTGGCCCATTCTAGCAAGTGCTGGCTGTTTTTTTGTGGTGAATTACCCAGCAGGAGTTATAACTCTTATGCCCTGCTATTTGCAATCCAGTTACAAACTCCATGTTAACAATTTTTCATGGAGCCTTTGGTTGCTAAATTTTTTGTAACGAACCAACTCTTTTCCCTGTAAATATTTTAGATTTTTGAAAAGAATCACATGTTTCAACATATTTCTGAACATCATTAGACATGTTAATCTACCAAGCTCCATATTTTACTCTGGTTAATGTTTTATGGAAGTCAAAATGACCTGCAAATATATCATCATGAAATATGCTTAACATTAACTCCTTCATTGAAGGGGGAATTCCAATTAAATTACTAAATTTATTTCTATAATATAGAAAACTATCCTAAATGGAAATTTTTCTGTTCTCCAATGCTTCTCTGTAACTTTTTGGAAATGTTTTTATTAAAGCACTCATTGAAGAATTATAGGGATCATTCAATATTGTAATAAGTTTACTCTAGCTAGGATCTGAAGCATAATTATTAAGAATTGATTGCATAAATTCATCCTCTAGGTTTACAATATAAATTCCAAATAAGTTTATAATCTCTGTGTCAGGAAAATAAGTAGGATTATAATCATTATTAGGTAGATGTACCCTAGATAAAAGATTTGCATTAGTGTGTAAAGCTCCTGCACTACATGTAATAGTCATCCTTACCTTTTACTCTTGTACAACCAATCTCCATCTAAATATGTGCCTATTAGGAGCTTTCATGTTCAAGAGTGATTTAACTGCACTAAAGTCAGTTATCAACAAAAATTTTTGGTCCTCAAGGTATTACTGTTGCTTCTCAAGAGCCCATACCACTTCCAAACACTCAATTTTAAAAGAACCATATTTCAATTCACTGTTTTTCAGAGCTCTAGAAATGTAACAGATTAATATTTCTGACATTTTACCTTCAATAAGTTTTTTTTTGATGCAAGGCAGCACCTAAACCAATAAAACTTGCATCAGTATAAAGGACAAAAGGTAGTGAGAAATATGGTAGTCTCAAGATTGGAGCTGTCATCAGGAATTCTTTTAACTTATCAAAAGCTTGTTTTATTTCATTATTTCAAATGAAAGCTTACAATTTCTTTATCAGTGTATTAAGGGGTGCAGCAATCAATTGGTAGTTTTTTATATATTGTCTATAATAACCACTCATACCAAGAAAAGATTATAAATCCTTAAAATTTTTGGGAATTCAAATATTCTTTATTTCAGCAACTTTGTTTTAGCCAAAACATCTTTGTAAGACAGATAAAATATGACCAATAATATTTTAAGACTCAAACCCAAATTTAGATTTCTTCAATACAAGGGTTGTTTTCATTTCATCCATTGTCTGAAATAACTTCTTCAAATGTACTATGTTTTCATCATATGTTTTAGAGAACACTATGATGTCATAAATGTACACCCTTAACCCTCCTTCAATAATCTCATTATGGAATGTTATATCCATTAATTTTTGAATTACTGATAGATTATTTTTTGTCCAAATGGCATCCTGACATATTTTTTGATTCTCATGTGTGTGGTAATCAAGAAGAAGTTTTGTGAATTTTTCTCAACATGAATTTGATGGTACCTTTAATTTCCTTCTAAGAAACTTATATACTTGGCAACTTTCAGGGTAGCATATATAGAGGTAATCCTTAGAAAGGGGTATACATCATCCAGAGTGATTGTATTTAATTCTCTATAATCACCACAAAGTCTTGCTTTAACTTACTTATAAGAAATAAGGACTGGCAATATCACACAATATTTTGGCGTACGCTCTACCTTTTCAATAATTTTCATTTTCAAAAACATTTAAAAATTATTCTCTATCTCATTCCTCTTCATTGGTGAAGAAGGTTAAGGTTTATTTTTTAACTCTAGCAAGAATATTATCCAGTTCACAGGTTAAACTAATTATCATCTCATGATTGGTCACAAGGCCGATTTCATTGGTCCCATGTGCAAAAGCCATTGGAAATGCCTTTATTAAATACAAAATTTTTGTTTTTTCAGTTTCATTTATCTGAGTACCAAATGATGTTTTGGAAATTTCTGTTTCCAGAAATTCCATCTCACTGGTTTCTCTTCCTTTGAAATGAATTTCTACTTCTTACTCAACATCCAAGACTGTTTTAAAAGAATTTATTTTAAATTTCCTTTTACAATTCATGCCAATTGTAAAACTATTATTAGAAGGGTCTAATTTTAAACCAAAATTTTCCAGAATTTCATTAATCATGATAAAACAGCTACTAAAATTTGTATTATCCATTACCACAAATTCACAAGTTACTCTTACATAACCATGTTGATGTTTGAAGAAAACAGAAGATTTGTAGTTACCAATGGGGTGTAGTAGTAATCCAAAACCTCTACAATTTTTTCTCTTAAGGGCTTTAAGATTAGACTTTTATCCACTATAATTTTTCTGTAATGTACATATAGAAAAAACAGAGCCAGAAGCTCCTGTGTCTAAAACAATAATTACAGTACCTCCAGAGATTATTCCTGGAACCATTATAGGTTTCTTTCTCAAGTTATCAGCTTGTATATCTTAAATGATCTCAAAATCTTCAAAATCATTAAGGATATATTTGATTCCTTACTTAATATTGGATTTTCAAAGATGGAAAATCATCTACCAACATATAGACTTCATTTTCATCGCTGTATGAAATATTACTGTCACAATTACTTGAATCTTTAAATTTTTTTGTCTCATGTTCAGACTCTTGCTTATTTTCAAAAATATTTATAGTTTTCTTACACTTGTGACCTTTGACCCAAGTCTTATTACACTTATAAAAAGTATATATCTCATAATTTATTGGTACTACAGGGGAAGTAGGTTTTTTACGCTTCAACTGGAGTGGTTTTGAATTTTGAATTTTTACAGGTTCATTATTCTGTTTATAAGTGGTGTACCTTGATTAATACTTATGGTTTAATAATATTTTATTACAGATATTGATAAATTCAGAGTATTCATTAACCATTATTTTTCTAGCTACAAAAATGTCTCTCATAGATATAAGTAATTTATATATCATTTTATCTTTCCATAAGTTAAAATATATATTTGGTTCAATGGCTTTCAATATTTTCTTTAAATTCATTAAAAATAACATTTTTTGGTAACCATTCACCAGATTATACCTTGCTTTCTCATATAATCTTTGCTGAGATAGTCTAAATTTAGAACCTCTAAATTTTTTTTCAATTATCTGTTTCCACTCAGCCCAAGAGTAATCTTTACCCTCACTTAATACAGCCTCAAACCATAATAAAGAAAAATCTCTAATAAATAAAATTAACTTTGATGTTATCTCTTCATCTTTTATATTATATGAGAATTTTAAGTTTTCAATTATTTGAATATAATTTTGCCAATCAGAGCTGGCTTCCCAGCCATAAGTTGGTGGGTACTTGTCAATTTTAGGCCAGTTTTTCAGATTGGATTTAATATCACAAATCCTGGGCAAATTAAATAACTCATTTAATTTAGATAAATGGTCTTATATTTCCTCCTGCACATATTTGTAGCTCAAATTTTTTCTTTCAGTTTGATACTTCCAACAGTTGTTTTTCCTTTAGTTGGTAATGGGAGTATTTGAGATTCATTTTTGCATATGAAAGGATTATTATTAGGCTAGTTGTATTTTTGATTATCCTGGTTCATTAGTAGATTAGAAGTTTCAATATTCAATTTAGTTATACTTTTTAAAAATACTGAGACATCCTGATTTTCTTGTGCAAAAGATAATTTTGTTCTTGATTCATATTTCAATAAATGCGCTTCAAACAATTTTTATAACTGACTGAATTTTTTTGAGAGTTCACCATATTTATTAGTTAAAGAATCTAACTTAAGGGTTAGAGCCAACTTTTTCTTCTTTTATTCCTTTTCTCTTGTTTCCAACTGAGATATATTTAATGTTAAGGACAAAATTGTTTCACTTGTGAGCTTAATTGCTTCTTCCTCACATTCAGTCTTTCTACTCCATAATTCTGAAACAATTCTAAGAAAATTTGGGGGTTTATTATAATATTCAACATCTTTCTTTTAAAAATTTTCACTGTTTGGTAAATTTCTCATCCCACATTTATTTGGTGTAAACTAATGGTTAACCATAAAATTATCATAAGTAGTATTGTTGTTATTGACAAAAGATAAATTAGGTTTAAATTAATCAAAGCCTAATTGTCTTAAGTCCTTATGAACTTTTTGCAAAGATTTTTGATCAATTAAATTACCTGAATTATAATAACTAGCATTATTTATAACTTAAAAAGGTGAGTCACTAACCAAGGGATGGGAGCAAGCCTTGATTTTAGGCACTTTACCTTTGGCTGGTAAGGGTGATTTGAAGTTGACTGATGAGGAGCTGGATAATTTTTGCAATTGTGACTGGACCAATTTTGATAAAAAAAATCCCACTTCCATTCTTCCAGAAAGATCTTGTCCTGGGACAGAATCGATCCTCCTTGGGTAGGGGGTGGATGGTTTTTCTGTATGCCTTTCAGCTCTTCCAGAGTTTGATTAAATTTCTGGAATCCTAATATGCAACTGTTCTCTACTTTCTCCACCTCTTTGATTATGGAAGACTTGGATTCCTCTAGCTTCAGGGATCCTGAAGAGAAAGTGAGGTCTTTTTTATAGTTATTTTTCTTAGGAGGGTGGTTTCTTCCTCTATGCTTAGTTTGTCTGGCTGAAGGTAGGTTGGTCCTTCCATGGTTATCTCCTTTTACATTGTTATTAGCTTTAGACCTAGAAAGGATGGAATTTTTATCACTTACATTGTCCTTTTGAGCACTCATGATATCTGAAATAACTATTAAGTACTCCTACAAAAGGTAAAACCTGTATGGTAATCAGTAGAAAAAATATATTAGTATTATAAATACTAATAAAAGCGGTGGAGCTTAACCTTTATTTATATTTTTATTTCTTGAAATAAAATTTAATAAAAATTCGAAAAAATCTGTCAAAATTTACATAAAAGCTTGACTAGAACTTTAGAATAGTGAGTAATTAGCTTACCAAGCTTAAAAAAAATACAAATTAAATTGGGTGTTATATTGGTGACCAAATACCAAGTAAAAGTTGTATTTATATTGGGTACAATTACTACTGTAAATACCTAAATTTTATTCAATAATCATTAGTAAAATTATTTTAAGGGTTATTTTATAAAATAAATGAGTTATGATGACCCAATAGCATGAAGCAAACCCAAATAGCTAGTTTATATGAGCTATAATAGAATAAAAATCTTATTCCAGAGTTATACTAAAATTATAAGTAGTAAATTAGGAAGGACCCCCAATTGTCAGTGTATGCTAGTAAATAATTATTATTTAATAGTAAATATTAATGTTAAGAGTATTTATTAATAAATTATTTATGGTTTAAAACTTAGGGAAAGACTAATAAAACTTTTATACTCAAATGTTAACTCACAATATTTGGATTGGTGTATGCTTAGTGATAAAAATTAGACTAATAGAATATAGTTATAGCTATTATAAAGATAAAATCAATTTATAAGGGATTTGTAATATATTTTAAAATGATAATAATTATTTGTATTTTTTTATTGATGTGTAGTAGGTAAGTGATTTCAAATAACTTTCCAGAGCCCCTTTACTTATACCAAAATCCTCTGGAGTGCACAGACCTTCAGTCTAAATGATTCTACTGAGATCCCCAGAAATTAAAGAAATGTGAGGGCTCATCACCTCCCTTTGTTTTTACTTCAAGCAGTTTCATCACCCAGACATCAAGTTTGGCCCCTTCATCACAATTACAGATATCATACCACTATAACATATATAGAAGAAACAGATAAAAGTATATACCATAAAGGAAAAAAGTAAACCAACTCCTCCAAAGAGAATAGTATGAAACTCAAAAGATATAAAGGAAAAAAAAAGTTCCCAAGCTCCCAGTAACATACCATAGCCTTCACATTGAACCAGTAATCATATCCCACCCCATAAATCTGTGAAAACCAATTGAAGGAGGCAGATTAAGTTGTCCAAACTAGATATATGCATAAGTCAAAGGAGTGTATACTTGTGTAGGTGTAGTGAATCTACTGAATACTTGCATATTCCATAAAATAATTGTAAAAAAACATACAGGCTATTTAGAGGATTAAACCTTCATATAGTCCTATATATGCATAGTATAACTTCATATTTCACTGAATCAGGAGATTATACATACATATAAGCTTATGAATGTGTATAATTAATTAATATCACTTAAGATAAGTATGATATGACTGCACTAGAGCCTTAATAAGTATTATGGTGCTACAGATAAGCTATTTAAACTTATATAAGTCCATATAATAGTATAATAAACAAATATATAAGTATAATAACCACATATATAAATATAATAGCTATCAGATGCAATACAGGGTACAGACTTACTAGCAAGTCCACAAGCTTGAACCTAAATTTATATCTAATTGAGCACACATTGAGGTAGTGATGAAAAAATTAGGAATAAAGTGTGAAAATACATTGAACCTTTGATGAAGTTAGCTTAATTATTTATTAAAGTACACGTGAAAATTTTTTGATACAATGTTCAAGAATTAAAAACACAATTTTGTAATTTTATGTTGAAATCAGCCCTTCCCACAGCTAAGCCAGTATGAAAAGCTACAAAATGTTTAAAATGATTTAATACTTTGTTGAATGTAAAAATAGACACACACCAATTTAAATTGAAAGAAAAGTGATCTTAGATTTTCAAACAAATATACTTAATTGTTAATATATGGTGATATTATAAGGGACTATAGTAAATCCTTCAAGAAAATATATTTGGGAATTATTACTTTTCATTAAATTTCATAAGTAAGAATTTTAAACAAAAATTGAATTCTAATTATTCGAAAAGAATTAACCACACAATATGGGAGACAACTGGCTAGCAAGTCCGCAAACTTGGACCCAAACTCACCATAGATTGAACACACATTGAGCTATTGATAAAGGAATCATACAATCAGGGATGAATACCATTTAGCAGAACAGTTTTAGGTGGGTGTTCAAGTAGAGTTTAGTATGAGTTCAGTATGAGTTTGGTTTATGTCAGCCAGGCTATTCCAGGAGCCCAGTAAATGATATGTTAACTTATAGGACCTGAAAGAGGGCGTAAGAATTGTATTTAATGTATATAAATTAATATTTTATTTCATAATAAAATTATATAAGTATCTTATTACATATAAGTGTTATATTAATTTTATTGTTTATATAAATTTTTATACATTTAAATTAAACATAATATATTTTATATTCTACAAATAATGGCGCATTTTTATGTATTTAATAATTATAAATTTATATTTAATTAATTAAAAACATATATTATAATTATAAGTGTAAAATTGACTTATAATATAATTAAATTAATTATTTACATTTATATATTAAATAACATCTTTCATATAGTATTAAACAATAATTAATGGCACTTCTTTTGACCCTTAATTGTGTCAGGAAGAAAATTAAATAAATTATAATACTTATTTTATAAAATAGTATTATAATTTCTCAAATTAAATTAATTGATTGTTTCAGTTATACTAGTATTTAATTACATAAGTGAAAACAATTAAATAATATAAATTTACGCTGAATTAAATTGATTGCATACCTTGTTGCGTCAAAAAATGTTATTTGTTTCACTTAGAAATGCTGAAAACGGATTGTAATACTTGTTTTGATTTGTTTTTCCCATAATTCTTAGATCACATGGTTGTTTAGTTACTTATTATTTTATATTAACTGATTTGGGGAATTTGGGATGGGAATTTTACATTCTTAATTGGGATACTTATTATTTTTAGTATATTTTTCTCTTAATTACTATGTTACAAATGTCTTCTTTTATCTTCTTGTTTTACTTCATTAATCTTTTGTATATAGTCATTTGTAGCGCTTCAGAGGACCCATTGCCTATAAAAGGGCCTTCGATAATCCCCTGTAGAAGCATCACTTACTATACACTCAACAAATTATATACACTTTTACATTACATTTAGATTCTTTCTATTAGTAATAAAATTCTAATTAAAATTCTATATAACAATTGAAAGGTTGCTTTAAGTCTGATAGTGATCACAGTGTCTGCCGCGCATAGCCCTTACATTAGAATAATATTATTATTTAATAAGAACCTCACTTTGTCACCTCTCAAGAAAAACGTCATTGATTCTCCTCAATAAATTAAATAATTTTTATAATTTTTATTTCTTTTATTACCCATAATCCTTTCCTCCTTCTCCCCTTCTACTTCTTCCCATTTTTCTTCCTCTCTTCTAGACAACTGACCAACAGTTTAAGTTCCATCTGAGTTCAATCTGAGTTCAGGTTGAGCACTTGCTAGAAAGTCCACCCCCTATATTGTGTAGTGTCTTATTAACCATTATTAATATTTAAAATATCTGAAAAATGTAAAAAAGTTATAAAAAATGAAGGGAATAATACTTGGGTGATAAAATTAAGATCTGATATAAATATCTATTCTTCTTTCTATTCAGTAAATAAAAAATATATGCATTTAATAGTATTTTTTAAAATATATTAACCCTTAATCTTCAAAATGTGAAAAAAGAAAGACATAAAATGAAGTTTTATTAGAATGAATAGTATAAAAATTGGTTGTTTGATTTTTGTTTTTTTGAATTGATTCAATTTCATTCTCCATACTATATAACATATTTCTCATGTTTTCTTATAATTTTATTTTGTATAACACTATTACTTACCACTCCATTCCTATCTTCTCTCTTACATAAGTAATTATCTCTAATATTATTCCCCTGTTAAAAATTTCTTTTATTTTCTCTCAAAAAATTATTTTCATGATTTTAAGCCCTTTCTTCTGCTATAAGACACTCTCTGGCTCTTTAAAAGCATCCTCAACACTTTCCATTTCTCTCCATCCCTATTTATCATTCTCCAGACCTTTATGCCTGTTATAGCTCATAGAAAGCAACAGTTTTTTTTTCAAGAAGTGAATGAAAAGAGATTGGTGAGAGGGTAAGTGTAGAAAAAGGCAAAGGGTGATGATAAAAAATGGAGATATGGGTTGAGAAAAAGGGGTAGATATGGAAGTAAAATGGGCTTGAAGAGGCCATAAATTTTATTGAGGATAGGAAAAGGGATCATAATGGGTTAATTTTTAATTAAAGGGTATTGAAAGGAGTGGGGAGCTATTTTATGGGAGGAGAAAAAGGTTACGATTTGTGGAATAGGGAGTGAAAGAAAAAGTAGGAGAGAAAAGTTAAAGGTGAAAGGAAGGCAGAGAAACATTTGTTGAGCAAATATTATCACATATAATGATGCTAGTAAGAGTGAGAAAGTTAGAAAAAGTGGTTTAGAAATATTGAAATAAGAGTTTTTAAAAATGAGAGGGTGGATGCTATTGTATTACCAAACATAAGAATTAACCTTCATCTTATAATTCTTAATACAGAAGCAGATTTATTTCAATCATATGAATACTGAGTTATGGTCTTGAATTCTTCACCCTGAGAAGCTTTATTTCAATCATATGAATACTGAGTTATGGTCTTAAATTCTTCACCTTGTTATACTAAAAGGAATTTATGTTAAGTACTTTCCATGATGACATCTTAGCTGGTCATTTTGATTTTAACAAAACATTAACTAAAGTTAAAAATAAATCCTTGTGAATAAACATGAAAGAAGATGTACAAAAATACATAGAAACATGTGACTCTTGCCAAAATTCTAAAAGATTAACTGGTAAGAGATCTGGGTTGTTAACAGAAATATAAAAGCCCAAAGCCCCATGAGACATTATAAAAATGGACTTTGTAAATGGCTTGTCATTAGAAGGAAAATAAAGCCTTAATTCTTACTGGGTAATTGTGGATAAAGAGGTATCTAAAATAAACTTGGTATGGATATGTGTACTCAAATGATGAATACTACTAGGTTCCCCAAAGCCATAATTTCTGACAGAGACCTCAAATTTACTTAAGAATTTTTTACATTTTTGTTTGAAGTACCAGGTTTTCAATTGAAATTTTTACAGAAAACCATCCACAAACTGATGGGCTGGCTTAAAGAATGATACAGACTCTGAAGGATATGATCAGAAGAAATTGTGCCTTTGTATTAGTATACAAAGACAATGAAAAATTCAAAAATATTTGGGTGAAATTAATTACTGGTCTTGAAATTGCTTATAACACTATTCAATATAGGGGGTGGACTGGCTAGCAAGTCCTCAATCTGAACTCAGATGGAACTCAGACTGAACTAATACTGAACCCATACAGAGCTCTACTTGAACACCCAACTAAAACTGTTCTTCTGAGTTGTGTTCATCCCTGATTGTATGGTTCCTTTGTCAATAGCTCAATGTGTGTTCAATCTGTGGTGAGTTTGGGTCCAAGGTTGCGGACTTGCTAGCAAGTCCTCCCCCCATATTGTGTAGTGCAATAGCAAAACTCAAGCTGTAACAGAAAAAAAAACCATTTGAACACTGGCTGGGGTATGTTCCAAGTACACCAATTAATTATTTATATAATTAACAAGGTTAGAAATACAGCCTGGTACTAAATCATTTTTTCATATGCAAAAAATGTGTTAAAAATAAGGTAGAAGAATGCATTGATAAAGCACTTGAATATGAAAAGAAAAGATGGGATAAATTCCTAAAAGAATTTAAATTAAAAAAAAAGGAGATAAAGTGCTTTGTACAACACTACATTTTAAATTACAAGGTAAGTTTAAATTAAAGGATCTTTTTAGGAACCTTTTGTAGTCAACAAAATGGTTGTTAAATAATGCTTTGGAAGTCATATTATATGACCTGCATGATAGGAAACATCCAGATTTCTCTACCTCATTATTAAAACCATACCATGAAAATTATCAAGATTTATTTCTAAAAAGAAGAGAAAAGCCTAAGAAACAGTGTGAAGAAATTGTGCAAAAAGAAGAGATTTAAAAAATTACCAAGAAAAGAATCCTTACTAAATTGAAAGAAACTGAGTAATAATTAAGATACAAAGAAAAATAAAATGAATTTTATAAGTGGATACCTGAAAATGAAATTTAAAAGTGAGCCTCTTTCAGGCTAAGATACTTAAATTAGCAAGTAATAATATTAAAAGCTAGAAACATCAAAACTCAAGTTGGGTGAAACCAATTTGGAAAGACTCTTAAAGTTTCCTTGCTCTAAGCAGAATCCAAGGGCATTTGATAAACCTAAGAAAACCCTGTCCCTTTAAGTAAAATAGGATTTCCAAATTAACTAAGCTTAAATGACTACTTGATAATGAAAAGTTTATTTAACCAGTTTTTATTGATGGTTTTGAGATGTTTGAATATTTTTTCTTTGAAAAATATAAAGAAATACAACAAAGAGTTTTACCAGTGAAGAATTATTTAAATGATAGTAATATATGTTTTTATTGGGGTTTTTATTTTATTAAATAAATGTTATTTTGAGTCCCTGAGTTTAGGACCTTTCTAATAGTGTCAGCCAGGCTACTAGACTTAACCAGTAAAATAATTAATTATTTTACTGAGTTGAAGCCACACCCCTTCTTCTTACTAATAATTAATTACCTACTTAAGAATTACTTACAATTAACTAGTTAAGTACAATAAGTAATATAATTAATTAGTGTAAATAAAATGTCCCTTACAATTTTACTCCCTAACACCGTGCTCAATGGTATAAGTCAATGGGAATAGAATTTAATAATAAAATTATAATAAAAAAACTTTAAAACAATTATATTACCTCAGTGAGAGATCTGGAATCCCGTGAAAGTAATATAATTAATTAATTATTGTGTAATTAATTGTGACAGTCCAAGGAACTCAAACTTTATTGCTAGTAAATTTGATGTCCTTGTTGACGTACCAGTTTATTTAATTCTTGTGTCATATATGTACTCCTTTCAGTCATTCTTTTTCTCACATGCTTACAATATATGGCGTAAATTCCTTATATTTTATTCCCTCATGTTTTGCCTATAAAAGGTCTCTTACTTTGTGCTTTTCAAATCATTCTTTTATTACTTACATTACTATTACACTCACAACAATACATTTATTCCTATATTTTATAACTTTAGTACTTACAACACCGTAATTCTAATCTTTAATTTATATTGATATCTTATAACTACCTCTTTTATTTGAGTAAAACAATTATTTTGATTAAGAAATACGTACTATTCTTTGAGAGTTCAATAAACCCCTAAATCTCCTCGTATAAACCTCAAACCAAGCTTCTAGACCAAAAGCACCCCTTGAAAATTGAGGGCCTTTCCAAATTATTGATGGCGCATTGTGATTTGAGGGCGTAATTGAAGGGACCATCAGCGTTTGAATACCTGTAAGGACGAGAAAGCGACAAAAACGACAAACGTCATACGTCACGAGACAAAATTTTTTTCTGAAAACGGGAAGCTAACCGCGCTCCAAAAATTAGGTTCATATATTGACTAAACGTCGTATATATCGTGGTAATTATTTAAGTTACTATTTGTGGGTTACTCTTCTCTCTGTCACTGGACGACCTACGCACAAGGTCGAGAATGTTCCTGCAAGTGAGATGAAAGGTTTAGATACTTCTTCGAAGCACAGAGGGATGGTTCGAGGAAGTGATTCAAATATGACTCAAAGGAAGAACTACCGCTTCGAGTTATGTTCGAGAAGGATTCTAATATAATTGAAAGGTAATATTAAAATTCTTAAGATCTCACAAAGGGTTGGAAACTCAACAATCAAAGATTTAGGATTTAGAAATGATTATTGAGAAAATAAAGAAAAGATACAATAATAATGATTTTCACTTTAGAGTTTTACCACTATTAACTATAAATACGTTTTATAATTTAATTCTAAGAAATATCGAACCAAAAACCCAACCCTTTTTATATCCTTTACTCCTCCTCGCATTGACCTCATACCCATCCACTATTCCACACACCACAAACCATTTAAAATATATCTGTTACACCTGGACCCTCCTCACTAACATCCGTTAACCCCTTAATCCTGCACTAACCATTCCGTCCATGCTCACTACCCCTTAATAACCCACAGACATTTCATAAACCTTTTAATGTAATATTATATTGATTATTGCACTGTGCGTCGCTTATTGAGAAAAAGACTAAGACACACTATTGAGAAATTGACTAATTTAGATTTAGAGTTTAGACTAGTGCGGTCGAATAGCGAGTACACAAAGGAAAGTTGCAGTTGCTATGGAAAATTGCTTTCTGTGCTTCAAGTATGGATTTGAGCCCCTTATTATTGATTTAATGAGCTGCTTTTGCCTCGAGTGTCACGTGGCGCATGACAGATGCCTGGGTATAAGAACGCAAGCTCCATTGAGCGTAAGACATATTTTCCACACTAATTTTCCTTCCTCTTTATTTAATTATTATTATTATTATTTTTAACTCACTATGACGGATTTCCCTACACCGACTCCCATGCCTTCACACCCTAAAGTGGATGGGGGTGTTGTTACACGACAATTTTCGAAGACTTGCACGGCCTGCGAGTCGATGGAGTATTTTTGCGTGGAGAGCACGGCGACACGAGGGCCTTGCCAGAAGTGCGAGTTTTGCCGATGGAGAAGGGGACACCTTAGCGAAGAATGCCAACATTGAGAGCCGGTTTACTAAGACAAAGTATGGGGTGATCTCCAAAACAAAGGAAGTAGTTGAGGACATTTGGGATGTGTCCATTGGGGACAATCAATCGGTGGGGGAGAATGAGGAGGAAGTTGAGGATGATGTGACAACCTGGGTGAGTAGGGATGCGAGCAAGAGGCGGGTCATCGAAGAGGAGGAAGAAGAAATTCCCATCTCAAGGAAAACCCCGAAAAAATGATGGGTGGTCATCGAAGATGACGAAGAGGAGAGGGAGGTGGAAGAGACGGTCACTCCTAAATTATTTTTGGAGGTTGACCCAATCTTCGAAGTAAGTTCACTTTTTTATAATTCATAAATTCAAATACTGATGATCCTGCTTTAGAATTCAGACATCATCATCGAAGACCCTACGACGGAAGCTTCAAATGTGGAAGCGACCCTTGTGGAACCCATTGCTGTGGAAGTGGCAGTGTCGGTGGAGGATAGGTTACCGACTGTTACCTCAAGGGAGGAAAACAAAGAAACCCTCAATCAAGTATGGTCGAAGAAGCCTCGCCAGGTTCGACGAGCAAAATTTATTGAAGACTTGAGTCACGAGATCGATAAAATTGTCAATGCCGCTTCCTTCGAAGTAGCCAAGGAGCTACTGGAACTTGGGGAATTGATTCCGGTAGGAGAGGGAGAGAATTTTGAAAAATGTAGAAAGGAGATAAGGGAAATTTTGGAGAAGATGAAGGGATTGGTTTGGGAGAAGATAAAAGAGAAAAGAAAAAAAAAGGAATGTAGAAACAATTTGTATTTAGTTATTTTATTTAGAATTTTAATATTTATTTTTTATAAGATTTGAATGAGAGAAGAAAGAAGAAGAAAAGAAAAAAATAGTTTATTGAAAAATTTTTTGTAAAGAAAATTTAATGAAATGAAAAAAAATTTGTTATTTAAGTTTGTTAATTGAAGATTTGAGGGATTTTAGTTATTTGAAAAAAGAAAAGAAAGAAAAGGAAAAGAAGAAATAAAAATTTTAAGAGGATTTTGAAAGAAAGAAGTAATTTGTTTCAAAGAATTTAAAAGAGTGATTTAGAAGTTAAAGTGAAGTTCGAGAAAGATGGTCTTGTAATTTTCGTGAAGAATTTTGATAGTTCAAGTAAAAGAAAATTTTAAAGAAAGAATGTATATAGAAAATTGAGAAGAATTTTTTTTTATTATTTGTTTTATTTTATTTTATTTCAATTTGGTTTTATTTTATTTTTTTTAATTTAATTTAATTTTATTCTTATTTTTACTTTATTTTGCTTTAATTTTATTTTATTTTAGTTTATTTTACTTTTATTTTATTTTATTTTATTTTATTTTATTTTATTTTATTTTATTTTATTTTATTTTATTTTATTTTATTTTATTTTATTTTAATTTAATTTAATTTAATTTAATTTAATTTAATTTTAATTTTAATTTATATTTTAATTTAATTTAATTTAATTTTTTTTTTAAAGAAAATTGAAAATTTTTGTAAAGAAAAAGAATAAAGAAGAAAACAAAAGAGTTTTTTTAGAAGTGAAGATGTTTTAGATTTTAAAAGAAAAAAAGAACAGAGAAGAAAGAAAGAAAAAAAAAGGTAAAAGAGAGTTTTAAGGTTTTGGTTTTAAGGGATATTTAAGATGAAAAGATTTTAGGAGTTCAGGGGCGTTAGAGACATTGATGGCTGGTTCCCAGGATGTTATTTCTGAGTCATTGAGGAAGCCTTCCTATTCCACAAGGTATTGAAGTTTCCCCTTGCGCATTCTTGAATAAAGGATATGGCTTACTTCCCACTCTAGATGGTCTTCTACTTTGACCGGTTCCGGAGGAGGTTGGTTATTGCCCAGGTATGTTTCTCAAGCCAGTTCCAGGAGAGATACGTGAAAAACAGGGTGAATATCCTGCCACTTAGGAGGTAGCTTGAGTCGAAATGCAGTTTTAGAGACTTCAGAGTTGATTTCGAATGGCCCCAAGAGTTTTTCAGCCAGTTTCTTTGATGGTCGAGTCATTTGAATGTTGTGTGCATCAAGCCATACCTTGTCCCTGGTTTAAAAGAAGGAGCAGTTTGTTGATGTTTGTCGGCCTGTTCCTTGTACCTTCGAACCGCTAATTCCAAATTTGATTTAAGTTCCTCTTGGAGTCGTGATATGGTTCGAAGATAATGTTCCGCAGGATGATTAGTTCCTACATGAATTGAATTGAATCGAGGATGTCTTCCATAAACAGTTTCAAAAGGAGATTGTTGTGTCGAAGAATGAGTCAAGTTATTATAAGCAAATTCGGCCAATGGTAACCATGTGGTCCAATTGTCTTGTTGGTAACTGACATACATTCGAAGGTATTGTTTGAGGATTTGGTTGACCCTTTCTGTTTGCCCATCGGTTTCAGGATGATAGGCTGTGGAGAGGTTCCTCGTGATATTGAGTTGTCGACACAGTTGAGTCCAGAATGTGGATACAAACAATGAGCCTCTATCTGAAATAATATCATTAGGTAAGCCATGTTTGGAAAATACATATTCTAGAAATGATTTTGACAAATCTTCTGCTGTAGAAGTAGTAGTGGTTTTAATAAAAATAGACATTTTTGAAAATCTATCTACTATTACTAATATAGCATCAAAATTATTAGAAAGAGGAAGTTGAGAAATAAAATCCATCGATAAAGATTCCCAAAATTTAGAGGGAATAGGAAGTGGTTGAAGCAACCCATACTTCCTGTGACGGGAGCCTTATTCCTATTACATTTGTAACAAGCTTTTATATAGGCCTTGATTTCCCTGGTCATACCTGGCCAGAAGAAATCCCTTGCTATTAACTGGTAGGTTTTATCAACCCCAAAATGACCAGCTAATGGAGAATCATGTCGACTGTTGAAAATCCATAATTTTATCTCATTGTTGTCAGGTATGGCTACTCTACCTTTGAAGACTAATAGACCTGATTCAATACTAAATCTTTTGGCCACTTGCTTTGAGAGTATTTTGTCTTTCAACCCTAAACAATAATCTTCCTTCGACTGAGCTTTGAGGATGTTGGATAGTGGATTTTGGAATGATTGAATTGTCATTGAATTAAGTTGATGAGTTGTTAACATTGATTCGTTGAAGATTGATTTCACATTTGCTGGGTTTTTGTCAGCAAATGCGTCCCCCCACTGTGGGTAAATGTCGTTCCGATGTGACAAGATATCTGGGACAATGCAGTTCTAACCTGGGCGATAGGAAATAGAAAAGGGAAATTCAGACAGAAATTCAGCCCACCTGGCTTGACTCCTGGTTAACACTTTGGAAGACATAAAGTATTTCAAAGAATTATGGTCTGTTAAAATTTAAAAAGGACTATCTAAGCTGAGAAGAAAAGAGCGCCATTTTTTAAGACAGTGAATAATAGCTAAAAGCTCTTTGTCATGAATTTCATAATTTAATTCTGCTGCAATGAGTTTGAGTGACTCAAAAGCAACAGGATGAAACAGTTTTGTTTCCGGATTCAATTGAGTAATGAACCCTGCGATAGCATAATCGCTCGCATCTGTCTCGACTATTGTTGAAGCAGAAGGATCAAAATGTTGAAGAATTGGAGCTGTGGTGAACGCCGTCTTCAATGCTTCAAATTCCTTTTGCGCTGTAGAAGTAAAAACAAAAGGAATATCTTTTCTAAGAAGAGAAGTAAGATTGGAAATAGTTTTAGAGTAATCTTTAATAAATCTTCTATATAAATTTGCAAAACCCAAAAATCCTAGGAGGGATTTAACGGATTTGGGCTCAGGCCATTCCAGGACCTTTTGAAATTTTCTGTCTTCCATGACTAAACCATCAGTGGATAATGTAAAACCCAAAAAATCAATAGATTTAAGATGGAATTTGCATTTATTATGCTTGGTGTAGAGACCGTGATCTTGAAGTCAATTTAGAGCCTGTCCAACATGATGAATATGTTCATCTAGTGTCTTCGAGAAAATTAAAATATCAACTAAATAGAGGACAACAAATTGTTGGACAAAATCTTGAAAGATGTCATTTACAAACGTTTGAAAAGTTGATGGTGCGTTACACAATCCAAAAGGCAAAACTAAATATTAAAAACTACCAAATCTAGTGCGCATTGCAGTCAGTGGTTCATGACCTTTCGCAATGCAAATAAGATTGTAAGCGCCTCTAAGATCAATTTTAGAAAAGAAATTAGCACCATTAAAAAGGGTAAGAAGCAATGACATAGGAGGAACAGGATATGCATTCTTCTTAGTGACTGTGTTGAGCTTTCTATAGTCAACATACAACCTAAGACTACCATCCTTCTTTTTTACAAAGAGGACAGGGGATCTGGTTGGAGATTTACTGGCTCTGATGAAACCTTTGGCTACGTTCTCTGCAATGTAGTCTCAAAGAACTTGAGATTCGTCCTTCAACAAGGAATAGACAGCACCTTCTGGAGGTACTGGACCTATTAACTCTATCTGATGGTCGTAGGGTCGATAAGGTGGTAACTTATCGGCCTTGCAAATTGAAAAAACATCATAGAAATCATGATAGATTTCTGGTAGAGTCGATTTAATGGCTTCAACATCAATTTGGTTGTCCTCATCATCTTTAAGAGAATCTGTTGAGGGAAGACCAGAATTGAGAGAGCATAATTTGATTACTTGGAGGCAATTTAAGTCCTCTTTGAGTGAAGTCATCGAGCTAGAAGGGTTAGCCAATTGCTCATCTAAAGAAAGATCAGATGCTTGCAAGTCATCTGGCAGAGATTTGTCCTCTAGCAGGACATTGTCAGGCGGGTTGTTTAATTCCCTATTGACATGCATTGAAGAATCAGAAATATACTTAGTCCGTGGGGTGATCAATCCCCGTGTCCAATCAATTTCAGGATTCCAATGCGTTAAAATGTCATGGCCAAGAATGGTATCGTCAATCCTTGGGGCGTCCAAGACTGATAATTCCCACTCAAAGGGGGGAAATTCAGAAGGTTGAAAACCCATAAAACTTTCTTACTGACACAATATCTGGGTTCCTCTGATTCAACCAAATAAATTGGAGTTCGATTGATATCTGTAAATGTCAGCTGTAACTTCTTGGCAAAAGATAAACTGACAAAATAAATTGAAGCTTCAGAGTGTATAAGACAACTGAAGGGGATATCCTCTTTAAAAATAATGAATCTCAAGCGATTTAAGGCAACTCCAGTCCTTAAGACATGGAGGTTCTGTGCGCTGGGAGAGATAAGATAGTTTGCTTTGCACACAAGTAAACTATCTACTAGTTTTTTGACTTCAAACTAGTACCTTCTCTTTCCTTCAATTTTACACAATCTTCCAGCTTGTGCTTACCCCCACAATACATACATAACCCATTATCTGCTCGCCTCTTCCTCTCAGCTTCTTTAAGTTCCCCTTTAGGATCCAGTACTTTGCTGATATCACCTGGGGTAGAGCTTTTTGGTCGAGGTTTGTCCTTTCCCTTGTTGGGTTTGGATTGAGTCGAGGAGAATTGAGTGGTTTTGGTAAATGCCATCGAGTTCGAGGGCTTGATCCATTAAATCTGTTAAAGTAGTCATCTTCTGACCGTAAAGATTTAACTGATCCAGAATCCTCGAAGGAAGTCCTTTTTTGAAATGATACTTAAGGGCAGCATCATTCCAACCTACTTGAGTTTGAAGCGCTCTGAAGTTCGAGATATATTCAGAGGCTTTCCCATTATCACTCATGCGAAGAAAATCAAGTTCAATATCTGCGTTGTCAGTTTCATTAGGGTCACCATACAACGTGAAGAGTTGGTCTTCGAACTTTTCCCAGTTATTAATAAGTAAATGGGTTTCGGTCAAAGAGAGCATGAGGAGATAAAGTTCGAACCATCTTGCTACTTTTCCGGCCAGGAATGAAGAAGCATAAACAACCTTCGATCGGTTGTTATTGAAGGTTCGAGGGTCATTATGGAACAGGAGCTTTCAGGTTTTCAAGAAGGGTCGCAATCTGTCTGGATGTTCTCCATCGAATTTATCAGGAGATTTCATAGATGAAGTTTTGAATTTAGATCCCTCTGAAGATGTTGAGTTTGAAAGGGTCTTCATGAAAAGTCTCATGAAATCTTACAGAGAATTGGATGGTCCAGGTTCTGAAGGTTGACCAGAAGGGTGATTAGCAGGGGCCAATGGTGCCTTGTGCATTGTATCCTCTCCTTCTTCATCATCACTAGAATCATCAAAATCTTGTGGGATGTCTTCTACAGATTGGACTGAATGTTGCCGTTCCCTAAGGTCAAGTGGCTCCAAGAAGTGAGTGCGGGACACAGGCCGTGTGGCTGTTGGCCTGCCTCTGGCGCGAGCTCTAGTAGTAGCGCCTGTAGGAGGAGTGCGTTGAACAGGTGCCATTTTAAGGATTTAGAGAAAACACCTGAAAAGGGACGTAGTAGTGCAAAGAATGAGAACTATGGAGAATTAAATTATACTTTCACCGGAAGACCTACGCACAAGGTTGAGGATGTTCCTGCAAGTGAGATGAAAGGTTTAGATACTTGTTCGAAGCACAGAGGGATGGTTTGAGGAAGTGATTCGAATATGACTTGAAGGAAGAACTACCGCTTTGAGTTATGTTCGAGAAGGATTCTAATATAATTGAAAGGTAATATTAAAATTCTTAAGATCTCACAAAGGGTTGGAAACTCAACAATCAAAGATTTAGGATTTAGAAATGATTATTGAGAAAATAAAGAAAAGATACAATAATAATGATTTTCACTTTAGAGTTTTACCACTATTAACTATAAATACGTTTTATAATTTAATTCTAAGAAATATCGAACCAAAAACCCAACCCTTTTTATATCCTTTACGCCTCCTCGCATTGACCTCATACCCATCCACTATTCCACACACCACAAACCATTTAAAATATATCTGTTACACCTGGACCCTCCTCACTAACATCCGTTAACCCCTTAATCCTGCACTAACCATTCCGTCCATGCTCACTACCCCTTAATAACCCACAGACATTTCATAAACCTTTTAATGTAATATTATATTGATTATTGCACTGTGCGTCGCTTATTGAGAAAAAGACTAAGACACACTATTGAGAAATTGACTAATTTAGATTTAGAGTTTAGACTAGTGCGGTCGAATAGCGAGTACACAAAGGAAAGTTGCAGTTGCTATGGAAAATTGCTTTCTGTGCTTTGAAGAAGTATCTAAACCTTTCATCTCACTTGCAGGAACATCCTCGACCTTGTGCGTAGGTTGTCCGGTGACACCCTCTTCATTTGCTACGTATTTCCTTTTACTCATCACACTGTAAGTTGCATTAAATTGCTCATTTTACAGGGGGAGGTGTCTGGTAATTTGGATTTTTATTTTTATTATTATATTTTTATTTTATTTCTCCTGGTTGACCATAATAGAGCAATAAGCGTTCTTAGTCCCAGAGGTAATAAAATAATTATATTTTAATATTAATTATTATAATCTTTTCAGTTGACATTTGTCCTGATTAATTTAATTGTTTCAGTTGACAAATTGTCCTGACAATAATATTTTTAATTAATATATAACTCATATTTAATTACTTCAGTTGACCTTGAGTCCTGGTAGTTCAATAAATATTTTAATTAATAAAACTCATATTTAATTATTTAAGTTGACATTAAGTCCTGGTAGTTAAGTGATCAGCTTAATAAAATTTTAAAATTCATATTTAATTACTTCAGTTGACATTAAGTCCTGGTAGTTAAGTTATCAGTTTAATAAAATTTGTTAAATTAATAAAGTTTCATATTTGATTACTTCAGTTGACAATAAGTCCTGGTAATAAATTAGTTGATTTAAATCCTGAAAATAATTAAAATTATTAATGAAAATTTCTTAATTTATTTCTACAGTTGATTATATTATAATCCTGGTTTTAAATTATTTTTAAATTAATAAATTAATTTTATTTAGTTGATTTTTATCCTGAAAAAGATTTTTTTTATTTTTATTTTATTTTTTGTTAAATAAAAATCAAAAATAAAGACTAATTAATCTTATTGTCTCTTTTCTTCATTTCAGTAAAATCTTAAAATGACTGACCAAAGTGGTTCTGCTGCATGTGAAGAAGAACTGGACTTGATTGATTATGATGAGCCTACTTCTGTAAGTTCTCCTTTAACAAGAAGAATTTCTCAGACTAATAAATCCTTGCTCCAAACAGGATGTAGAGATGGAAGAAGTAGAAATCCTAGTGGACACAACTCAGGATCAGAAGCCTATGATAAACCCACCAGAAGAGCTTCCAAAATGCTTCAGGATAAAAAAGATGCCATTGTCTCAACAGGTAAAGAATCTGTAAACTCACATAAAGGAGCTAAGGACAGAAAACTTGAGACTAAAGGCAAGGGTAGATGCTCTGGAAGAAAAGGTGAGAGGAATAGATACCTTTCTTCAAGAGAAAAAGAAACCTCTTCCTCCCAGGGATAAACAACAATTGGCTCCCCAGTCCCAAGAAAAGGTGGAAGTGTCCAAGTGGCAGTGGGACTGGTTAAACACTCAGTGGGACTACCTGTCTCAAAATCAGCATCAGTTACCTCAGGCAGGTCCATCAAGGCCCAAGCAGGTCAACCCCACACCTCCCCACCCCTATCAAGGAGGCAAAATAAGAAGAAAGCCCAATATGGTGATACCCAGCAAACCCTGGTACGTCCCTCTATTGATTCTCAAGTGCCTTTTCTTGTGGCTGATTCTGTTCTTTCAGGTAAATCTGAGAGGGAAGAAGACACCTTGATACCAGTAGAGGCTGGGAGCAGTAGACAGATATCTCATGTATCTAATCCATTACTTTTAATTGCTACCTCAATGATAAACCCTGACATGGCTGTAATTGATAAAACTCTTGACCCTGAGTTCTATGAGAGTCTGGAAAGTTACTCAGTTTCCTTATTGAGAAACACTCCAGATGTAGCAAGAATTAATGATGAGTACTTGAGAGATATTATTGCCAAACACAATCATATAATGAACAATATGCAATTGACTCAGAGATATAATAGTTTGTTAACTGATCAGTGTTATCAAGCATTAAGAAGTGAATCACAGAGAGTCTCTGATGAATTGTCTCATTACAAAGCAACCCATGAAAAGAAAGTTGCTTTATGGCAAAATATAAAAAATGATTTGTCTAAACTAAAAGATACTGTATCTGCCTGTTGCCAGGAGGTGGAGATAGATAAGATAAATCTGAAAAGATTGAATGACCATTTGTCATCTTTTCAAAAGAAAAATCCATCATCTTTTGCAACTATCAATGAGAGTTTATCTAGTCTTCCAAGAATGAAAACAAGACTAACAACCATTGAAGAAACATTGAACTCAATGTTGAATGACCAGAAATATTCTGACATTTCTGTGAAGGAACATATAGTGCAGGATGCTCAAATAGTACCTGTGGCTAGTTCATCTAAAGTAAAAATAGCTCCAGAAATACCTGTTGATAACACTGAGTTTCCATCAAAGACTGATGATGCACCAGGATCTGAAACAGAAGGATTAAACAATGAAATTTCAGCCCAATTAGAGAAATTACAGCTGCTTCTTACTCAGAAACAAGCTAGTACTAAGGAGACTCCTTCAAATCAAAAAAATTGGCCAAAACTTGACCAATATCCTACATTTGATGGTGATTCTTCCTCTGATTGGCAACAATTTATTTGCAGAATTGATAACTTAAAAAATTCTTACAAACTCCCAGATGAGGAAATTGTGTCCAAGTTAATCTCTTTGTTCACTAATGTTGCCCTAATGTGGTATGAATCAGTTCTCCTGAATGGGAATGACTACTCATGGGAGGATTGGAAGAAATTAATTAAAGCACAATTTGGTGGCTCCAAGTTCAGAATGGCTCAACAAAGGCAGTATGAGGAAACTAGATATAGCTCTTCTACTGATAAACCTATTGAGTTTTTAATGAAACTTGTAAAAATCTTAAGTGCGATGGACCCAAATATGGAGTTTGATTTATGGAAGGACAGGATCCTTTATAAATTACCAATGTCTCTGAGAGACTTGATAGTGGCTAGGACTGAGTTCTCCAAAGAACCCTCTTCTTTCATTAATACTTGCAATGAGATACTTCTAAACAATAAGTATGATGCCAGAAGATTCATTCCTAGGATCCCTTTGGAGAAACCCTCCACTTACCAACAGAAACCTCTGGAAAAGGTTGGTAAACCTTCTGCCCCTGTTGCACCAAAGAAATATGCAATAAACACATGCTTCAAGTGCAACAAGCCTTGGAAGAAAGGCCATGTTTGTGACAAGAAGATAAATCTTGTAGAACAAACAGAGGAGCATGCTGATGACACAGTGGCACTGGATGATACATCAAGTGATTGTGCCAGAAATATTTCATATGAATCTCAACAAGAAATCTTGATGCTGGAAGAGGATATTCATTATTTAAATACTATTGATATTGATAATAATGCTTTATCTACATTTGAGGATGCTGAGATCATAAATAACATTGAGGATAACTCAATTGTTATTGCCCCTCTCAAGGCACCAGTCTTGATTAATGGAACCAGCATTGAAGTTGTTCTGGATTCTGGAGCTGGAGGAAGTGTAGTTTCTGAAAGAGCACTTGCTTCAGTGGATCAAGACTATAAATCAAAAATGATGCCTATAATTTCTGAAAATTGGAGAGGTTATGGCTCTGTTTTGTCCCCCATTGGTAAATACAAAGCCACAGTGTTTTTTAAATATAACCATGGTTTTGTAAGAGCTATTTGTGATTTTGTTGTCATGAAGAATAACAACTTAAGCAATTGGTTTATTTTAGGGAATGATATTTTAACCAAGTATGGCATAAAATTGGATACCTCAAATCAATGTTTCACAATGGGGATGAATGGGAAGAGAAAAATTATAAATTTCCTCCCCTAAAAAATTATTGAAACCAGAATTAAACACATGTAATTCTGTAGTTCAATGTAAAGGAAGACCTACAAAAGAGATGCATGCCCTTTTGTCTTAAATTGAAAATGCCTCTTTTGGAGAACAAATTTCTGGTGAGGATAAAGATTCCAACATTAACTTGATAAAGTCTTTTCCTATGGCCTTTGCTCATGGGTCACATGAACTGGGATTAGTTAAAGAGGAAATGAAACTTTCATTGTCTTTCCCATTAACTGATATACCACCTAGTTTAAAGAAGAAGCCTTATCCTGCTTCCCCCACAAAGAGAAAAGATATTGAAGACAATATCTCTACCCTTTTAAAAATGAATATTATTGAAAAGGTAGTTGAAACACCTAAACATTGTGTTATCTCACCTGTCCTAATTTCTTATGAGAGAGATAAATCCAGTTTATGTGGTGATTAAAGAGCACTAAATACTTAAACTGTTGATGATATCTACCCTTTACCTAGAATTATCTCTATACATGCTACTTTACAGGGTGCTAAATATATCAGCTGTTTGGATGGTAATAGAGGATATCACCAGATACCTGTTGAGAAAAATTCTAAGAGCTTTCTGATGATTGCCACTCATATGGGTATTTATAAGTATATTAGGATGCCTTTTGGCCCTAAAAATGCCCCTTCAGTTTTCCAAAAAGTCATGGATAACACATTCCATCAAGAGATAATTGAAGGATGGCTGATGGTTTATATTGATGATATCATTATATTCTCAAAAACATTTGAGGACCATCTTAATCACCTGTGTAAAGTATTCCAGAAAATGGATGAAATAAATATGACACTTGCTTTGAAGAAATGTAAATTTGGTTTCCATTCTTTAAAAGTTCTTGGTCATGTTATTTCAGGCTTACAGATATGTGTTGACCAGAACAAAGTGGCAGCCATACAACAGGTGAAGGCTCCTACTACAGTGAGAGAGCTCCAAAGTTTTTCGGGAATGTGTGGATACTATAGACAGTATATTAAAAATTACCAAGTCATAGATTTAACTCTTACCCAATTAACTAGAAAGGATGTTGCTTTTTTCTGGAATAGTGAAAGACAAAGAGCCTTTGACACTATGAAACACTGTTTGATGTCAGCACCAATTCTTGCTTTACCTGACTTTAATCAACCATTTTTTTTGTACACTGATACCAGTTTCATTGGTCTTGGTGCTGCCCTCCATCAAAAACAAGTGATAAATGATAAAGTTTCAGAAGTAGAAATTTGTTATATTTCAAGAACCTTGATAAATAGTGAATTGAAATATGGTGCTACTCAATTAGAGTGTTTAGCTGTAGTATAAGCTCTGGAAAAGCTTCATTATTACCTAGATGACCAGAATTTTGAACTTGTCACTGACTGAAGTGCAGTTAAATCTCTTTTAAACTTGAAAACACCTAACAGACATATGTTCAGATGGCAGTTGGCTGTTCAAGAATACAGAGGGAGAATGACAATTATTCATAGGGCTGGTATTCTTCACTCAAATGTGGATATGTTATCTAGGTTACCTTTACCAAATAATGACTCTAATCCTGCGTATGATACTAAGGATGAAATTATTCATATACATGGGATATATGTGGTTGATATAGAGGAAGAGCTATTACAGCTTATTCTGGATTCATATGATAAGGACACTGACTTGAAAAAGTTATGCACCATATTAAATGATCCAAAGAATGCTTCAATACAAGCATTAATTAAAACCCTTCCACCAAAGTACCAAAAAGCTTTGGAAAAAGTAAATTTTCAATTGATGAAGGATATCTATATTATAGAAGAAAGTTGAGTAATGTCATTGTTATTCCTCCTTCTATGAAAGAAATCATCTTGAAAATTTGTCATGATGACATATTAGCTGGACATTTTGATCTTGAAAAAACAATGATCAGAATTAAGAACACTGCTTGGTGGGTTAATATGTCTGAAGACACAAAATTATATGTTGAGTCTTGTGATTCTTGCCAAAAATCAAAAAGATTAACTGGTAAAAGAGCAGGATTAATGCAACATATTGAACCTCCTGATGCACCATGGCAAAGAATAAACATGAATTTTGTAACGGGATTACCTATTTCTGGTAAAGACAGTTATAACTCTTGTGGGTTATTGTGGACAGATTCACAAAAATGTGTAAATTTATCCCTACCCACAAGGATGTTTCCACTAAAGACTTAGCTTTCTTATGGTGGTCTCATATGTTTAATACTGCTGGTTTTCCTAAAGCCATAATCTCTGACAGAGACCCTAAATTTACTTCTGAATTTTGGATGTCTCTGATGGATGTTTGTGGTTGTGATCTGAAACTTTCTACTGCCCATCATCCACAGACTGATGGTTTAGCTGAAAAAATGATTCTGACTTTAGAGGACATGATTAGAAGGTATTGTGCCTTTGGCCTTGAGTATAAAGATAATGACAGATTCACTCATGATTGGGTTACCTTACTTCCTGGGTTGAAATTCGCTTATAATAGCACTGTTCATTTGGTTACTCATAGAAAGCCTTTTGAGCTCTGGCTTGGATATGTTCCAAATACTCCTGCCCAAATTCTCAATAAAAAAATACCTAAATTGGATATACATCCTGGTGTAAAATCTTTTCTTCAAATGCAACAACTATGCAGAAGTCATGCTCAGAAATGTATTGAAATATCATTTGAATATGAGAAGAAGAGATGGGACAAATCCCATAAAGAATACACTTTTAAAAAGGGTGATGAAGTGTTGATTTCTACAGTCCACTTCAACTTACAAGGTAATAACAAATTGAAAGATCCATTTGTTGGTCCATTTGTTGTCAGAAGAATGATTGGAGATAATGCAGTTGAGGTTATTTTGTATTCTCAATATGACAGAAAACATCCTGTTTTTCCAATATCTCTTTTGAAACCTTGCACATCCAATAGTGATTTATTTCAAAAAGGAGGGGAAGACCAAAGAAAACCCCAAATGAAATCACTGAAACAGCAGAAATTGAAAAAATTCTAAATGACAGAATAGTCACTGCTGAAAAAGGTACAGAATATTTATTGAGATTCAAGAATAAATCATCTGAATATGATTCTTGGATACCTGGGAAGGAGATATCTAATCTTCCCACTCTACTAAAAAAGTATAAAAAGAAAAAATCATAGCATTTTTTTTATTGTTTTTTTTTAGAGTGAGGGAGTGTCAGCCAGGCTACTAGACTTAACCAGTAAAATAATTAATTATTTTACTGAGTTGAAGCCACGCCCCTTCTTCTTACTAATAATTAATTACCTACTTAAGCATTACTTACAATTAACTAGTTAAGTACAATAAGTAATATAATTAATTAGTGTAAATAAAATGTCCCTTACAATTTTACTCCCTAACACCGTGCTCAATGGTATAAGTCAATGGGAATAGAATTTAATAATAAAATTATAATAAAAAAACTTTACAACAATTATATTACCTCAGTGAGAGATCTGGAATCCCGTGAAAGTAATATAATTAATTAATTATTGTGTAATTAATTGTGACAGTCCAAGAAACTCAAACTTTATTGCTAATAAATTTGATGTTGTTGTTGAAGTACCAGTTTATTTAATTCTTGTGTCATTCTTTTTCTCACATGCTTACAATATATGGTGTAAATACCGTATATTTTATTCCCTTATGTTTTGCCTATAAAAGGCCTCTTACTTTGTGCTTTTCAAATCATTCTTTTATTACTTACATTACTATTACACTCACAACAATACATTTATTCCTATATTTTATAAATTTAGTACTTACAACACCGTAATTCTAATCTATAATTTATATTGATATCTTATAACTACCTCTTTTATTTGAGTAAAACATTTATTTTGATTAAGAAATACGTACTATTCTTTGAGAGTTCAATAAACCCCTAAATCTCCTCGTATAAACCTCAAACCAAGCTTCTAGACCAAAAGCACCCCTTGAAAAATAGTAACCTATATGTATATCTTGATGAAGTGTTGTATAAAATATGTGTTATAATTACTTATATGATGGAATTATAAGGGTACTTTTATAAATGTTATATTTAAACCATAATAGTTAAAAAAGAATTATTGGTTATCAGATGTCAAGTCTGGGTATTTTAAGTGATGCTTCTATCAACTATACATCCAATTATATGAATAAAGCAGTCACATGTACCCAATACACCTCCTAAACATGTCTCAGAGTCAGTCTGGACTTCCACAGAGCTGGTCTTGACTTCTGGACTCCATTAGGAACTAAAAACTACTCTAAAAAATAAATAAATATTCAGGATGATAGCTACACATTTTCCTGAAAGTTCACAGTACTTTTTTTAGCCTTCACAGATATATTCAATGAAAAAATCATCAAAGTTGAGAAAAGTCTGGAAATCCAAAAATTCATAATATAACTAAATATAATAATTAAAAATATATATAAAATCAGAAAGAATCCAGAAATTTCCCAAAAAATTCTAGATGGCTCTTGAGCACCTGGGATATCTTTCCATATACATTTGATCGCATAAAAACATTCTTGACTGAAAAATAAATGTTTTAATCTGAGGATTTTATATCCACCTTTTATGCTTTAAAACAATCAATTTTCTTCAGTAAAAAATCATCATGAAAAATTAAGCTCATATAGTTACTAAATGAGTATCCTAAAATACTTGACATATTATCTGAGTGCTGTAATAAACTTTAGAATGCCAAAACGTATGGCATTAAGATACAGTCTAGTATTTCAAAATTTTCTATTATACATGATGGAATAGAACTGATATAAACATTTAAAAAAATTACAAAGATGAAAATAAAAACATTTTGAAAAAAATAAAAACAAAAATATATGTGCAGAAAAATCAAAAAAGATTATTTAAAAGAAAAAGAAAATGTTTACCTATTTGAAAATAGATAATAAACCATAAGATTGGAGCTTTTAAATTAAAAGAAAATTTTCATGTGCATGACTATGACTTCAACTCTTGAAAAACAGAGCTTTAATTTTAAATTTTTTTTCAAGATTGACTTAGAAAAAATTTGTGTCTCTACTGGTGGAGGTGATTTCATTATGTTAATTATTTAAGATAGTATATTATTTTATTTAAAAATGTACAACAATTTTTTTTTCTAAATTTGAGTATTAAAAAATCCAGTAAAGAGTTAAGGTAAGTAGACACTGGCCCAGTATAATTTTTTAAACAAAATGGTATATAAACTAAATGTACAAACAACTGAACAGTATTGAAATCTTCTAGTCCCCTAGTCAAAGATTGAAAATGGCCTAATTAAGATTTCAGAATACTAAAACCCTTCTCAATGGGGTAGAAATCAGAAGAAAAGGAGGCATATATAAAAGAATTCAAATAACTTTCTCAACTATTTCCCTTACTCTACTGTTTCTATGCATTGCAGCATTTTCAATGACTAACACACTTGATGGAATATTAAATGGATTAATGGAAGTCATCTGGAAAAATAAATTAATATAAAGTTAATTCCTTTACAGAAATTATTTCTCACCATAATATTTTACAGAAAATATGAAAAAATCAAAGCATGTGACACCCTCCTCTTGAATCATTTTTCATAGCAAAACTTTCAGACTGATTTCAGGAATTACATCAAAAGTATGTCTTTACACACTTCTGTGGAAGTATTTGGTTTTCTTCCCTTTCCTAGAGCATCAATGTTTTTGTGTCACAATATCTTGGAGATTCCAGTTTCATCTGCATTCAAGAAGAAAAAGAAATGAAAAACAAAAGAAAAATGAAAAATATGAAATCTCACCAGTCAATACTAGACATTCAGGTTTAAAATAAGAAATCAAGTAAATATAATTGAGGCTTTTCAATGGAATTTTTTCAGGATGGACATTTTGAGTTGCTTTCACCACAAAATATGGGGGCAGAGTTACTAGCAAGTCTTCAACCTTGAACCAAAACTCACCACAGATTGAACACACATTGAGATATTGAAAAAGGAGCCATAAAATCAGGGATGAACACCACTAAGCAGAACATTTTTAGGTGGGTGTTCAATTAGAGTTCAGTATAGGTTCAGTATGAGTTCATTCTGAGCTCCATCTGAAATCCATCTGAGTTCAGGTTGGGGACTTGCTATAAAGTCCACCCCCTATATTGTGTAGTGTTTTTTAAAGAAATTAAATCATTTGTGCAACTAATCTTACAAAGTTTTAATACTTATATTGATTCCATGCATTTGATGCAAAGAATCCCTGAGATAAATAACATAAAAGGTGGGATCTTCATCAAGAAGAATCTTTATAAATTCATATTGCTAATTTTCCAGATAAAGTGGCTGTCCATGTTACAAAAAGGTGGTAGGATCTTCCACAACAGCATGGGTAATTTTATATAGCTTTATCCATAAAAAATGGAGTCATAACTGATGTTGCAGCACTAGATTTTATTAATATGGAGAAGTGATATACCATCTAAAACATTATTTACAGCTTTAACTTTTAAAAGAGAAAGATACTTTCAGAACACCATGACTAAAAAAACAATATAAAAAAATAAAAAATGGACTGAAGAAAAATAAAAAAACATACCAATAATAAGGTGAGAGACAGTGAGAGAGGAGAATGGGTGGCAGGGCACCTAAATGTATATCCAGTGGTTGAATATAATAATTCAAATGACTTAAACGAGCTTTTTTTATGGGGTGGGAGGGAAGGAAACCACAAGAATTTTTGCTTTAGCAGTATAGCTATTTGGAAAAACCTTGCAGCCATCTTCAAATCTTCCAGCCTCCAGCCCCCCCAAAAAACCTTGTGTGCAGGTCAGGTGACCGGCTATATCCAATTAATCAGTTGATTGGATATGCAATAAGCTTCCCCAAAATTTTCTCCCATCCTCCCCCCCATTTTTTTTTCTCACTTCCTGTCGGTCAGTTGTCTAGAAGAAGGTAAGGAAAGGAGGAGAAAAGGAGGAGGACAAGGGGAAAAAAATAAAAGAAATAAACTGTAATAGAGTATTTAATTTATTTAAAAGAAAAACAACGGCAAGTAACTTGAGAGATGACAAAAATTTAGGCTTTATTAATAATAATATTATTTAAGGTAAGGGTTCTGCGCGGCAAACACTTTTAATTACTATCAGACTTAAAGAAACCTTTAAATTGTTATATAGAATTTTAATTAGAATTGTATTACTAATAAAAAGAATATAAACGTAATAAAATTGTATTTAATTTGTTGAGTGTATAATAAGTGATGAGGCTACAGGGGATTATCCAAGGCCCTTTTATAGGCAATGGGTCCTCTGAAGCGCCACTATATTTATAAATACAATAATTAGAATAGAATAAAACAAGTATATTAAAGAGTAAATGAAACATAACAATGTAGAGAAAAATATGAAACAAATAATTAAAACCCCAATTAAGAATCCAATTTTCCCGCCATTAATTCACAAATCAGTAAGTAAAAATAGTGAATAACTAAACAAGATTGGAACATAGGAACTATGAGAAAAATAATTCCAAACAGATGGTACAGTCTGATTTAAGGATATTTTAAGTGAAACAAAAAATACTTTGATGCAAAAAAACATGTAATTAATCTCAATTTAGTATAAATTAATTAATTGGTTTTTCCTGACACAATTAAGGGTCAAAAGAAGCATCATTAATTATTGTTTAGTATTATATGAAAGGTGTTATTTAATATATAAATTTAAATAATTAATTTAAATATATTATAAGTCAATTTTACACTTATAATTATAATATATGTTTTCAATTAATTAAATATAAATTTATAATTATTAAATACATAAAAATGCGCCATTATTTGTAGAATATATTATATTATGTTCAATTTAAATGTATATAAAAATTTATATAACCAATAAAATTAATATAACACTTGTATATAATAAAATACTTATATAATTTTATTATGCAATAAAATAATAATTTATATTCGTTAAATACAATTCTTACCCACTCTTTCACGTTTTAAAAGTTACATATCATTTACTGGACACCTGGAATAGCCTGGCTGACACTTCCTCTTCCTCACAATTTTTTTTCCCCATATCACTTTTTCACTTTTTTTCTTGCCTTTTTTGTTTATTTTTTTCTGCTTCCCATTGACTCAAATCAACTTCAAAAATCATCTAACATTGGTTCATCTTTCTGATTCTGTGTAATTTTTTTAATTTTTCCTCTTTTTTTTATCTTTTTTTATCTTTTATCTTTTATCTTTTATCTTTTATCTTTTTTCTCTTTTCTCTTTTCTCTTTTCTTATTTCTCTTTTTCTTTTCTTCTTTTTTTAAGTCTGCACTATTTTTTCATATAAACTTTATCTTTGTATATTACTTGTCCTTTTACATCTAAAGTTTTCTTAATATATATCTATTATATGCTAGTTTTAAACTATATTTCTTGTAATTTTTTTTTACTTTCTAGATTCTTTTATAGCCATGGTATTCCAAAAATAAGAGCCTACTTTTAAGGTCCAAGTTGTCCATAAAGCAATGCCAGAAAAAAATTAAGTGAAATAAGCATTCTGTGTTACTCTTCAATTAGTCATGACTCTCTGTGCCACTGGATCCATCTTTTTAAGAAACAAGTGCTGTAGTACAGGATCCTAATACATACTTACAGCAAAGTTATCCTCTTAATATAGATCAAGAACAAAGTGATTTTCTTCAGGAGTTGATTCCAGCAGATCTGACACTGTAACTATCTGAATTGAGGGATGCTTTTTTAAAAGAGCATTGTGTTAAAGTTGATACATCAGCCATTCATGCTGAACTACACAGGCACCTTGAAATGTCAAGAAAATTATTAATAGTTTCCACCCAAGCCAGTCCCTTGAGAAAAAACTTAACTACATTTCTCTTGATGGAAATTTTAACCCAGAATAGCTGACATTTTTAGGCAAGTAAAAAAATATTTGTGTGATGATTTTCTTTTTAAAAAATGTACAGATGAATCAGGCAACTCATAATATTGTGTTCAAAGAAAATACTTCTGGGCTAAATAGGGGCATTGGACTAAACATGTGAAGTGAAATCAGGCTACTCACCATTTCAATCTGATCCCCCCCATTAGACTTCACCAGCTCCTTGCTTTTACCTTTCAAAATGAAAAAGTTTGTAGATTAGATTATGAAGTTTTCTTGGAAATTTTTTTGATAGATATTTATTTTCTTTAAATAGAGTTTTATTGATGTCACTGTCTTTAAACTTAAGCTTCCAAAGATTAAACTGTTCCCAGGACCCTGCAGTGATTTAATAATTGAAAATGAGTGTCAGGCTGAGTTCAAGTACATAAACTTGAGTAGCTTGACTAGTCAGTTTTCTAGAAATATTTAATGGTCCTATATGAATACTGTAGTAAAAATTAAATAAGTATTAAAATATTACTTAATATGAGGGTCTCAGTAACTTTAATCTCACTATTTATAAATGGGTTAAAATCTTATAGTTGGTATAAAAATAGATAATAAAATTCAAAAGCTACCCAAAGACTTAAAAGGTACTAATGAAATTTTTTTTAATTGTAATGGTTATATTATTTAATTTTAATGATAAAGAATGTAGAGAACAGCAACATAACACCTCTTTTATACCCAATAATTCTCCAATATATCCCCCTTCTTTACCAATCTTATACACAGCCAATAAAGCCTCATTCTAGCTAGTTAACCTAACTATCAACTTAAGGAATGACTAATAAAAAAATTAGAATGATATTCTCAGAATCTCCTTTTTGATCTAAAAGTATTTACAGCAGTCCAATGTTAATGATAGGTGTTGAAAGGTGACTCAAAATTTCAACTTGTGTACATATGATTCTTTATAAATGGGTTTACTCAATTTAAAAGGTAAGATAATTTATTATTCTTACTTTGTGAACTTAGAACTATGTAAAAAGTAAATACTAATAATTTCAGAGGAGTAATAGATTTTTTTTAATTGCATATATAATAATAAATATAAGTAAGAGATGGATCAAAAGCAGAGAAAATGAGAGGCCTTATGTAGGCAAAAGAATGAGAGAAAAGACAGAATACAAGTCTACATACATGAGTAAATTAGAGAGAGAAACTACTAATAAAGGAATCTCAAATGCTAAAAGAATGCTCTAAAAAGAATGTTCTTATATACAGATTTTAGATGTATATGTCAATTTATTTAGAATTATTTTATTTTCTTAGTGTTTTTGTATATTTCAAAGTATAATTAACATTTTAATTTAATTTTTATGTATTTTTATAGATTTTAGTCTAACTTTCAGCTGTCATGAGGACTCTGTCAAGGGATGAGAAATGGTGAACATTAAATTAAATTAATTACTTGTTTTACTTATTTAATTAGTTAAATTATTATAAGTCAATTAAAAAGTAAGTAAAATTAAGTAAAATAAGAGATAAAGTAATGGCTATATCCCAGTAATTGATTAATTATTTACTGGGTAAGTCTAGTAGCCTGGCTGACACTCCCTCACTCTAACAAAATAATAAAAAAAATGCTATGATTTTTTCTTTTTATATTTCTTTAGTAGAGCAGGAAGGTTAAATATCTCATTGCCAGGTATCCAAGAAACATATTCAGAAGATTTATTCTTGAATCTCAATAAGTATTCAGTAACTCTTTCAACAGTGATTATTGTGTCATTTAAAATACTATCAATTTATGCTGTCTCAGTTATTTCCTTAGGGATCATCTTTGATCTTCATCTTCTTTTTGGGAATAAATCACTATTGAATTTTTAAGGTTTCAGAAGAGATATTAGAAAAACAGGAGGTTTCCTGACATATGGAGAGCACAGGATAACTTTAACTGCATTATAACCAATCTTTATTCTTACACAAACTGACAAACAAATGGGTCTTTCAATTTGTTATTACCTTGTAAATTGAAGTGGGCTGTAGAAATAACTACTTCATCACCCTTCTTAAAAGTATGTTCTTTATGGGATTTCCCACCTCATTCTCTCATATTCAAAAAATATTTTAATACATATTTAAGCATGACTTCTTCAAAGTTGTTGTATTTAAAGAAAAGATATCACACAAGGTAGTATATCCAATTTTTATATTTTATTATTGATGATTTGGGAAGGGGTATATGGAACATATCCAAGACGGAGCTCAAAAGGCTTTCTTTGAGTATTAGAGTGAACAGTGCTATTATAAGAAAATTCCAGACCAGGCAGCAAGGTGACTCATTCATGAGTGAACATTTCATTGTCTTTATACTCAAGGCCAAAATCACAATACCTTCTTATCATGTCCTCTGAAGTCTGAATCATTCTTTCAGCTAATCCATCAGTCTTATGGTGATGGGCAGTAGAAAGCTTCAGATCACAACCACAAACATCCATCAAAGACATACAAAATTCAAAAGTAAATTTAGCGTCTATGTCAGAATATATGACCTTTGGGAAACAAGCAGTATTAAACCTATGAGACCACCAAAAGAAGGCTAATTCTTTAGTGGAAACATCTTTGCGAGTAGGGATGAATTTACACATTTTTGTGAATATTTCTGCAATAGCTTAGCAAGACTTAAAACTGTCTTTTCTAGAAATGGGAAATCCTGTTACAAAGTCAATGTATATTCTTTGCCATGGTGCATCAGGAGATTGAATACGTTGCATTAATCCAGCTCTTTTTCCAGTTGATCTCTTTAATTTCTGGAAAGAATCACATGATTAAAAATATAGTTTGGTGTCCTCAGACATATTATCCCACCAAGCAGTGTTCTTGACTCTGATTATTTTTTTTTCAAGATCAAAAATTCCTGCTAATATGTCATCATGAAAAATTTTCAAGATTATTTCTTTCATAGAAAGAGAAATAACAGTAAAATTACTCAACTTTATTCTATAATAGAGGTAGCCTTCATCAATTTAAAATTTACTTTTTTCCAAAGCAATCTGGTACTTTGGTGGGAGGTCTTTCATAAATTCTTGTATCGAAGCATTCTTTGGATTTTTAATATAGTAAACAGTTTTTTTAAGTCAGTGTCTTTATCATATGAATCCAGAATAAGCTGTAATAGCTCTTCCTCCATATCAATCACATATATGCCATGAATATAAACTATTTCATCCTCAGGATCATATGCAGGATTAGAATCATCATTTGGAAAAGGTAACCTTGATAACAGAACCACATTTGAGTGAACAATACCAGCCCTATGAATTATTTTCATCCTTCCTCTGTATTGTTGAACAGATAACTGACATGTGAGCATATGTCTGTTAGGTGTTTTCAAGTTTTAAAGGGATTTGACCGCACTGCAGTCAGTGACAAGTTCAAATTTATGGTCATCTAGGTAATAATGTAACTTTTATAGAGGCCGCGCTACTGCTAAACACTCTAGTTGAGTGGCACCATATTTCAATTCACTATTTCTTAAGGTTCTTGAAATATAAAAAATTAATACTTCTGATATTTTATCATTCACCACTTGTTTTTAATGGAGGGCAGCACCAAGACCAATAAAATTGGCATTAGTGTATAAAACAAATGGTTGATTAAATTCAGGTAAAGAAATAATTGGTGCTGACATCAAACAATGTTTCATATTGTCAAAGGCTCTTTGTCTTACACTGTACCAGACAAAAGCAAAATCTTTCCTAGTCAATTGGGTAAGGGGTAATGCTATCACTTGGTAGTTTTTAATATAATGTATATAGTATCTACATATTCCCAAAAAACTCTGGAGCTCTTTAACTGTGGTAGGAGCCTACAAGAATTTTTGCTTTAGAAGTACAGCTATTTGGAAAAACCTTTCAGCCATCTGCAAATCTTCCAGCCTCCAGCCCCCCCAAAGAACCTTGTGTGCAGGTCAGGTGACCGGCTATATCCAATTAATCAGTTGATTGGATATGCAATAAGCTTCCCCAAAATTTTCTCCCATCCTCCCCCTTTTTTTTTTTCTCACTTCCCCTTCCTCACAATTTTTTTTCCCCATATCACTTTTTCACTTTTTTTCTTGCCTTTTTTGTTTATTTCTTTCTGCTTCCCATTGACTCAAATCAACTGCGAAAATCATCTAACATTGGTTCATCTTTCTGATTCTGTGTAAGTTTTTTAATTTTTCCTCTTTTTTTATCTTTTTTATCTTTTATCTTTTTTCTTTTCTCTCTTTTCTATTTTCTATTTTCTCTTTTATCTTTACTCTTTACTCTTTTCTCTTTTGTGGAGCTTTCTATAGTCAACACACAACCTAAGGCTACCATCTTTTTTATTTACAAAAAGAACAGGGGAGCCGGTGGAGATTTACTGGCTCTTATAAAAACTTTGGCTACATTCTCTGCAATGTAGTCTTGAAGAACTTGAGATTCATCCTTCGACAAAGAATAGACAAGACCTGCCGGAGGTACTTTACCTATTAACTCTATTTGATGGTCGTAAGTTCTATGAGGTGGTAACTTTTCGGCCTTGCGGATTGAGAAAAAATTGAGTAAATCATGATATATTTCTGGTAGAGTTAATTTAATGGCTTAAAAATTTATTTGGTCGTTCTTTCATCTTTGAGAGAATCTGTTGAGGGAAGACCTGAATTGAGAGAGCATAATTTGACTACTTTGAGGCAATTTAAATCCTATTTGAGTGAAGTGATCGAGCTGGAAGGGTTAGCCAATTGCTCATTTAGAAAAAGATCAGATGCTTGCAAGTCATCTGGCAGAGATTTGTCCTTTAGCAGGAAATTGTTAGGCAGGTTTTTTAACTCCCTATTGACCTGCATTGAAGAATTAGAAATATACTTAGTGTGTGGGGTGATCAATCCCTGTGACCAATCAATTTTAGGATTCCAATGCGTTAAAAAGTCATGGCCAAGGATGGTATCTTTCATTCTTGGGGCGTCCAAGACTGATAATTCCCACTCGAAGGGGGGAAAGTTCAGAAAGTTGAAAAACCATAAAACTTTCTTACTTACCCAATATTTGGGTTCCTCTGATTTGACCAAATATATTGAGGTTCAATCAATATCTGTGAGTGTCAGCTTTAACATTTCGGAAAAATATAAACTGACAAAAGAAATTGAAGCTCCAGAGTCTATAAGACAACTGAAGGGGGTATCCTCCTTGAAAAGAATGAATCTCATGTGGTTTAAGGCAACTCCAGTCCTTAAGACATGGAGTTTCTGTGCACTGGGAGAGATAAGATAGTTTGCTTTGCACACAAGTAAACTAACTACTAGTTTTTTGACCTTGAACTAGTACCTTCTCTTTCTATCAATTTCACAAAATCTTCTAGCTTGTGCTTACCCTTACAATACATACTTAACACATTATCTGCTCCCCTCTTCCTCTCAGATTCTTTAAGCTCCCCTTTTGGATCCAGTGCCTTACTGATATCGCCTGGGGTCAAGCCTTTTGGTCAAGGTTTGTCCTTTCCCTTATTGGGTTTGGATTGAGTTGTCTGTGGGTGTGAAGAAGGTCCCAATTTAAAATTTAGGCCTTGAGATTTGTTGGCGTATCGATGATGTTGTAGTCGTCCTTGGTAAACGCCATTGAGTTTGAGGGTTCAATCCATTAAATCCATTAAAGTAGTCATTTTCTGACCATAAACATTTAATTGATCCAGAATCCTCGAAGGAAGTCCCTTTTTGAAATGATACTTGAGGGCAGCATCATTCCAAACTACTTGAGTTTGAATTGCTCTGAAGTTAGAGATATATTCAGAGGCTTTACCATTATCACTCATGCAAAGGAAATCAAGTTCAATTTCTGCATTGTCAGTTTCATTAGGGTCACCAAACAACGTGAAGATTTGGTCTTTGAACTTTTCCCAGTTATTAATAAGTAAGTGGGTTTCTGTTGAAGAGAGCATGAGAAGATAAGGCTCAAACCATCTTGCTGCTTTCAGGGCTAGGAATGAAGAAGTGTAAACAACCTTCAATCAGTCATTATTGAAGGTTCAAGGGTCATTATGGAACAGGAGCTTGCAGGTTTGCAAGAAGGGCCACAATCTGTCTGGATGTTCTCCATTGAATTTATCAGGAGATTTCATGGAAGGAGTTTTGAATTTAGATCCCTCTGAAGATGTTGTATTGGAAAGGGTCTTCATGAAAAGTCTCATGAAGTCCTCCAGCGAATTAGATGGTCCAGGTTCCGAAGGTTGACCAGAAGGGTGAGTAGCAGGGGCGGATGGTGCCTCATGCATCGTATCCTCTCCTTCTTCTTCCTCGCTAGAATCATCAAAATCCTGGTGGATGTCTTCTACAGATTGGATGGAATGTCCCCCTTCCCTAAGGTCGAGAGGTTCCAAGGAGTGAGTGTGGGAAACAGGCTGTGTGGCTTTTGGCCTGCCTCTTGCGCGAGCCCTAGTAGTAGCGCCTGTAGGAGGAGTGCATTGAACAGGTGCCATTTAAAGAATTTAAAATACCTGAAAAAAGGAAGTAGTAGTGCCAAAAAATTAGAACTACGGAGAATTAAATTATACTGTCACCAGACGACCTACGCCCAAGGTCAAGGGTGTTCCTGGAATTGAGATGAGGAGAGTAGTTTAGAAACTTCTTTGAAGCACAGAGGAAATGTTTGAGGAAGTGATTCGAAGATGACTCAAAAGAAGAGCTACTGCTTCGAGATATGTTTGATAAAAATTCAAATATAATTTAAAGGTAATATTAATATTCTTAAGATCTCACAAAGGGTTGGAAACTCAATAATCAAAAGTCTTAGGATTTAGAAATGATTACTGAGAAAATAAGGAAAAATACAATAATAATGATTTAACCTGAAGTTTACCACTATTAACTGTATATACGTTTTATAATTTAATTCTCAAGAATGTCGAACCAAAATCCAACCCCTTTTATATCTTTTACTCCTCCTCGCATTGACCTCATACCCATCCATCATTCCACACACCACAGACCACCAAAATTACACCCGTTACACCTGGACCCTCCTCACTAACATCCGTTAACCCTTTAATCCTCCACTAACCATCCCATCCATGCTCACTACCCCTTTAAATAACCCACAGGTATTTAATAAACCTTTTAGAGGACTATTACATTGACTATTGTGCTGTGTGTCGCTTATTGAGGAAAAGACCAAGACACACTATTGAGAGATTGACTAATTTAGATTTAGATTTTAGACTAGCGCGGTTATATAGTGAGTACACAAAGAAAGTGGCAGTTGCTATGTAGAATTGCTTTCTGCACTTGGAGTATGGATTTAGACCTCTGTATTATTGATTTAATGAGCTGCTTTTGCCTTGAGTGTCACATGGCACATGACAGAAATGCCTATCCAAAGTGTATGCATAATGACTATGAAGAATAAATATGCATATTGAATATGCATAAAAATATGAAAATTGAATATGCATTAAAAATATGCATATTGAATGTGCAAAAAAAGGTGCATATATGTATTTGAATAAAATATATTAATATGCATATACATCTGTATAATAAATATGAATATGCATATGCATAAATATGCATAATGATTGAAAAATGCAAAAAAAATGATACTTTATGAGTATATTTTATGCATAAATAGAAATATGCAATATGAATTCATATTGCATACAAATAACACTGGCAAACCAACTTGACCAAAACTCATACTAAATTTTCATTTTGGACTAAAGGTGTGAGGGAAGGAAGAAAAACAGTCTGACATTAGAAAAATGCTACATGCACTCATTTTGTGGCAGAGCAAATGAGAAGTGCTGAATTATGGTTGGTGCCCATAATTTAGTATTATACCATAATTTTATTTAATTTTTTTCAATATTGAAAAGACTTTAGGTCGGTTGGTATGGATCTAGCTGTGCCAGGGTCTAATCTAATTATTTTAACAATTTCTTAATAATTAATGGGTTTTAATACAAAAACAGGTTGTATTTTTTGTGGGATATTGGATATGATAAGGTCTTTTGTAAAAAAAACTTATAATGTTTAAAAATATTCTTGAATCAGATGTGGGATAATCACTACAAAAAATTGTAGTACTGTGGGCAATAAAATATATGCACAAGCAGTAAAGAAAGGACTGAGTGAACCCTTTTTGTGGAGTGGGAATCATTAGAGTTGAATTGTGGATGAAAAATATAATTTATTATTACTATTTTATTTAATCAAAAAATTTATAATATTAAAAAGAACTATTGATTCATTGGTATTTGACCTTTGTACCTCACTCATATTTATTGTGTGATTGATTTTTTGCCACCATTATGTTATTAATATTATAAGTATAGCAAAAACTTGTGTGCCCAATGCATACCGGGTGATGTTACACCTTTTATAATATTATTGAATAAAGGTAAAAAAATATGAAAATGATTTGTTTTACAAAAAATAAAAAGATATCCAAAAGCAATATGAGGATAAAAAGGTAAAAATAAAGTGATCAAATATCAAAAAAAAATTAAAGTAAAATTCCTGCAATCAAGAGCAAGTAAAAATGATGGGGTGAACGCCCACCAGTGGCACTAAACTTGGACTAAAATTTCTTTTTTGAAAAACAAAAAAGGTGCCAACCTGAGGTTTAATAAACTTCACAAGAACCATTTGGCCATATCAAACAACTTCTAGTGCAATTATTGAAGAAAAATTCATTTTCATTGCAATAGAGAGAATTGATCACATCAGACTGCATGTCACCAAAAGTGTCCAGCACAAGTTTGGCCAAACTTGTGCTGGACACTTTTATGATGGAGAGTAGCTAGGGTAAAATTTCTCTTCAGTTCATCTGGTATTTCTTATAAGCATGCCCACAGGTATTTGATCTTTGTGCCTCACTCATATTTATCATTTGAATGATTTTTTGTCACCCTTGTTATTAAAATTATAAGTATAGCAAAAACTTGTGTACCAAAGGCATACCAGGTGATGTTACATCTTTTATTAGATTATTAAATAAAGGTAAAAAAATATGAAAATGTTTTGTTTTACAAAAAATAAATTGATATACAAAAGCAATATGAGGAATAAAAAGGTAAAATTAAAGGGATCAAATATGAAATAAAAAATTAAAATAAAATTACTGCCATCAAGAGCAAGTAGACATGTTGGGACAAATTCCCACCAGTGAGGCTTAACTTGGACTATAATTGCTTTTTTGAAAAACAAAAAAGTGCCAACCTGAGGTTTAACAAAACTTCAGTAGAACCATTTGGCCATATCAAACAACTTCTAGTGCAATTATTTAGAGAGCATTGATCACACCAGACTGCATGTGACCAAAAGTGTCCAGCACAAGTTCATCTGAACTTGTGCTGGACACATTTATGACAGAGAGTAGCTAGGGTAGAACTTTTCTTCAGTTAATCTGGCATTTCTTATAAACATTTCCATTGGTATTTGATCTTTGTGACTTGCTCATATATATCATTTGATTAATTTATTGTCACCATTATATTATTAAGTTTATAATTATAGCAAAAAATAATGTGCCAATGCATACTGAGTGATGTTACACCTTTTATAATATTATTACATAAATGTATAAAAATATTAAAATAATTTATTTTAAAAATAATTAATTGATATCCAAAAGCAATATGAGGAATAAAAAATTAATTTAAAGGGATCAAATATGAAAAAATAAAACCAAGTATTATTCCTAATATCAAAAGACAGTAGAGATGTTGAAGAAAATGAGAACCATCAGGGATAAATTGTACTAAATTAACCGTTTTTTAAATATAAAAAATTGTGTACCTGTGTTTTAGATAAACTCTAGGTGGACAATTCAGCTATATCAAACTACATCTAGTGAATTTTCTTATCAAATAATTTTTTTCATTGCCAAAGAGAGAATTGATCCCATCTGACTGCACCTGACCAAAAGTGTCCACAACAAGTTCGGCCGAACTTGTGCTGGCCACTTTTATGATGAAGAGTAGCTAGGGTGCAGGTCTTCTTCAGTGCAACTGTTATTTTTTTAAAACATTTCCACTGAATTTGATCTTTCTCTGTTATTCATATTTTATTATCTGATTAATTTTTTTCATTATAAAGTTATTAATTTTATTAGTATAGAAAAAACTTGTGTGGCAAATGCATGCCATGTTATATTACACCTTTTATAATATTTTTTAAAAAATGTTAAAAAAATATGAAAATGATTTTTTTCCAAAATTATAAATAAATATCCAAATATAAATGAGTGATAAAAAAGTACAGTAAAAGAGATCAGATATGAAAAAGAAAAATTCAAGGAAAATTCCTGCCTTCAAGAGCCAGTGGAGGTGTTGAAACAAATGGGTGCCATCAGGGCTAAATTTGACAAAATTTAATTTTTTTAAAAGATAAAAAAATTTTCAGCTGAGGTTTGGAAAAACTTAAAGTGGATAATTCAGCCATACCAAACTACTTCTAATGTAATTATTTAGCATTTTTTTTAATTTCATTTCCACAGAGAGAATTGATCCCATCTGAGTGCACCTGAACAAAAGTGTCCAGCACAAGTTCAGATGAGCTTGTGCTGGACACTTTTATGATGTAGAGTAGCTAGGGTGGAAGTTTTCCTCAGTACATCAGTTTTTTCTTTTTTACATTTCTATTGGTTTTTTATCCTTGTTTCATTCATATTTATCTTATAATTAATTTTTTGTTACCATATATATTATTAATGTTTCTAGTATAGCAAAAACCTGAATGCCAAATGCAAAATTGGTGATGTTACACCTTTAATAATATTATTATATAAAGTTAAAAAAATATGAATATGTATAGTTTTTAAAAACATAAATTGATATTTAAAATTAAAAAGAGTAATAGAAAAGTAAAATGAAAATAAATGGGATCAAATACAAAATAAAAAATACAAGTAAAATTTTTACTATCAAGAGCCAGAAGTGGTGTTGGGACAGTTGGTGACCCCTAGGTCAGGACTTGGTCTAAATTTACTTTTATGTATATCTAACAAATTTTGACCTGAGGTTTGGACAAACTTTGAGGGGACAATTTTACAATATTAATAATTCTTTACTTCAACAATTGATTGAAATATCATTTTCATTTCCATAGAGAGAATTTATCTCATATGACTTGATGCAACCAAAAGTGTCCAGCACAAGTTTGGCCGGACTTGTGCTGGACACTTTTATAATTGAGAGTAGGCATACAGCAAATCTTCTTAAACTCAAAAGAGATTTCTTAGAAAAATTTCCACTGGTATTTGATCTTTCTGTGTCATTTAAATTTACCATTTGATTATTTTTTTGTCATCATTATATTATTAACATTATTACTATAGTAATAACTTGTGTGAAAAATGCATACCAGGTGGTGTTCCACCTTTAATCAAATCTTATTATTAAATAAAAGTATAAGAGTATGAAAATAATTTTTTTTAATTAAAAATTGCTATCCAAGGCAATATGAGAAATAAAAAAGTAAAATAAAAGGGATCAAATAAGAAAAAAAATCTAAGGAAAATTCCCACTATCAATAACAAGTAGAGGTGTTAGATAAAATGTGCACACCAGGGCTAAAATTGGATTATATTTTCTTTTCTGTTAAACCAAAGTAGGTGTCCTGATGAGGTTTGAAAAATTATCAGGAGGACATTTTGGCAAAATCAAACTACTTATTGTGCAATGATTGAGCAAAATGTCATTTTCATTTCCATAGAGTAAATTTATCCCATCTGACTGCATGGACACAAAAGTGTGCAGCACAAGTTTGGCCAAACTTATGCTGGAGACTTTTATGATGGTGAGAATCTAGGGTGCAGGTCTTCTTCAGCTCATCATTTATTCCTTATAAACAAATCCACTTGTATATGATCTTTCTGTGTCATTAGTATTTATCATTTGATTCATTGTTTTTTACCATTATACTATTAATGTTATTAGTATTGAAAAAACTTGTAAGCCAAATTCATACTGGGAGATGCTACATCTTTAATAATCTTATTAAATAAAATTGAAAAAAATATGAAAAGTATTAGTATTACAATAAATAAATTAATATTTGAAAGCAAAAAGAGGAATAAAAAAGTAAAATAGAAGTGATTAAATATATAATTAAACATTTAAATAAAATCTCTGCCATCATAGATAATTTGAGTTTTCAGACCAAATTTGCACCACCAGTTCTAGATTTGAAATATATTTTATTTTTTTTAAATTAATATAAGTGTCCACCTGAGGTTTTCTAAAAAAATCAGGAGGATAGTATAGCAGTATAAAACTACTTCTTGTGCAATGCTTGAGCAAAAATTCATTTTAACTTCCATTGAGTAAATTTATCCCATCTGACTGCATGCAACCAAAAGTGTCCAGCACAAGCTCAGCTGAACTTGTGCTGGACACCTTTATGATGGAGAGTAGCTAGGGTGCAAGTCTTCTTCAGTTAATCCTGTATTCCTTTTAAAAATGTCTATGGGTATTTGATCTTTCTGTGTCATCCATATTTGTTATTTGATTAATTTTTAGTCACCATTATATTATTAATGTTTTTAGTATAGCAAAAAAATGTGTACTAAATGTACACTGGGTGATTTTACAACTTTATTAATATTAAATAATAAATGTAAATAAATGTGAAAATTATCAGTTTTACCAACATAAAATTAATATTTAAAAGCTAAAGGATAAATAAAAGAGTAAAATTTAAATTAAAGAGATCAAACATGAAATAAAGATATTAAGTATAATTTCTGCTATCATGAGCCAGTAGAGGCTTCGGAAAAAATGAGCACCATCATATATTAAAATGGATTAAATTTACTTTTTACCAAAGTAAAAATTTGTCTACCTTAGGTTTGGACAAACTTCAGGGGGACAATTTGCCCATATAAAACTACTTTCAGTGCAATGATGGAGTGATCATTCAGTCTCATTTCAATAAAAAGAATTGATTGCATCTGACAGCATGCAACCAAAAGTGTCCAGCACAAGTTTGGCCGAAATTGTGCTGGACACTTTTATCATGGAGAGTAGCCAGGGTGCAAGTCATCTTAATTCATCTGGAATTTTTTATAAACATGTCCACTGTTATTCAATCTTTGTTCCTCACTCATATTTATCAATTGATTAATTTTTTATCACCATTATATTATTAATATCATCAGTATATCAAAAACTTGTGTGCCAAATGAATACTGGGTGATGTTACACCTTTTATAATATTATTAAATAAAGGTAAAAAAATATGAAAATCATTTATTTTACAAAAAATAAACTTCTATCCAAAAGCAATATAAGGGGAATAAAGTAAAATAAAAGAAATCAAAGATGAAAATTAAAATACAAGTTAAATTCCTGCCATAAACAGAAAAAAGAGATGTCAAATCAAATTAGCACAATCAGGGCTAAACTTGCACTAAATTTTCTTTTTTGTAAAAATAAAAAAAAATCCACTTGAGCTTTACCAAAACTTCAGGATGACAATGTTGCCATATTAAACTACATCTAGTGTATTTATTTATCAAAAATTTATCTTCATTTCCATAGAGATGATTGCTCCCATCTGACTGCACCTGACCAAAAGTGTCCAGCACAAGTTTGTCCAAACTTGTGCTGGACACTTTTATGATGGAGAGTAGCTAGGGTAGAGTTTTTCTTCAGTTCATCTAGTATTTCTTACAAACATGTCTACTGGTATTTTATCTTTGTGCCTCACTCATAAATAGCATTTGATTAATTTTTGGTCACCATTATATTATTAATTTTATAAGTATTGAAAAAACTCATGTGCCAAATGCATACCAGGTGATGTTACACCATTTATAATATTATTAAATAAATGTATAAAAATATGAAAATAGTTTATTTTAAAAATCATTTTTTGATATCCAAAAGCAATATGTGGAAAAAAAAATTAAGTTAAAGGGATCAAATATGAAAAAAGAAATCCAAGTAATATTCCTACTATCAAAGGCCAGTAGAGGTGTTGAAGTAAATGAGAGCCTTCTGTGATAAATTGTACTAAATTTACTTTTTTTTAAAGACAAAAAATTGTGCACCTGTGGTTTGGATGAACTGTAGGTGGAAAATTTGGCTATATTAAACTACTTCTAGTGAATTTTATTATCAAATAATTTATTTCATTGCCATAGAGAGAATTGATCTCATATGACTGCACCTGACCAAAAGTGTCCAGCACAAGCTCAGCCAAACTTGTGCTGGACACTTTTTTTATGGTGAGTATCTAGGGTGCAGGTCTTCTTCAGTGCAACTGGTATTTTTTTAAAACATATCCACTGGTATTTGATCTTTCTTTTTTATTAATATTTTATCATTTGATCAATTTTTTGTCACCAGTATATTATTATTTTTATTAGTTTAGAAAAAAAACATGTGCCAAATGCTTACAGGGTGATGTTAAGCCTTTAATAATTTTATTAAATACATGTAAAAAATTATGTAAATGATTTGTTTTACATAAAAATAATTGATATCTAAAAAAAAGGGATAAAAAGAAACAGGTTGAATAAAATGGATTTTATATAAAATTAAAAATTCAAGCCAAATGCCTACTTTCAAGGCTCAGAAGAGGTGTTGGATAAAATGAGAACCATCAGGAATAAAATTGTACTTAATTTGATTTTTTGAAAAACTAAGTGAGGTTTTCAACAGATTTTTTTCCAATATTTAGTTGGACACTTTGTCTATATCAAATTACTTCTAGTACCATGATTGACCAAATTACATCATCATTTCCATATGCAGAATTGATCCCATATGGCCAGACCAGGCCAAAGGTGTCAACAACAAGTTTGAGAATTTTTCTGGTGGACACTTTAATGATGCACAGTAGTAGGGTACAAGTCTTCTTTAGTTAATCTAGTATTCCTCATAAACATATCCAACTTATTTTTAGCCAAAAATAAGGTGGAACGTTTGTCCATATAAAATTACTTCTAATGCAATGATTGACTAAAAATTGATTCTCATTGCCATATAGAGAGTTGATCCCATATGACTGGATCTGGCAAATATGTCACCATAATTTTTGATAAACTTAAGTTTGAAAACTTTATGATTTAAAGTAATTGCAAGTCTTCTTCATTTCATCAATTAACCCTCATAAAAATTTCCACCTGTATTTTGGCCAAACTTCAGGTGGACACTTTGGCCATATTAAATTAATTCTAGTTCCATGTTGATAAAAAACTCATACTTATTGCCATATGTAGATATTAAACCCATAAGACTGTTCCTTTCCAAAACTGTCTACCTGAATTATGGCTAAGCCTCAGTTGGACACTTTTATGATGCAGAGTAGCTAGGGCAAAAGAATTATTTAGTTAATTTGGTATTCATAATAAATTTATCCTTCTGAAGTTTAACCTAACTTCAGGTGGACAATTACAGAAAGCACTGGTTAGTCACTATCCATCAAAAAATTGTTCACCCAAATTTTGGCTCAACTTGTGGTGGACCCCTTTGATCAGCCATAGTCAGATGAGATCAACTCTTTAGATGTAAATGAGGATGATATTTTGGTCAATCATGGAAATAGAAGTAGTTTGATGTGGCCAAATTATCCCCCTGAAGGTCAGACAAACCTCACAAGGACACTTTTTAACAGAGAGTAACTGAGAAAAATCCATTTATCAGAAGGAAAATCTTTTATTGGATAGATGCCAAGGTTTCATATTTGTGTATTATGGTCAGTATTAATTTTTAAAGTGTCTGTCCCAGAAATTTCATTGCCCATCATGACACATTTTGTTTTAAATGTTTCAAACTGTATGATACAGTATTAAGGTGTCAAATAGTATAATTAAGTTCTATTAAGTGTTCTCCTATGATGCCTAAATTTATAATTTAATATCTTACATAATAATTATTTTTTATATAAATTCATCAATATTTTATTTTATTATCAAATTTAAAAGAGCAAATATCCTGAATTATTATATATGCATAAGCTTAGGTTAGATCAATTTGTGCTCAATTTGTTCTTAACAGATGACCAAAATTAAGTTCTGGAGGATCAACTTGTGCATAATTTGGAATCAGTTGATATTCTGTCTATAATCAATCTGAGAATAAATGTACTTCCAATACATTTTTGTATATTGTTATAAAGTGAGAATAACCCTGGAATAATAAAAGACACTCTGGAGCTCAAAGAGAGGAGATTGCTAGCAGTTCACTCTCAGATTTTCCGTGGTGATTGACCAAACTGATAAAGAAATCAGAATCTTTCATTTGGAATAATTAAAGACAACAGGCTTTTGATAAGTTGAAATAATTTTTAATGAAAGCTCCTATCTTAAGATTACCAGATTTTCAATTACCTTTTATATTGTATACTGATGCAAGTTTTATTGGTCTGGGTTCTGCTTTGTATCAAAAACAACTTATTGAAGTAAAAATATCAGAAGTAGTAATTTGCTATATTTCACGTACTCTAAGAAGTAGTGAATTGAAATATGGTGATTCTCAGCTTGAATGTTTGGCAGTAGTATGGGCTCTTGAGAAGCTGCCTTATTACCTTGAAGACCAAAAAATTTGAATTAATAACTGACTTTAGTGCAGTTAAGTCACTCTTAAACATGAAAACATCCAATAGACATATGTTTAGATGGTAATTAGCTGTACAAGAGTACAGAGGATGGATGACTATTACACATAAAGCAGTAATCTTATACTCTAATGTAGATCTGTTATCTAGAGTACCTCTACCTAATAATGATGGTAATCCTGCTTATATTCCTTAAACAGAGATTATTAACATTTATGGAATTTATATTGTAGATATTGAGGATGAATTTATGCAATAAATCATGAGAATTATGCTTCAGATCCTGACTTGAGTAAACTTACTACAATATTAAATGATCCATCTAATGCTTTAATGAGTGTTTTAATAAAAACATTACCACAAAAGTATAGGGAAGCATTAGAAAAAGAAAATTTTCCATTGTGTATGGTTTTATATATTATAGGAAGAAGTTAAGCAATGTAATAGTAATTTTCCATTCAATGAAGGAGTTAATGTTAAGTATATGACATGATGATATATTAGCAGGTCATTTTGACTTCAATAAGACATTAACCAGAGTAAAAAATACAGCTTGGTGTATTAAAATATCTGATGATTTTTAAAAACATGTTGAGAGATGTGATTCTTGTCAAAAATCTGAAAGATTAACAGAAAAAAGAGCTGTTTTATTACAACAAATTGAGCAACCAAAATCTCCATGGGAAATAGTTAACATGCACTCTGTAACAGGTTCTCCAATAGCAGGGCATAAGAGCTATAACTCCTGCTGTGTAATTGTAGATAGATTTACAAAAATGTGTAAATTTATTCCTACTCACAAAGAGGTTTCTGCAAAGGACATAGTTTTTTTATTGTGAACACAAATGTTAAATACAGCATGATTCCCCAAAGCAATAGTTTCAGAAAGAGATCCAAAATTTACTTCTTAGTTCTGGACATCACTTATGGATGTTTCAGGTTGTCAATTAAAACTTTCTACAGCACACCATCCACAAACTGATGGGCTAGCAGAAAGAATGATAAAAACCTTAGAAGATATGATAAGAAGATATTGTGCTTTTGATATTGACTTTAAATTCAATGAAAAATTGTCGCATGATTGGGTAACCCTTATCCCAGGTTTAGAAATTGCATACAATAGTAAAGTACATTTTGTCACTGGAAAAAGCCATTTTAGTTATGGTTGGGTTATGAGCCTAATACCCCTGATAAACCTCTTATTAAATTACCTCAATTAAATATCCATCCAGGTACAAAATATATTCTTCAAATGCAAGAATTATGAAGAAAGCATACTCAAGAATGTATAAATAAGGCAATTGAGTATGAGAAGAAAAGATTGGATAAATCCCATAAAGAGAAAATTCTCAAAGAGGGTGATGAAGTCCTTATTTCTACACTAAATTTCAATTTATATGGTAATGTTAAATTAAAGAATCCATTCATTGGACAATTTTTAGTAAAAAATTTGGTTGGTAACAATGCTGTTGAAGATATTCTATATGAATCATATGATAGAAAACATCTAGTATTTCCTATGTCATTTATAAAACCATACCATTCTGATGATACTGCTCCATTTCCAAGAAGATCAGGAAGGAATAAACAGAAACCTGAAGAAAAAGTTGAAAAGGCAGTAATTGAAAGATACTTAAAAGAGACACCTTATTAAAGAAAAGGGATTGGAGTATCTATTAAGGTTTAAGAATAAATCAAGTGAATATCACCAGTGGATTCCAGAAAATGAAATCTCTGATCTTAAAAAACTCTTGAAAAGATTTAAATCCAAATAATATAGATTAATTCAGTATATGAATCATATAAAATTTAAAAATTATTTTTCTATTCACTCCTTACATATTAATTAAAATGTCTTAAAAATTTTTTAATGTTTTTTTTGGGTGAGAGAGTGTAAGCCTAGGTATCTACAGGACTAAGAAATTCTTATGTTTAAAATAAGATAACCTTTATTACATCAAGATTATAACTTAAAATAAGTATAAAATACTTATATATATGGTTATAATACATATATATATAATTATTACATTATTATATGTCTTATTTTAGTTTAAATAGCTTATTTATAGCCTAATAGTACTTATTAAGGCGTTAATAGAGTCATAATATACTTATCTTAAGTGATATTAAGTAATTATAGACATACATAAGCTTTATATTGAGTGAAATATGTAGTTATATAATGTATATTTAGATCTATAAGTGGGTTTGAACCTCTTAATAGCCTATAAGCTTTATTTTTCTACTTATTTTAGGTCATATGGATATATTCAGTGGACTCACAACCCCTAAATATGCATATACACCTTTTTCAAGCACATATATCCAGTTTGGACAAATTAATCTGCTTCTTTTGATGGTTTCTCACGGATTTATGTGTTATTATATCATTACTGGGTTAATATGGATGCTTGGGGATGCTATTGGGTGCTTGGAAAGCTACTTTGTTTCCTTTATATGCTTTTGGTTTCATTATATACTTCTTGGATGAGTTATTTTACCTGTTTCTATATGGTATCCACTTTTATCTGTTTATTCTATTTATGGTATGGGTCTGTGGTATCATTAATTGTGATGGAGGGTCCTTACTGGAGGTCTGGGTGTTGAAACTGCTTGAAGTGGAAGCCATGAGGAGGTGATGGGCTCTCACAGTGCTGTAATTGCTGGGGACAGCAGTGACATCATCTGGATTGAAGGTCTGTGCACTCCAGTCGATTTTGGTATAAGTAAGGGAGGATTTGATGGGTTATTGGACATCACTTACTTACTATACTTCAAAAAAACACTATAAAACAATTATTATTATGTAGAAATATATTATAAAGCATTTATAAATTGATAATATCTTTATAAAAGCTATAACTATATTTTATTTAGCTATTTTCCACCACTAGCATGCATAAAAATCCATGTATTGTGAGTGTATATTGAGAGTTACTATTTTATTAGTCTTCCCCTGAAGTTTTATCACTAAATAATTTATCAATAAGCAGTAAGACCATTAATATTTACTATTAAATCATACTTAGATACTAGCACACACTGACAAATATCATCTACAGTAAAGGTAATCAGAGCTCTGTAATCACCTCATAATTTTGCCTTATCTTTTTTATAAGAGATTAAAACTGGTGAAATAACACAATACTTATTATTTGTGTCTACTTTTTCAAAAATACATATTTCTAACAACATCTTAATGTTTTCTTCAATGTCTTTCCTTTTTTCAGGATAATCTGGGTAAGTTTTTTGTTTTAGCTTCCAGGAATATTATCCAAGTCACAACTTAAAAAGATTTTAATCTCATGGTCTTTGACCAATCCTAATTAATCTGAAGAATGAGCAAATGCCATGGGATAAGATTTTATCAATCTCAAAATATTGTTTTATTCAGTTTTTGTAAGGTGAATATTGAAAGAGGCTTTTTGGTTTTTATTTTCCAATTTAACCACTTCAGAGATGTGTCTCCCACTTTGGAGTTGTTCTTCTATAGGATCAATGGAATAAATTGAATTTTCTTTTTCCATTTACACCTATAGTGAAGCAACTATTTGCAGAATCTAGTTTAATGCCAAATTTTGTAAATAAGTCATTGTTAATAATAAACCAATCACTACAATTATTATTATTTATTACTTCCAATTCCCATATTGCTCTTACATATCCATTATTATATTGAAAGAATATAGAAGGTTTTTATTTGCCGATTGGATGTAATACTCAACCAAAACCCCTCCAGTTCTTTTTCTGTACAAGTTCCAGTTTTTCTTTGTACTTACTATCAAGTTTCATTAAGGTATTATGCTCTAATAGGCGTGATTTTTTATGTATCATGATTTACATCTTTTATTATTTCAGATTCCTTTATGGAATTTAATGATGTATCTGTGGGAGTTAATGTATCATTCAGGAACATAATATCCTGTTCTAATACAAATAGCTCATTTTCATCATCACTGAAAGAAATTTTACTTTTACAATATTTGCTAGATTCCTCTTTTTCATCTTCATGATTACTGGGTTCAGAATCTTGTATGATTTCAATAAAATTTATTTTCTTCTTACAAGTATGACATATAACCCAAGGTTCATAAATTTACAGGAATTTTTACTTCCTTGTCTCTTATTAACAAGAGGATTAAGAGGCTTTTTCTTCTAAACTTGTAACCTATTTGTAGTAGGCTTTACTACATCAACTTTTTGCTTATAATGACTATATCTTTTTTCATATTTATTGTTCAATAATATTTCCTTGCATATATTAATAAGTCCAGAATTACCTCTGATGGTTTCAGTTCTAGCTACAATAATTTTTCTGACTGATATAGACAATTTATATATTATTTTTTCTTTTCACCCATAATAAAGCATTTTTGGATCCAAGGCTTTCATTATTATTATTTTAAACTTATTAAAAATACCATCAGTTTATTCCTAGAATTTGGATAATGTCTGCTCTTTTCATAAAATCTTTGTTGAGTGACCCTAAATTTTGGGCCACAAAAGTGTCTTTCAATTAGTACCTTCCATTCAACCCATGAGTAGTTAATTCCTTCACTCAATACAGATCAAAACCATAATAAGGCCACATCTTTAAATTAAGATATTAATTTTGATTTAATTTCTTCATCAGGTAATTTGTATGAAAAATGTACATTATCAATTCTTTTTATGAATTGTTACCAATCAGATTTTGAATCCCCATCAAAATAAGGGTACTAATTTAACTTATGCCAGTTCTTATAGTTATTTCTGACTTCCTTAACCTAAAGAATATTTAGTAATTCACTTACTTTTGATAGATTATCTTGTATTTCATCTTTTAATGATTTTTTACTCTCAGAGTCCATGGCACTATTTTCTTTTTCAATTATTGGCTTTTTATATGGATGCTTCATATAAAGTGGTATATTTTTCACATATAAGGTGTAGTCATTTATTTTGTCAGTAATACTCAAAATATTAGCTACTTCAATTTTCAATCTTTGTCACCTATCTTTTATTACAGGTACATGTGATAAAGTATCATTTTCATTTGAAAAAGACAATTTTACTTGTCTCTCAATTGAAGCCTTTATATTCTGAGAATATTCTAATTTATTGTATAAATTTTTGATCTCAGAGTTTAATTTTTAATTTTCATTTGTCAATTCATTATTTGAATTTTCAATGACCTTGAATTTGTTGGAAGCAGTACTCAATTATTGTGTAAGTATTAATAATACACTTTCTGTATTATTTTTAGACTCTCTAGATAATTCTTCTAATTTTTCAATTCTTAATAATAATTTGCTTATGAATTTTGATTTCATTTGATTTTCTTTCATAAAATATTCATTTTATTTGTGTCTAATTCAGAAGACTCATCATTTTTATATTGCTCATGATTTAATTCATTTGTATTCATTCTAATATATCTAGTATTATCATTGTTATCAATAAAACTATATACATTTTCATCATTTAAAGACAAATCTAAAATGGTATGTTCAAATTAGTAATATTTTATATTTTAATCAATAATATTTAGTAAATTCCTATCAATCTCATTACATATGAATAAATCCTTGTTATTATCATTTTAAAGATTTTGAGAAGATGGATGACTTATCAAGGTCTTATTCTATTTCTCCTGCCTCTCTTTTTCTTTCCACTGTAAGGGTGACTTCTTGAACCCTGCTGTAAAGAGTATTTGTTTTTCTGAAAGTACCAGTCCCATTTCTATTTTCTCACTGTAACATTTTGATCCTCTTCTTGAGCTAGAGGTGCTGCTTTTACAACTGTGGAAGGTTTGTTGACTACTGATGTTGGCTGAGCTTTTAAGCCTATCAGAGCTTTATTGACTTCTATAAATCCCTGTGCTTCTCTTTTTTCCAGATTTTTTATCTGGTCTACCATGTTGTTTAATTTTATGGTGAGGTTGTCTAGAAGAGTTGAAAGAGAGTGAATTGGTTCTTGTAATGTGTTTTTTGATTTCCTTATTGTTACTTGGTTTAGAAGTCTTTTCCTTTCCTCCACAGACAGCTGTTTAGAGTTTCTGTTTGTTGGATATACTTCCTCCATTTGAATGTCCTGTAACAGGTATTTTAGCTTTAGGTCTTAAATTATAAGGTTTTACCTTATTACTCACAATTTCAAGGTTTTCAAACATATTTTACATGGAATTTAAATCAAAAATTTAAATATGAGTTATCAAAACTTAAAAAAAGGAGTCTTATCAGTTTTATTTAACAAAATTTTAGTCAATTTGATTGCTTACTTGAAGGTTTTTAGTGAATTTATAAGTTTCAAAAGTCAAATATGCTTTTATGTGGTCACTTGATGTATCTGGTCTACAATATGTAGCCATGTTATTTTTTTAAAAATCAATTTTTTCAGTATTCTTTACAAATATTTAACGAGTTTTAAAAAACAAGAAAAAGGGATTAAAAGTCCTGTTAAAAAGAATAAATTACTCAGTTTTTATTTTCTGGTTTTAATTTCTGCAAAGATCACAAAGTTAATTGGTTTATTGAAAGATTCCCACTAAGAACAATTTATATTCAATTGGTGGTAAAATTTTTGATTCAATATCACAATTTTATTATAATACAGGGCTAATTTTTCTGAAATTACTATATGAAGTGACTACAACCTGTTGTAATTATCTAAATATTTCTATAGGTATTTTATTTACTTGTAGCCTCTTTTGAATTTTTACTTACTGGAAGATAACCAACAGAATTCTTGACAAATGGTCCCCAATTGTCAGGCTGAGCTCAAGTACATAGATGTTAAAAGCCTTATTATTAATTTTTCTAGAAAATTTTAATGGTCCTATATGAATACTGTAGGAAAAATCTAATAAGTATTAAAATATAACTCAATATAAGGGTCTCAGCAACTTTAATCTCACTATTTATAAATGGCTTTGAATCTTATAGTTGGTAGAAAAATAGATAATATAATTCAAACACTATTCAAAGAATTTAAAAGTACTAATGAATTTATTGTAATTTTAATAGTTATATGTTTTAATTGTAATGATAAAGAATGTAGAAAACATGACAAAAACCCCTCCTTTTACACCCAATAATTCTCCAATTTACCCCCCTGATGTACAAATCTTATACACAGTCAATGAAGCCTCATTCTAGCTATTAAGCCTACCCATCAACCTAAGAAATTCCCAATAACATAATTAGAATGATATCACCTGCCAAAATCCTGGGGTAATAGAAGTAATCCATCAAAATAAAAGAATAAGAAAAAAAGAGGGTATATGGGTTTAATGCCTTAAAATATAAGAATAAAAAATAAAGAATAAAACTGTATAACACACACTATTAAGGAAAATTAAAATTAGAAATGAAGGGTATATTTATTCCAAATTACCATGCAAAATCCCCATTCAGTTAGTCCAATATTGACTGAGAAACCACTGAGATACCCAAAAAAAGACATGGGATGTGGGGTGACTGAATGCAGTCTTTGGCAGGCGCTTGCACAGGTAAATCCTTGACTAATTCAGGAAAATTTAAGCATGGTAGTGAATTACAGGCACCAATCTTGAGGTTGTTAATGAAATTAGTGCATATAATGAGGTCAATGCACTTATAATCAAATTAGGACACTAAATTAGCGCCTGTTGCCTATTTTAGCAAGTTTCCCCAGAGTGGGTGTGCAATGTGGGGTAATTATAGTGTGAAAATTATAAATTTTCTAAAAATGAAGCTATTCACATGGGAAAAATTCAGCCAGTATGTGGCCAGTACACAGAAGCCATTTCTGGCATAAAAAACACCAAAGTTGAAAAGTGTTATTTTAATTCATTTGAGTAGCTAAATAAATAGTCCTTATTAAGAGAAATTGATTTGTCAAGGTGAATTTTTAATATTATTAAAGTTATAGTGCATATATTCAACTTTTAAATGATTTAAAGCACAATTCTTGTTTTTTCCATAAAACAATGAAAACAACAACTTTAAGTCTACTTAAAAATTATTTAGCCTTATGTTTAAGGCTCTTAAGATTACCCTGATATACTCCAACTTAATATTAAGTGCATAAGACTTATAAAAGATGGATATATGCGTGTATATAAGGTATGATAATGGCATATATTGTGTTTAATCATTGATTTCCCTTATGTATACAATTAGGGGTATCAAAGTTAGAAATTTGTAATCATTTAAAAGGTATTTCACAACAAAAAAAGAAATCCACAAAATTGACACTAATTCTCATTAAAAAGGTTTTGTGGGAGCACAATATGGCATATTAAAAAAAGTCATGGTTGATTTGGTGGAGAAAAGAGGTATTTTGAAATGGAAGGTTTTTAACTTTGAACCCCCCTAGTTTGTAGACCTTCATTTATTGTTTCCATGTGTTCTACATGTGTTTAATATATTTTATAAGCAAATGATACTCAGTACTGTGAATATCTAGGCTGAAAATGCATCTATAAATTTCAAGGGAAGACTTGAAAGTGTAGTTGAGCAAGCTAGTTCGTTACTAATATATTTGACACCTTACTCACCTGATCTTAACCCAATAGAGAAAAAATTTAGTACATTAAAATCCAAGTTTTGGAAACATCACCTTTTGAATGGTGGAGAAAAAGATGAGGAAATAATTGAAACATTTGTAAATATGATTTACACCCCTTCTTTGATTCAAAAAATTTTAGGGGTAGTGGTTATTTTCCTAAACTAAAAAATTATTGATTAATAATTTATAAAAAAATAAATATCTATTTATTTGAATTAGAGCCAACAAATTTACACATTTATGAAATGTTTCTCTCAAAATCTCTAATAAAAGTGCAAATATTCTTGTTCAAATTTTCCCAAAAGAATTTATGTCACAAATGTGAGATTTATTTTGTGGAAGTCTCAATGTGGCCTTCCACTTCATCTCATTCACACAAATATTTTTTAAAAAAAGCATGTTTCATCATAAGTAATTTTTTATCTTTAAATCAGTATAACTTTAATGAAATGTGTTTATAATTATCAGTAGAAATTTTATGACCCATTGTGGTCTTCTAACATTGGCAGAGGCCTTTTTTGGTCTAATTGGTGTTGTTTTGACATGTCTTAAATGACATTGTTTAATAATTGGGTGTTTTTCTAGATTTATTCAGAAAATATTGGGACTGCGGGGATGTGGTTACTACCTTTATAAAGCCCTAAGTTTTCTCTATATTTTATGTCTTGATGAAATTTTTCATATTTTAAGTATTAAGTGGTTGTTTCCTCATTTTTTATTTAAAAAAAAAGCCGTTTAATTTTTTTTTGTGTTTTAAGGGCTAAACTTAAGTCTTAGGGTTAGGTTCTTAGTACCATTAGAATGAGCTAATTCTTATCTATATTTTATTTCTCAATGTTGTTATAGCCTAATTATGTGTTTTAAGGGTTTTAGTAGTTGTGGTGGATGTCACCAGACAACCTACGCACAAGGTCAAGGGTGTTCCTGGAAGTGATATGGAGGGAGGAGTTTAGAGACTTCTTCAAAGTACAGAGGAAATATTTGAGGAAGTGATTCAAAGATGAGTCAAAGGAAGAGCTACTGCTTTGAGATATGTTCAATAATAATTCTAATATAATTTAAAGGTAATATTAATATACTTAGGATCTCACAAAGGGTTGGAAACTCAATAATCAAAAATTTAAGTTTTTAGAAATGATTACTGAGAAAATAAGGAAATGTACAATAATAATGATTTAACCAAAAGTTTACCACTATTAACTATATATACGTTTTATAATTTAATTCTCAAGAATGTCAAACCAAAATCCAACCCCTTTTATATCTTTTACTCCTCCTTGCATTGAGCTCATACCCATCCATCATTCTGCACACCACAGACCTCCAAAAATACACCCGTTACACCTGAACCCTCCTCACTAACATCCGTTAACCCTTTGATTCTCCACTAACCATCCTGTCCATGCTCACTACCCCTGTTAATAACCCACAGATAATTAATTAACCTTCTAGCGGAATATTGCATTAACTATTGTGCTGTGCATTGCTTATCAAAGAAAAGACTAAACATTGAGAGATTGAATAATTTAGATTTAAAGTTTAGATTAGCGCAGTTGAATAGTGAGTACACAAAGGAAAGACACAGTTGCTATGTAGAATCTTTTTCTGCGCTTTGACTATGGATTTAGACCTCTGTCTTATTGATTTAATGAGCTGCTTTTTCCTTGAGTGTCATGTGGCGCATGACAGTGGATTTTTCTAAGTATTTTGGGCTTTTTTGGAGGTTTTTGGTGGTTTTATGACTTCAGGGAGGTCTGGCCGCTTCCAGGTGGGCCCCCCGCATCTGGCGGCCTGCCTGCCTTGGTTGTAGAAGGCTGGGGAGTGCTTCTAGAGGGTTTTTATTCAATTTGGCTGCCAAAAGCACCAAATTTGTTGCAGTGCATGGATTTTTTAGATGGTAGTCTGTGTGTACATAGGAATAAGACAGTTTGGGGAAACTTTAATTATCATACAATCATCCGGAGGTGATATCATTGTTCCTCACTCAGTTTTCACTGTTTTTTGGCCACAATTGGCTGTGTTTGTTGCAAGGTGAGTTCTTCATTTAACTTAACTTGGAAACTTTTTTTTCTGGTATAGTCTTGCAAGCTATATTAAGTATTATTTCTGTCTCTGGTGTCTATTTGAAACCTACATCAAGTATCATTGCTTTCTCTGGTGTTGATTTGCAACCTACATCAAGTATCATTGCTTTCTCTGGTGTTGATTTGCAACCTACATCAAGTATCATTGATTTCTCTGGTGTGGACATTGGCCTACATTTAAGTTCTTTGGTCTGGTAGTCTGTCCGGAGACTACTTTCCTGGCTGATCAGGCACTCAAGTGTGTTGTAAATGGGGCTTTAGCAAATAGGAACCAATGTACTGTATCATGTAAATCACACTTTATTCTTCTAAAGGGACAGGTTATTTTCTCTCTGGGTTTTCTCCAACTCCTTTGGTCAAGGCCTATAGCTAGTACTATTGGATTTTCTACATTTCTGGTGCCCATGGTGGGGTTTTGAACTTGCTGGTTCTTTGGAATCTCTGTTTTCTTTGAATGTCTTCTGGGTCTTCTATTCCTGTGTTGAATGTCAGTGGGGGGGAAGGTCCTCCTGCTTTGATGGTTAGGGAGTGTGTTAGGATCTGAAATTTCAATGGTACCAAGTTTAATGGTGAAGATGTGAAGTTATTTCTGCAGAATTATGAAACTTCTGCTGGTATGGATGGTGCTTTTTACATGGACATGGTGAAGCAGATTATTTTCTTCATTGGTGATAGGGAAGTGGAGAAGGAGGTTGTAGCCATTTCTGGCTATAAGAAGAGGGACTGGAAGCTATTGTGTAGGAAGATGGTGGATAGATGGGGTGTCAGGTTCACTATGGTGGATCTGAACAAGGTTGTAAGTGAATAGAAGTCTTATGGTGGTGTTGGTAACTTGCACAGTTACAGGAAGTTTCTGCTACAGTTTGATCCTGTGGTGGAATATTTGGTGGAAGTGGAGGAGCTGGTACATGAAAATGCTGCCAAGGATGTTTTTTTGTCTGCCTTGGCTAGAGATGTCAGGATGGATGGGTTGAAGGATCTGTCAAGGAAGGAATTTATGAAGACTCTTTCCAATGGGGATAAGAAGCTTCCTGCCTTGGACAAGGTGAAGGAGGCTGTGGAGGCCCATTTGAAGTGATTGACTGTGGACACCTATCAGGAGAGGTGTGCATAATATGTCAGAAAAGTCAGTGAGGCTTTGGCTGAAGAGTAGAATATAGTGAAGAAGGAAGAGAAGAATATGGTGAAGGTTCCCAAACATGAGATGAACCCAGTGCTGAAGCAGTTGGCTGATCTAAAAAAACATCTACATAATTTTGTTTAGGAGACTATGATGGCCAATAAGGCTCCTTATCAGCCTAGATATTTTGATAGGAGGACTGGTAGGAGTTATCCTTGGGTCTTCTCTTATTGCAGAACAAAGGGGCACAAGTCCAGTGATTTTTGGGCTCTGGACAGAGATGTGTCAGAGGGAAAGGTGAAGTTTGATGACAGGGTGTTCAAGCTTCCTGATGGTTCATTTGTGAAGTGCAGTGAGGGGTAGGCACCTGTTGATTTTGTCAGGATAAGAAGTGGTGTCAATCAGAGGAGGACAAGGTTTGAGGAGATTCCTGATCAGGGGAATTCTTCTGGTAATGAAGATGATTGTTTCAAGGGAAAAGGGAAGGAGGTTAATAAGGTCTCTTTTCTACTTCCTTTGTTGGATTGGAGTTGTATTTTTGTGGTGGACAGTCAAGTGGTGAATGCTTGGCTGGTGTTTATGATGTAGAAGGGGGAAAGGTGGGAAGGACTAAGAGCAGTTCTCAGGCCCAACCAAAGACTTAGGCTTCAAAGGTGGATCCTTATCTGAGTTCAGCTAGGAAGAAGTACAGCAAAGAGGAGCTGTGCAAGATGCAGAAAGGGATTGCTGATATGGGCACCCCTAGTTTTGGTGCATTAGACATGAATGGTGAGACAATGCCTATGGATGTTGATTCTGACTCTAAGAAGGATTTCCCTTTGGCTTCATTTCCAAAGCCTTCTGGAGTTAGAGGTGCTTGTGAGGGATATTGTTTGATTCCTGTTGATGGTAAATCTTTTGGTGGGTCTAGTCCTCAAGAATATTCTAGGACCAAGGTATTGAAGCCAAGGACTCACTTTGGGAGGCCATTAGTTTCTGGCAAATCTAATGTTATGGACTCTGTTCTGGAAAGGATGAATCAGGGCCAGGTTTCAATTTCTTATGGGGAGTTGTATGCTATCAGTCTTGAGTTGGCTGATAGACAAAAAAAGTTGTTGACCAGGAGAAGGGTTTCTTCTGGGGAGGTGGAATACATTTGAGATTCTGCTAAGAAGTTTGATGAGGGGTTGGAGACTCATTTTTCTGCACCTCTGGGTTATGTCAATGTCACTCTGAATGGCAGGGAGGCTAGGGCATTGGTTGATTCAGGTTCTCAGATTAACCTGATTTCTTTAATTGAGGCTACTCATCTGGGCCTCTCCATCAAGACAGGAATTGGTGGAAATTTAAGAGGGATTGGTGTCCATTTCAGTTAGTTGATTGGAACAGCTGAATTTGTGAAGCTGGGTGTTGGTGGAGCCTCAGGTAAGGTTCATTTTTACATTTTTAAAGGTAATGTAAAAGCTTTTTTGGGTGGACCATTCTTGATGGATTTCCAGGAAAGAATTGGTTATCAGTTTGATATGGGAATCTGTTTGGAGTTGACTGGTGAAGATGAAAGAAGACCTCGCATGAGGCTGTCATCTCCAGGAGATGATGGTTGGGAGACCAGGCCTGGCTTTTCTTCAATTTGCCAGTGAATGGATTTTTGTAGGAGAAGAAGGGAAGTGGGTGCCGCCTTTGGTTTTTGGAGTGTGGCTCAGGCTCTAGTGAGAGTCTGTCTTTTTTAGAGTGATGAGGGATGATCACCCAAGTGCTAAAACCTCTCCCCAAGATGAGGAAATCATAGGTTGTAGTAGGTAAGCTCCCTTGGAGATATACCAAGTGGATTTTCAACTTTCTCTTTTTAATATTTCTCTTCTCTGCAAGTATTCTTCAAATTTTTTATCAATTATCTGTTCTCTCTCAAAATTTTATATTATTTTTAATCCATGTTCAAATAAGAAGATTGGTTATATATCTTTATTGAAAGATATGCAGAAAAGCTGTGGAGTGGTGAGAGTTGGGACTAAAAGTAAGTCGTCCCAATTGTGCACCGCTTGGGTTTCTTCTACAACTTTCAAAAACATTACCTTGGCCATGTCTGTGAGCATCAGGGAGACCCCTGGTAATTTTTGTAGGATAAAAGATGACTCAAGAAAAGAAAAGAAAAATTTCAAGATAACCGAAGAAAATCAAGTAAAAAATCTGAACATAATCAAGAAAGAAGAAAAGAATTATTATTGTGAAGGTCAGGAAGATCAATTTTTGGGCCTTCAGCATGAGGTAAAACTGCACAAATTTTGAAAGGAAGAAGATCAGCAATATCAATTTTTGGGCCTCCAGCATGAGGTTAAACTGCACAAATTTTTAAAGAAAGAAGACCATCAAGATCATTTTTGGGCCTCTGGCATGAGGATAAAATGCACAATTTTAGAAGATGTGATAAAGAAGGTGAATCAAGAATTGAAGTTTTAGAAGATGAAAGCTAGGATGAACTTGTGGAATTGCAGAAAAGTTTTTGAGTGGTGAGATTGGGGAATAAAAGTAAGTCCTCCAAATTGTGCACTGCTAGGGTTTCTTCTACACCTTTCAAAAACATTGCCTTAGCCACACATGTGAGCAATGGGGAAACCCTTGGTTTTTGTTCTAGATCTGGTGGTGAAGACATCCTGAATATCCCTCCAGTTGAACGTGGAGCTGCAAATTATAAGAAGGTAGCTCAGAATATCAGGCCTGTCAATGAGCCTATGCCTGTAAGTTTGAAGCCTCCTTTGAATAGTCCTCCTTTGTTAAGAGATTTGTACTGTACTTCTCTGGTGAAGATTCCTCCTTATTTTGTGGAAACTACTAGGGTGACTGTGGAAAGGTTGAAATTTGTTAATTTTGGTCCTGATGGGTGGATGTCTGATGAGGAAAAGAAGATATTTTTGCACATTATTGCACTGAGTGAGAAAGCAGTGGCATTTGTTGAAGAGGAAAGGGGTGTGTTGAAAAACTCTTTTGGGGAACCTTACTTGATTCCTGTGGTTTGTCATGAACCTTAGAAAAGCAAACCTATTCCAATTCAGGCTGCTATTAGTGATGAGTTTTTAGAGTTTTTTAGGGAAAGAGTCAGGACTGGTTAATACAAAAAATTGACAGCTAGTTACTCAAGTCCGGTTTTCTGTGTAAAGAAGCAGAATGGGAAGCTGAGGGTGGTGCATGATCTTAGAGCCTTGAATAGAGTCACTATCAAGGATGCGGGAATGCCGCCAAGTGCAGAAGACTTTGTGAAAGCTTTTGCTGGAAGGGTGTTTTATGGTTTGGGTGATATTAAGGGTGGTTATGATGAAAGGGAACTTCACACAGATTCATGGACACTTACAACGTTTGAGACTCCTCTGGAAAGATTTCAGCTCACTAGGTTGCCTCAAGGAGCAACTAATTCAGTAGCGGTATATCAAGCACAAATGGCTTGGATTTTACAGGATGAGGTTCCTACTCATTCTGGTATTTTTATTGATGATAGTGGAATAAAAGGACCCACCACTAATTATGGAAATGTGGTGCTGAAGGAGAACCCTGGTATAAGGATATTTGTTTGGGAGTATGCAATTATTCAAGAGAGAGTATTGTTTAGTATTGAAGAGACGGGTTTGACCATTTCTGGGTCAAAGTTTTGCTGTTGTGTTCCTGCTCTAGAAATTCTGGGTCATGTTGTATATAAGGAGGGAAGGATTATGGCAAAGAAGAAAGTCAATAAAATTCAGTCATGGCCAAAGTCTAAAAATACTACTGGAATTAGGGGATTTTTGGGGGTTTGTGTGTATGTCAGAATTTTTATTAAAGATTTTTTATTGTTGGCTTCACCTTTAAGAAGGTTGAACAGGAAATATGCAAAGTGGAAATGGACTGAAGAGTGTGAAGAGGCTTTTAAGAAGTTGAAAAATGTTGTGGGTGAAGATATTGTTCTTACAAGTTAAATTATGGTGTTGGTGCTAAAAAATTTATCTGGAATTGGACTCAAGTTATATTGTGGCTGTTGTTGTGCTATCTTAGGAAGATAATACTGGGAGGTTCAGGCCAGTAAGGTATGAGTCTATGGGATTTAATGAGGTTGAATCTAGATATTTTCAACCTACATTGGAATTGTGTGGTGTAGCAAAAATTTTGAAGAAGCTTCAAAATGTTTTGTGGGGACAGCATTTTGAACTGCAGGTGGATGAAAAATCTCTGGTTCAAATTATAAACACACCTAGTCTTCTAAATGCTCCAATGATGAGGTGGGTGAAATTTACTTAGCATTTTTCTTTTGAACTGGTACACAAACCTGGAAAAACTTTTACAATGCCAGATGAATTATCAAGGAGACCACCCACAGATGAAGATTCAGACTCTGAAGAGCTTGATGTAGATGTCCCAGTGGTTAGGGACAGCACAAAGGGTGCTGAAGATTTTTCTCTCTTCCCCCATGAGGCTAAACTGGATGATTGTTCTTGCCTCCACTAAGAAGTTAAACTGGCTGGTTCTGACTTGATTCTGGTGATAAGGATGTTTTTGTTGATAAATATGGGGCCATTTTTTGTGATGGCTCAAAATTGGAAAATAGTGTTTTTATTGGTGAAATGGATTCTCTTAAAATTTAGTGGAAGGAAAAGGATGTACCAAAGTTTAAGGATTGGTGTCCTGGATGGGCTGGTTGCCTTTCTCATGTGTACACTAGAGATTTTGATGATAGGGTTTTACCCTTGGATGTTGTATTGTTGTATATTGAAGATGAGACCTGGGGTCAGACTGGGTTTCATTTTATTATGGTTCAATATTTTTTAACCTTAGAGAGGCCAGATATTTGTGATGATGATACTTGGGTGGCAATAAAAAAGAAGATTTCTGGCTTCTATGTGTCAGGAAGGAGGTTGATAAGGAGGAGAAATCCAAATCCTCAAGTGGTGGTGACTTAGAAGAAGGTTCAAGAGTTGCTGTTGAAGTCTTTTCATGAAGATCTTGGTCATAGAGGCTTTGGGGAGACTTATAGAAGAGTTGCAGACAGATTTTGGGGGCCAGGTATGAAGTTGGCTGTACCTTGTTGGGTTCAATCTTGTGAAGAATGTCAAAGAAGAAGTCACTTTAAACCTAAAGAGGCTGGCCATGCTACTGGTGAATCAACTATGTTTGGAAGAGTCATTTTGGATTCTGCCCATATTAAGGGGCGCAGGTATAAATACTTGATTGTTGCAAGGGATGATTTGTCTGGTTGGGTTGAGGCAGTGCCTCTGGTTAATTTGACTTCTAAAAATGTGGCAGATTTTTTGAAGAAGGAATGGGAATTTAGGTATGGGTTGATGAAGTTGGTGACTGTTGATGGTGGGCCAGATTTTGGAGCTGAATTTAAAGAATCTGTGGAAAGTATTGGTTCTGAAGTCAGAATGGCTACACCTTATTATCCTGAAGCTGAAGGCAAGGTTGAAAAAGGCCATCAAGTTATCAAAAGTCTTTGGTGAGATGTGTGGGGATAGTGCTGAAAAATAGAGGTATTATTTACCCTAGTTTTTATTTGCTGATAGGGTCACTTTGAAAGGGACAACTGGCTATTCCCCTTATAAATTAATGTTTGGGCAGAAATCTGTTCTACCAGTGGATTTGAAAGCTGTCTCTTATCTTGGAATTGATTAAGATGATGTGTTCTCAACTGAAGATTTGATCTGTGCCAGGATGCAACAGTTTGAATGTAGAGAGGAATGTCAAGAGAAGAAATACTTTAAAATGATGAAGATAAGAAATAAATCAGTATAATACTGGGACAAGAAGCTGGCTCATAGACTCAGGAGTCCTTTGAAGCCTGGTTGTTTAGTTTGGGTGTATAAAACTAGTTTGGAGAGTCAGTGGGGAAAAATGTTTTCTGACAGATGGAATGGAACTTACAGAGTCAGATCTCAGGTGTCTGGAGGTTTTTATGTTTAAGAGGAGTTAGATGGTTCAGTCTTAAAGAAGAGAGTGGCTGCTGATCAGGTGAAGAGATTTTACCCAAGAGGCACTAGAAGTGAAGAAGATGGACTCAGAAATGAGAATAAACTTTGGAACATTCTTTAATTTTGGATATTGGTAATGCTGTGCATCTATTTTGTTGGAAACTTTTTTTTGTTAGAAGGTACCCATGGGTGGGGCTTCTAGATTTTATTTTGGTAAGTGTGGGGATAACTGATGGGCTGGCTGCTCTATCAACAGATACCCCAGATTGTCTGTTTCCAACTCCTTCTCTTAATTTGTTTGAACCCTAGTATTAGTTTCTTTTCACAGGTTTTAGTCCTCTATGACTTAAAACTGGATATTCCTTTGGTTTCCAAGTGATGGACTCTTCACACTTACTTTTTTGGGTTATTGTGTTGGAAGTAGTGTTTTGTTAGAAGGTACCCAGGGGGGCTTCTAGATTTTATTTTTGAAAGTGTGGGGGTAACTGATGAGCTGGCGGCTCTGTAGAACAGTTACACCAAAAATTCTGTTTCAAGTATTTTGTTTGTCCTAGTTGAATCCTAGTTCTGGTTTTTTTTATTCAGGTTTCAAGTACACTATGAATTTAAACTGGCTTACCAGTTCAAGACTGGCTTCTCTGGTTTGGTGGTGGATCACTATTGGTCTCCCATCATTTTACTTATTGGAGGGAGCCCACCTAGTTATCATTTCCTTGGACTGGACTTTCTATGGAGCGAGACTTTGCCTTTTCTTTTCTTTAATTTTTGTGTCTATGATTGAGTTAGATAGTAGTTTTAGTTTTTTTTTTCTCTCTTTTTTTCTTTTAATTTTTTATGGGGGTTATTAGGATATAAAGAGGGAAAAAATCATAAAATCATATTATATTGTGTCACCACATCAGGGTCACCTGGATGTAGGAAAGCATTGGTTTGGAAAGGCTCATCAGTTGGCCGGGAAATGCTATTTTCTTTTTTTATCTCTATCTCATTTTTTTATTATTATTTTCTTTTATTTCTATTTATTTCATATGTTCTTTATTAATATTAATTTTCTTAATTCATTTTTTATCTCAAATCAGCTTTAAAAAATTATTTAAAGGTGTATCCACATCAAGGTGCACTTGGATGTGGGAAATGTATCAGGGGATCAGCTCATCAATTGGCTAGGGGATACCATTTGTAATTATTATTTATCTCATTTTATTATTATTATACATTTCATTTTAATTTCTCAGCTCAATTATTTTTTAGGTAATTTTCTCTATTTATTTTCAAGTTTTTTTTTGTATGTTAGTAGTTTAAATAAAAAATGAAAATTAAAAATAAAAATAAAAATAAAAATAAAAATAAAAATAAAAATAAAAATAAAAATAAAAATAAAAATAAAAATAAAAATAAAAATAAAAATAAAAATAAAAATAAAAATAAAAATAAAAATAAAAATAAAAATAAAAATAAAAATAAAAATAAAAATAAAAATAAAAATAAAAATAAAAATAAAAATAAAAATAAAAATAAAAATAAAAATAAAAATAAAAATAAAAATAAAAATAAAAATAAAAATAAAAATAAAAATAAAAATAAAAATAAAAATAAAAATAAAAATAAAAATAAAAATAAAAATAAAAATAAAAATAAAAATAAAAATAAAAATAAAAATAAAAATAAAAATAAAAATAAAAATAAAAATAAAAATAAAAATAAAAATAAAAATAAAAATAAAAATAAAAATAAAAATAAAAATAAAAATAAAAATAAAAATAAAAATAAAAATAAAAATAAAAATAAAAATAAAAATAAAAATAAAAATAAAAATAAAAATAAAAATAAAAATAAAAATAAAAATAAAAATAAAAATAAAAATAAAAATAAAAATAAAAATAAAAATAAAAATAAAAATAAAAATAAAAATAAAAATAAAAATAAAAATAAAAATAAAAATAAAAATAAAAATAAAAATAAAAATAAAAATAAAAATAAAAATTAAAATTAAAATTAAAATAAAAATAACAAAAATAAAAATAAAAAAATAAAGCAATTTTTTTTAATATATATCCGTTAATTATTATTTTTATCGCTATTTAGTGAATTATTTATTTCTTTTGTTTATTTTGAATTCTGGAAGAAGAAGCCTCCAGCGGTTGTTCCGGATTATGGTGGTGTTTTTTCTTTTGTTAGGATTAGAGGAAGAACTGTGTTCTTTGTGATGTAGGCGGCTGGAATGCTATTTGAGCTGTAATGGTCAGGGACCAGAGTGGACGGTAATTTTTGGATGAAGTGGAAGAAGCGGGGATAGAGTGTTGGAAGGTGTGCTTTATTTTTCTAGAAGTCTTCCAGTGGTCATCATGGAGCTGTTTCCTCAGATTCTTTTCAAACTCATTCAACGGACTGTGGAGAGCAAAGGCCTCAAGCATGTTTGAAAGCATCATGCTTAGGTGTTGTTTCATGTTGGCGTAATCCAGTGTTAAGGTTGTTTCTAGAGGTTGGCCAATCCCAATCGCAGTTTCAGGAGGTGGGGTTCCAGCCAAACAAAATAATTAGGGTCAGTAATTTTTTTCTGTTAAAGAAATTGGAATTATTAATTTGGTACTTACAGATTGGGAGCTGATCAAATTTGTAAGCGGCCAGGATTTGAGATGCTGAAGAATTCTGAATTAATGTGGTAGGAGGATCAACCAGATGGAGGTATGGATTCTCATGATCATTCTCTAAATGGTGTTGGGAAGATGGACTAGAAGTAGGGTGTTCCTGTGGTCTTGTTGGAGCAGCAGGGCTGCTGTTGTTTCTGTTGATATTATTTCTTGGCCTGGTTGGGTTGGATGCTAGTGGTGTAGTACCAGGGTTGTTGTAGGATGGACCAGGAGAAGGTGACCTGGAGCCTGATTGGGATCTTCTGGATGAAGATCTGGAAGAAATGGAACTTTCAGAGGAGTAATTATCTGGTAGAGAAGAGGTGTAGTTAACTCTTTGTGATTGAGAGGGGGAATTTTGTTTGGGAGCAGTGTTGGGTGCTCTGGTGCCTTCTTGAGGTCCTTTTGAAGGTCTTCTAGAAGTTTTAAAGTTTTTGGTATTTTTTGATGAAGAAATTATTGTGTGCATTGCTCTGGGAGCACTAGGAGGTTGTTGTGTGGAGTTATTGTTGTTTACTGGTGCATTTTGACTGGTTTCTGGTTGAATTTGGTGGTTTTGAGCCTGATTTCCACTTCCTAGCAAGGCGGGCAGGCCGCCTGGACGTGGTCTAGCAGCCTGGGAGCTGATTTTGAAGTTGTTTCAGCTGGATTTTCTGAGATAAAGGCTGTTTCTTTAAATGATAGAGCAGGTATTTTGGAGAGAGTTCTCGGGATCTGGTAGGAGATCTAGAGGTGTATTTATGTGAAGTTTAAGGTGGTGGTATAGGATAATTGGGGTCTCTGTCACATTTTTTTTTGAGTTGCAAGAATCACAGGCCCTGTTATAGAGTTTTGCTTCAGGAGTTGGAAGAGTGAAAGCTCAAGGTCTGCACATGTGGATAAAATTTTTGCAAGAATAGTCCTTGGGAGCAGTGAAACAAGGAGGGTCTGACAGGTCAAAATCTGGGGATCCAGCCATTATCTGTGATGGGACAACAATGAAGAGAAAAGAGATAAAAGAAAATTTTTTATCAGTGATGTGTAGATGATGAAGAGAAAGTGGAAGTTCAGTAGGGTGGTTGCATAGTATTGTGCATGGAATTGACTCTGTCCTCTTTATGCAAAGTGTGGAAAGTCTGTGAAGACTTCAAACTGAACACTGTGGTCAGTCCATCAAGACTGTAAACTGAAGAATGGTATAGTCCCCCAAAACTATAAATTGAGGATTGTTTGATGGTTGATTCCTTCAGGACTATAAAATGACAATGTTATATTGGTGTTATTCTGGGAGAGAGAATCCAAAGGGGGAGTCTCTGAATTTAGTTAAGGAAAGTGTGAGGATAGCTTATGAGCTGGATGCTCTGTAGAACCGTTACCCCATAATTTTAGTTTATTCTCTTTGGTCTTTAATGGTTTGATCTCTGGTTCTGTTTTATATGATTTAGGTTTTGAGTCCCCCAACACTATAAACTGAGGGTTTTTGAGTCCCCCAAGACTATAAAATGAGGGCTGTTAGCCCCCCATGACTTAAAACTGAGGATGAGTCCCCCAAGACTTTAAACTGAGGAAATCTTTTTTTTATTTATACTTAAGCTAAGAATTTCAGGCAAGAATCAATTACAGAAGAGAATCAAGAGATGAAACAAAGTGTTCAGAATTAGTCTTGAACTGATGGATGAGGTGTCTTCTTTTCTCACTTTCCTGTGGATCTTTGGCAGGAGTGAATTGGAAGTAGTTTAGAATGAGATGTTTTTGTTGAGAAGAGTGTTTTTGGAATTTGTCCTTGATGGTGGGAAATTGATTGGGTGGTGGTGTTTCAATGTTTCCCATATTGTCATCATCACTGTCTGGATGGGAATGAAATTGAAATTTATCAGCTTAAATTTCAGTATGGAGAAGCATGGGTTTTACTATCAGAAGGACCAGATATGGTAGAGCTAGTGTTTGTGGTGGTGTTGGCACTATTTTTGGAAGGGTGTAACTTTTTGATTAATCTGGGTATCAAGATGGAAGGTCTAGATCTTTTAATTTTGCTGGAAGATGGACCAGGTTGAGGGGGAGGTGAATCTTTTTCAGATGATAATGGACCAGGTCTGGAGCAAGATTTCTTTCTGGAATAGCAGGAGTCACAAGCAGTTCTGTATGGATGGATTGGTGGTGTTATGGTACATATGAGGTTATGGTCAATACTGTGCTGAAAGGGACCCATTTCAGAGATGGGTTTTGAAAAATGTGTGAACATGGTGGTTTTGGTGAAGGAGAATGCAGACATTCTCAATTGGAGGGAGGATGTGGTCTTCCAACATTGGAAGAGGCCTTTGTTGGTCTATTTGTTGTTGTTTTGACATGTCTTAAATGAAATTGTTTAATAATTGGATATTTTTCTGGATTTATTCAGCAAATATTGGGACTGCGGGAATGTGGTTACTACCATTGGATAGCCCCTGATTTTCTCTATATTTTATGTCTGGATGACATTTTTCATATTTTAAGTATTAAGGGGTTATTTGATCATTTTTTATTTAAAAAGATAGCTGTTTAATTTTGTTTTTTGTGTTTTACGGGCTAAAATTAAGTCTTAGGGTTAAGTGCTTAGTACTGTTAGAATGAGCTAACTTTTTTCTACATTTTATTTCATAATGTTGTTATAGTCTTATTATGTGTTTTAAGGGTTTTAGTAGTCCTGGTGGATTTTTCTAAGAATTTTGGGCTTTTTTGTAGGTTTTTGGTGATTTTCTGACTTCAGGGAGGTCTAGCTACTTCTAAGGGGCCCACCTGCATTGGGAGGCCTGCCCGCCTCTGTTCTAGAAGGCTGTGGAGCACTTCTAGAGGGTTTTTAATCAATTTGGCTGCCAAAAGCGCCAAATTTGTTGCTGTGCATAGATTTTTTAGAGAGTGGTCTGTGTGTACATAGGAATAAGAATGTTTGGAGAAACTTTAATTATCATACAACCATCCAGAGGTGATATCATTTTTCCTCACTCAGCTTTCACTGTTTTTTGGCCAAAATTGGCTGTGTTTCTTGCAAGGTGAGTTCTTCATTTAACTTAACTTGGAAACTGGTTTCTCTGGTATGGTATTGCAAGCTATATCAAGTATTATTGCTGTCTCTGGTGTGGATTTGTAACCTACATCAAGTATCTTTTCCTTCTCTTGTGTGGACATTGGTCTACATTTTAGTTCCTTGGTTTGGTAGTCTGTCTGGAGACTACTTTTTTGGCTGATCAGGAAGTCAAGTGTGTTGGAAAAGAGGCTTTAGCAAACAGGAACAAATTTACTGTAGCAGGTAAATCTCACTTTATTTTTTAAAGGGACAGGGAATTTTTTCTCTTGGTTTTCTCCAACTCCCATGGTCAAGGCCTATAGCTAGTACTATAGGATTTTATACACCATGTTAACAATTATCAGTATAAGCTTAATTACCTTCATCTATAATTATATTAAAATATATTTTATATAATTTTTTTTGAAAAAAATTGTAAGCTTTTAAATTTTTTCAAGTTATTTTTTTTGTAAGTAGATAGATGAATATAAAAAATTGTGCCAATGAAAAGATTTATATTAGTTTTAATATTATTTTGGCTCAAATGTGTTTGAAATTTAAATCTTTAAAATTTATAATTTTTTTAAGTAAATGAATATAAAAAATTTTGGTCAATAAAAAGCAATAAATTCACCACACAATATGTTGGGGGGGACTAGCTAGCAAGTCCTCAACTTGAAGTCAGATTTAACTCATATGAAGCTCAGACTTAACTTAGATGGAACTTATAATGAGTTGATACTGAACTCTTCTTTGAGCTCATCTTGAGCTCTCAACCAAGGATGAATGGAAATGTGCTGAAATAATAGAAATACTTTAATGAAAAATTGTTAGAAAGGTAAACAAAGGGAGAATTAGAATCTGATTGACTCACTGTATTTTTTTTATAAAACACAATCTCATGTTCATTTTGAATTGAAATTTATCAGTTAAAATGCTGAAAATATATTTTTTTCTAAAAGTATCACTTTTAACATGTCTAATCATTTTAACAATTTTTTTTTGAAAAAATACAAAAGAAAATCAGTGGCTCTTTCTATTGAATACTCACTTAAACCCAGAATTTGAATCTTTACTTTTTAGATTTAAACCATATCACATAAATTTTTTGATGTGTTATTCTTATTTTTGATTATGCAAGATAATTAGTTTCAATTTAACTGATTTATCCAAAAATAATATTGGACTTTTAATATTAGTTTTTATATCCTAGAATACAGTAAAACACACATGAAAAAATAAATAAAAGATATACATGTGTTTTCCTAATTTTTTACTCAATGAAGTAATTTCACAGATATTTTATACTATGCACTAATAATTGATAAATTACTTGAAAATATGCCTGAAATGAAGTATAATTCTAATAATAGTATATTTTAATCCTTTTTTTATACTTTTTGAAAGCAGGAAGATGATTACAATTAAAACAAAATTAATTTTTTCCCTTTTATCTTTTCTAGTTATTGCTCAACTTTTAAGATGCTTTATAAGATATATTTTGTAACTTTAATACATATATGATCTTTTAAAACTCTTCATGAAATAAATCATCAACATTTCATGAGAATATTTTCAGTTGATAGAGTGATTGATCTCATGAGTTGAAATAATTAATCACTACTCAGTGAATTGTCCATATGACAAACTAAGATTAAAACAAGATGCAAAATTTTAAAGATAAAACAAAAAAACAGTATTATAATTATTAAAAGTAATTTTAATACTTAAGTGTGCCTCAATTCTATATTTTGAAATAATTTCTGTTTCTACCTGGGACTCAGAACCATAGATTATGATAACAATTTCTCCTGTGAAAAAATATTATTCATGTTGAATTTTAGACTTTATTATTGTTAAATAACTGAATTGAATATTTTAAAGTTGTATTTTTTCATCATTCTATTGGTTTGCCATTTAAAACAACTATATGACATTTATTTTATAAAAAAGGCACAATAAGTATTTTTGGTCATACCCATACAAAAAAATCTTGTGCTAAAGGGATCATACTTTAATTAAAAGATATATTGATTTATATTTTAAGCTCATAGACACAATATTTCAATTCTATGCTGTTGAGAAATAAATTTAGAAAAATGATGGAGGTTCAATTTTTAGTAATTAAAACAAAGTTTTTGACAGGATTAATTCACAACTGAACATTTACATCTCAATCATAAATAAAATATATGGGTTAAGGATTTATTAGTTATTTATTAGAAATATGATACTCAAGCTGATAGGTCAAAATTATATGATTTTTCTATTCAATTTCTAAGTCTATAAAATACAATCCCTTGGATATTTTATTTAAAAAGAAGAATGTATGAATTTTCTCTGAATTGGCCTTATCACAAAGAAATACTATAATAAGTATATTTTTATAAAAATTGACATAAAAAGCGAATATTTCAAGTTTTCAGTAAAGATTTAAAGCATAAATTTAACTATTAAATTTGTCTTTTCATAAATATATGTGTTGTTTTACAAGATATTTATTTACTTTTTTTTAAAGAAAATACCAATTTTACCCTATGTGGCTTCCTTTTAACTTACACTTATTAATAAAAAAAAATGTGCTTCTCTGTAGGATCTATATAATTTTTAATTAAAATAAAAAGATTGGTTTTTTTGAAGTTTTTGGAATCTAAACAGAAGATCTGATAGTTTTTTTATATATTATACTTTTATAAAATTACTTTTCATTTAGTTTATTATTATCAGCCAGATGTCTACAAGAATGAGGAAAATAAGAGGGATAATAGAAGGGAGAAAGGGAAATTAAAAATAGTAAAGTAATTTGAAATAAAATATTGGTAATTTAAGGGAGTAAGACGACAAGATAGTTGAGACTTGACAAATTTGTAAGTGTTTATATAAATTGTAAAATATTATAATTGATAATAAATGTTCAAAGTGTGAAAGTTCAAAAATAGTATTATAAATCTTAAGGCAACCTATAATTATTTATGTAGCATTTAAATTAGATGTAATGAACTAATAAAAATAGTAAATAAAAGAAATATATTTAAAATATGATAAGTGAGTGTATAGTAAATGATGAGCTACCAGAGAGACTTCTAAAGCCCTTTTATAGGCAAGAGGACCCTCTAGAGCGCTACATATATAATTACAAAAGTAAAATGAAGTGAAAGAAATAATTAACAAATTTAATTAAAAAACAATTAAAATAAGTCAGTGATAAGCAAATATCTGTTTCCATCAGATATTTCTAAAAAAGAATAAAATTAATATAACAAATAACTAAGTGAGTATGGAATATAAGAACTATGAGAAATATATCTAAATAGGGAGTACAAATAGCTAAAAAAAGTATAATTAAAATAAAAGGAATTATTTTTACGTGTTTAAATAATCTTCACTCAGTATAAGCAATGGTAAGTTAACTATTTCAATTAAATTAACTGTTAAATTAATTGGACAACTAATTAAATTAATACAGGAATCTTTTTAACATGAGCAATTAAATTTAATCATATTGAATTAATTTAGTAATATTAGTGACACAATTAAGGGTCAAGGAAGCGCCCAATATTTATGGATATTATTATATGATAAGTTGTATTTAGTTTATATAAATGTTATTATTGAAATTGTAATTACAGTGTAAGTTAAATTTACACTTATAATATAATTTTAAATAATTTACTTATACATACAAAGTGCGCCATGATATTATAGAATATAATATTTGTTTATGTAATAATATTTATTTAATAATAAAATTAAGTATAGTAATTATTTTATTTAAATAATGTTTTGTAATTACACAAAGTTATTACTCTATATGATTACAGTAATTTGTTGTATAAATTACTGGACTCCTGAGATAGCCTGGCTGACACTCCCTCACTCTAAAAAAAAACAATAAAAAAATGCTAAGATTTTTTCCTTTTATACTTTTTTAACAGAGTAGAGAGATTTGAAATTTCCTTTCCAGGTATCCATGAATCATGTTTCAGGTCAAATAAATTAACATAAAATTTACTGGGCTCCTGGTATAGCCTGGCTGACACTCCCTCACTCTAAAAAAACAATTAAAAAAATGCTAAGATTTTTTCTTTTTATACCTTTTTAACAGAGTAGAAAGATTTAAAAATTTCTATTATATGTATCCATGAATCATTTTCAGATGATTTATTTTTATATCTAGATAAATATTCACTACCTCTTTCAGAAGTGATATAATATCATTGAGAATTTTATCAATTTCTGCAGTTTCTGTGACTTCCTGAGGGTTTTTCTTAGGTCTTCCCATTATTTTGGGAAATAAGTCACAGTTGGAAGTATAAGGTTTAAGCAAAGAAATGGGAAAAACGGGATGTTTTTTATCATATGGAGAATACAATACAACTTCTACTGCATTATCAACAACCATTCTTTTAACAACAAATGGTCCTACAAAAGGATCTTTTAATTTTTTGTTACCTTGTAAATGGAAATGGACATTAGATATCAAGACTTCATCACCCTTTTTAAGTGTGTATTCTTTATGAGACTTATCCCATCTTTTCTTTTCATATTCAAATTCTTTATCAATACATCTTTGAGCATGTTTTCTGCATAGCTGTTGCATTTGCATAAAAGATTTTACACCAAGATGTAGTTCCAACTTAGGTAATTTATTATTGAGAATTTGTGCAGGAGTATTTGGGACATAACCTAACCAAAGCTCAAAATGCTTTTTCTCAGTGACAGAATGAACAGTACTATTATATGCAAATTCAAGACCAGGAAAAAGAGTGACCCAGTCATGAGTAAATCTGTCATTGTCTCTATATTCTAAACCAAAGGCACTATACCTTCTAATCATATCTTCCAGAGTTTGAATCATCCTTTCAGCTAGACCATCCGTCTGGGGATGATTAGCTGTAGATAACTTTAACTAACAGCCACAAATGTCCATTAAAGAGGTCCAAAACTCAGAAGTAAATTTTGGATCTCTATCAGAGATAATGGCTTTTGGTAATCCAATAATATTAAACATGGAAGACCACTATAAGAATGCTAATTCTTTTGTGGATACATCTTTATGGGTTGGAATAAATTTACACATTTTTGTGAATCTATCTACTATCACCAAACAAGAGTTATAACTGTCTTTAACTGCTACAGGAAGGCCAGTGACAACATCCATGTTAATTATTTTCCAAGGAGCATTAGGTGCTTTAATAAGTTGTAGTAAACCTGCTCTCTTACCTGTCAACCTTTTAGATTTTTGGCAAGAATCACAAGATTCAACATATAATTTTGTATCTTCAGACATATTAGCGCACCAAGCAGTGTTTTTGATTCTAATCAATGTTTTTTCTAGATCAAAATTACCAGCTAATATGTCATCATGACAAAGTTTGAGGATAGTTTCTTTCATAGAAGAAGAAATTACAATAAAATTAGTCAGCTTTCTTCTATAATAAACATAACCTTCATCCATAGAAAACTTTCCTTTCATCAAAGCACCTTGATATTTTGCAGGAAGAGTTTTAATCAATGCTTGAATTGAAGCATTCTTAGGATCATTTAAGATAGTAACTAATTTATTTAAATCAGAATCCTTATCATATGAATCCAGTATTAATTGTAATAACTCTTCTTCCATATCAACTATAAATATACCATGGATATGAACAGTATCATCTTCAGGCACATAAGCAGGATTGGAGTCATTATTTGGCAGAGGCAGTCTGGACAACATGTCAACATTGGAGTGAACATTTCCAGCTCTATGGATAATTGTCATCCTTCCTCTGTACTCTTGAACAGCAAGTTACCACCTAAACATATCTCTATTAGGTGTTTTTAGGTTTAAGAGGGACTTTACAGCACTACAGTCAGTTTCCAATACAAACTTTTGGTCATCTAGATAGTAATGAAGTTTCTCAAGAGCCCAAACAACTTCTAAGCACTCCAATTGAGTGGTACCATATTTCAATTCACTATTTCTCAAGGTTCTTGAAATATAAAAAATTACAACTTCTGAGGTTTTATCATTAATAATTTGTTTCTGATGTAAGGCAGCACCCAGACCAACAAAACTAGAATCTGTATACAGGACAAATGGTTTGTAAAAGTCTGGAAGAGCTAAGATAGGGGTTGTCATTAAGCAACTTTTTAAAGTATCAAAAGCTTTTTGACAGTCACTATTCCAGATAAATGCAACATCTTTCCTAGTGAGTTTTGTAAGAGGTAAGGCTATAACCTGATAATTTTTAATATATTGCCTGTAATAGCCACACATACCCAAAAAACTTTGGATTTCTCTTACAGAAGTTGGTGCTTTCACATTTTTAATTGCAGCAACTTTGATTTGGTCTACACAAATTCGTAGGCCTGACACAACATGGCCAAGGACTTTCAAAGATTGAAAACCAAATTTACACTTCTTCAAGGACAAGGTCATATTGATTTCATCCATTTTTTTAAAAACTCTATTCAAGTGAACCATATGTTCATCAAAAGTTTTAGAAAAAAACTATGATATCATCAATATACACCATGAGCCATCCTTCAATGATTTCCTAATGGAAAGTGTTATCCATGACTTTTTGGAAAACTGAAGGGGCATTTTTGGGGCCAAATGGCATTCTAATATACTTATATATTCCCATATGAGTAGCAATAAGCAAAAAATTCTGAGAATTTTTCTCAACTGGAACTTGATGATACCCTTTGTTACCATCCAGACAACTAATAAATTTAGCACCTTGCAAGGTAGCATGAATTGAAGTAATTCTGGGTAACAGATAAATATCATCAACAGTATAAGTGTTTAATGCCCTGTAATCTCCACATAATCTAGCTTTATCTTTTTCATAAGAAATAAAGACTGGGGAGATGAAACAATATTGGGGGGTGACATCCACTTTTTCAATGATATTCATTTTTAATAATGTGGCAATATTACCTTCAATATCCTTTCTTTTTGTTGGAGAAGCAGGATATGGTTTTTTCCTAAGAGTAGTAGGAATATCATTCAAGTTACAGGGTAAGGTAATTTTCATTTCTTCCTGAACACTTCCTAAGACATGAGAACCATGAGCAAAAGCCATAGGGAAAGAAGTAATTGAGGCAATAATAGAATCCTTTTCTTCACTAGTTAAATGATCACCAAAAGAAGCAGTATTTATTTCATTTAATAAATCATCCATCTCCATTTTCGGTCTGCCTTTACCCTGGATTAGTGAGTTACAGGACTTTAACAGATGCCCAGAAGGTTTTCTAGGGGAGGAAAATTTGAATTTTCTTTTGCCATTCAATCCCAAGGTGAAGCAATTATTTTCTGGGTCTAATTTCACACCAAACATGGTCAAAATATCATTTCCCATAATAAACCAATTGCTCAAATTATCATTTTTCATAACCACAAACTCACAAATAGCTCTGAAAAAACCACCATTATATTTGAAGAATACAGAGGCTTTGTATTTGCCAATAGGAAATAAGGTAGAACCATACCCTCTCCATTTTTCAGAAGTTATAGGTAATAATTTATTCAGATAATACTTGTTTACTGAAGCTAAAGCTTTCTTAGACACTACACTTCCTGCAGCACCAGAATCAAGAGCTACATCAACATTTTTACTATTAATGATAACAGTTGCCTTCAAAGGGGATATGGCTATAGGATTGTTAGTAATATCTTTAATTATCTCAGAATTTTCTACTGAAGATAAATCCAATAAAAATTCTTCAGATATATTATCTAAATAATGGAAAACTTGTTCCAACATAAAACATCTTTACTGTATTCATTGTCATAGGAGATATTACTTTCACAGTCACTAGAAGAATTATTGACATCAATTTCAGCTTCATTAGTGTCTTCATTGTGTTCAACAAGATTAATTTTCTTGTCACAAACATGACCCTTTTGCCATGGTTTGTTACACTTATAACAAGTATTTGTTGCATATTTTTTAGGTGCAACTGGTGCAGAGGGTTTACCAGATTTTTCTGGGGGCTTGGTAGAGGGTTTATTCTGATCATTGTAAGGTTTACTAAGGTAATTCTTAGGTTCACATCTATGGTTGAGTAGAACCTCATTTCAAATGTTAATGAAAGAAGAATGTTCTCTTACATGCTCAGTTCTAGCTACAATTAAATCTCTAAGAGAATTTGGCAATTTATACAAAATTTTATCTCTCCAAATATCATAACCCATCTTTTGATCAATTTCTCTCAGGATCTTTTTTACTTTCATCAGAAAAATAATGGGTTTTTCAACAGAGGAGGATATATATCTAGTATTCTCATACAGTCTTTGCTGAGCCAACCTAAATTTTGAACCACCAAATTGATTCTCAATCAAGTATTTCCACTCATTCCATGTATAATGGTTTTTATCCAATAGAACAGATTCATACCACAACAAGGCTACATTGGAAAATAAAGAAATAAGCTTAGAAACAATTTCCACATCAGGTAGTTTATAAGATCTCTTTAAATTATCAATCCTTTGTATAAAGTGTTGCCAATCAGATGAAGAATCACCATCAAAGGTAGGATATTGATCCAACTTAGGCCAATTTTTCTGGCTACTGGAATGTTCCATCCTATGGTTTGAATTATTCAAGGTTATCAGTTCCTTAAGTCTTGAAAGGTGTTCAGATATTTCATTATTCACAGAGGCAGCTGGCTCATGGTGAGCATTAAATTTATTTCTGTTTGATGCAATAGATTTTTCAGAATGAATTTCAGCTGGTAAAATTGGTACATTACAAGGGAGAGAAGAACTACTCTGTTCGGGCTGTTTATTATTAAGATTAACAGCAGTTTTAGCACTATTTTTTAATTCATGATAATGAGTAGCCTGGACAGTTTTTAATGCAGAAAATAGTTTCTCCAGGTCAGATAATTTATTTCTCAAATCAGGAATGTAAGATAGTTCATCATTAATCCTAGAAATAGATAAAACATTTCTGTCCTCATCTACAGAGCATTTATTACTCAAATTCTGAGAATCAATTTTCAATTTTCTTAATTCACTGTGCAAAAGCATATTGTCATTCTTTAAAGTATTATTTTCATCTTTTAGATTATCAACAGTTTTGCGTAGGTGACTATATTTATCTGAAAGTGATTTGTGGTCAGCTTTAATAGAGTTTTGTTGAGCCAGGAAATTATTTAGTGTGTCTTTCAATTTTAATAAGCAGTGTCTTTAACAGAAGAACTCACTATACAATGTAAATGAAAATTATTTAATCTATCACTCTCATGTATTAACAAATCTCTCAAATGTTTATCATTCACAACATTAAAATCAAGGGTATCTTTCAATATTTCTTCAGAAGTTTTCTCAAGTAAAGTGTAAACTTCAGGGGAAACAGAATCATTCTTGATTGCAAGAGAAGGGTTAATTAAAGAAGTAGAATTGAAATGTAAAGGTTCATCAAATGATAATTTGCTAATTACATCAATGGGGCTACTTATTAAAGGAAGTTGTCTCTTCAAAGGTTTAAATGTTCTTTCAGGGTCCACATTATTACCTGAAGAAGGTTTGTTATTATATATACCAACGTGCTTATCAAACAAATTACTTACCATGACAAGGGAGGAAACTTCACCTGTGCCTTCTTTCTTCTTCCCCCCTGATAAGGATGGTGCTGAAGAGATGGATTGTAGTTTGGTGTCCTAGATGGGCCAGGGTGTTGAGCTGGTTGTTGTACATTCTGTGGGTAGTGGGTCATTAAGTAATCCCGTTTCCATTGTTCCACTTGCAGAATGCCTTGATTTTGGTTGAGGGAGCTGGATGCCTGACTGGCCTGAGGTTGAGGCTGAGGTTGGGAAGCTGGGAAATGAGGAGGTTGACCCTGTTTGGGATTTAAAAGCTCCTGCATCTGCTTCCAGAGTGTTTCTACCTTTGCCTTGTACTTCATGCTTTCTGCTCTCAGTTCCTTTATATGGTTTGACAGATTGTTTACCTGCTGTGCTAGAGGAATCTTTTTTATTTTTATACCTCTGAGTGGATTTTCCTGATGTACCTGAGGTTTTACTTCCTTCAGAGTTGTTAGGTGAGAGGGGTTTGTCACTTCTCCTGACATTTCTACGTCCTGAAGGTTTTTTGACAGCTGAATTATTTTTGTAAGATACTTTGGGAGAACCTACAGATTCAGTGTCAAAATCCACTTCAGTCTCATCCACATGTAAGTTATCCATGCTTTTAGCCAAACTACTGGACATTTAAGACTTTGAAAAGGAGAATCAAAATTAATTCAGATATAAATTGTTAATTCAAAATAAAATTTAATCAATTGGATTTTTAAAAATTTTTTTTATTAAAAATCAATTAATTATAAAATAAAAGGTAATAAAAATAAATGAAATTACAATTATTAAGAATTAATAACAATTAAAATGGGACCAACCAATAAGGTTTAAGAAGTCAACCAAAATAATTAATACCAAAATTAATTCAATGGTAAAATTGGGACTAAGTACTGAGTACTATTATGGTCAACCAATATTCAAAAAATAATAATAAAGTTAACTTAATAATTTATTAAATATTTTATTGTCTTCTAGGACTAAGAGTGTTACTCTATTATGGTTAACTAGGAAAAAAAATTTAATATAATGAAAACTTACACTCAGTGAGTCAGCAATTAAGCCACAAACACTGTTATTGCAGTAAAAATATAGTACTATAAGTCAGAGGTGCAAAGGTGAACTTACTATAGTGATCGTAAAATCACTTCAGAATAATTTATAATTTAATGTAATATAAACCTAAACTATCGAACCCAATTTCGAAACACGTTCGCAGCAAAAAGTTTACTTTTTGGCTTGGGTGGTCCGTGCGCTTTGTTGTTTGTTGCAAGGTGTCGTCGTCGTCGTTTGGAGAGGCCCTCAATTATCAGCCGGACGTCTAGAAGGATGGAGGAAAAGAAAAGGAAAAAGGACAAGAGAGTAGGAATATTATACTATAGTATTATTATAAATAATAAAAATAAAATATTTGTAATTGAGAAGAGAGTACGACGAGAGAATTTTGAAGAGTTGAAAAAAACTGTAAAGACTTATTTATATTGCAGTATATTATAATTAATAGTTATTATTCAATGCGCAGCTGTCAATGATAGTAATAATAGACTTAAAACAACCTATAGTTATTTAGATAGTATTTTAATTAGATATATAGAACTAATAAAAATAATATATTTAAAATATGATAAGTGAGTGTATAGTAAGTGATGAGCTACCAGAGAGACTTCTAAAGCCCTTTTATAGGCAATAGGACATTCTGGAGTGTTCCAATAATATATACAAAAAAGTAAAATAATGTGAAACAATTAATCAAAAGAATCTAATTAGAATCATAAAAAATAAATCCGTGAATAAACAAATATTTTTCCCATCAGTAATTTCTAAAAAAGAATAGAATTAATATAACAATTAACTATGTGAGTATGAAAAAATTAGAACTGTGAGAAAGAAATCTAAAGAAGGAATACAAATAGCTGAAAAAAGTATAATTAAAATAAAAGGAATTATTTTTACGCTTTTAAATAATCTTTACTCAGTATAAGCAATAGTAATTTAACTATTTTAAGTAAATTAACTATTAAATTAATTGAACAACTAATTAAATAAATACAGGAACTTTTTAACATGAGAATTTTAATTTAATCATATTAAATTAATTTAGTAATATTGGTGACACAATTGAGGGTTAAGGAAGCGCCAAATATTGATGGATATTATTATATGATAAGTTGTATTTAGTTTATATAAATGTTATTATTCAAATTGTAATTACAGTTTAAACTAAATTTCCACTTATAATATAATTTTGAATAATTTATTTATACATACAAATTAGGCCATGATATTATAGAATATTATATTTGTTTATGTAATACAATTAATTTAATAATAAAATTAAGTATAATATTTATTTTATTTATTCACAAAATATTTATAATTTTATTTAAATAATTTTTTGTAATTACATAAAGTTATTCTTCTATATGATTACAGTAATTTATTGTATAAATTACTGAACTCCTGAGATAGCCTGGCTGACAAGGACCCTCTAGAGCGCTACAAATATAATTACAAAAAGTAAAATGAAGTGAAAGAAATAATTAACAAATTTAATTAAAAAACAATTAAAATAAATCCGTGATTAAGCAAATATTTGTTTCCATCAGATATTTCTAAAAAAGAATAAAATTAATATAACAAATAACTACGTGAGTATGGAAAATTAGAACTATGAGAAATAATTCTAAAAAGGGAATACAAATAGCTAAAAAAAGTATAATTAAAATAAAATTAATTATTTTTACATGTTTAAATAATCTTCACTCAGTATAAGCACTGGTAAGTTAACTATTTCAAGTAAATTAACTATTAAATTAATTGGACAACTAATTAAATTAATACAGGAATCTTTTTAACATGAGAAATTAAATTTAATCATAATAAATTAATTTAGTAATATTAGTGACACAATTAAGGGTCAAGGAAGCGCCCAATATTTATGGATATTATTATATGATAAGTTGTGTTTAGTTTATATAAATGTTATTATTGAAATTGTAATTACAGTGTAAGTTAAATTTACACTTATAATATAATTGTAAATAATTTATTTATACATACAAAGTGTGCCATGATATTATAGAATATAATATTTGTTTATGTAATAAAACTTATTTAATAATAAAATTAAGTATAGTAATTATTTTATTTAAATAATTTTTTGTAATTACACAAAGTTATTCCTCTATATGATTACAGTAATTTATTGTATAAATTACTGGACTCCTGAGATAGCCTGGCTGACAATTAATCTGTCATATAAAAAAATAGTATAATTATATTAGAAAATCAACTTACAACCACTTTCAATATAATATTTTATCAAAATGAACTATTAGTTTTATATATCTCCAGAGCTTCAAAGAATTTAATATAAAATTTACTGAAATAAAAATATTCTTATTTTTATATTAAAAAATCTTCTATAAAAATTTTAAAAACTTCAAAAATTTCTGACAGTTTAAGTTAGCCTTAATCACAGCTGGAAGCAGCATGTCATTGGAAGTTCAATCTCAATTCCATCAAGACTAATATATATAACTTTTAAAGAATGTATAAAGTTATTTTAATTAAAAAAATTTAGAAATTCAAATGACTCAAGGAGTTTAATATTTTACTGCATAGATTTTAGTGCAGATCTTGAGACAGCTTAATGCAGTCAATTTTCATAAGTTTTTAGTTTTAAAAGCATGTTTCCAGGTATTTATACTGATAAAAAAACAGGGAAAAAGCTATATATGAAATATATCAAATAATTTTGTGTAAAGCCTTTATCTGAATTGTTTAATACAATTCAAATTTATTTTTCATCTCACCAAAACAATTTACTGTTAAACTTAAAGCCAAACACATTTTACTCATAGAAGATATAAGACTGTTTGTTTGAAATATTATTGCAGGTCATTTCATTTTTTTCAATATTTTTCCAAAGTTTTTTAATTTCAGTTTTTTTTCAACATATGCATAGTTTTAAGAGGATTTCTGTGAAATAAATTGTAAAGAATTAAAATAGTATCACATGTATAATTCATATATTTTAATACTTCTTAAACTTTATAAGTGCAGTATTTATTGATACTAGCCAAGAAATAAATATATTTTATGTAGTTATGTGCACACATATCCATACACCATAATTATTGCTCATTTTGTGTATTAGAATAGTATGCATCTAATTTGACAGTGTGCACTCTATTTTTTGGCCAAAAGATAGAGTTCACTATAAAATTTTGCTACTTCCTTTGACACACTCCACCTTTCTATGTGCTTTTATCTTCCACTTCATCCCTTTAAGATATTTTCTTACCCCTCACATTTTGTTTGCCATTGTGACACATCCACTGAACTCTCCAACCTTCCCATCCCAATTTGAAGCCCTCCTAACCTCTCACCTATTGTCAAATTTCATTTTTTACTCTACTCTACTTCTTTCGCTTCCTTTTTCATCCCTTCTCACCCCTTTCTTACCCATCACATCCCACCCATTTAAACACACAAGCTACCCTTTTAATTTGCCTTCCCCCCTACCCCACCTCTTTTTCAGAAAATCACAACTCTTTAGCTTAAAACAAACCATTTATACTTCTTGCTCTATAAATTTCCACTTCCCATACAAACTTACCCTTTTGCTTTTTTCCCCACCCCTGTTGCTTTCCACATCACCCCTCATACTTCACATGGAGTAAAAGTGATGGGAAAGAGAGTGAAAGGAGTGAGATAGGGTGAGGTGGTGAAGAGAGGGGCAAAGAGGGGATTAAGAGTGATTGGAAGGTGGGGAAATTGGGTGATGTTTGGTGAACTGGGATAAAGAGGGGTAAAAAAGGGGGCCAAAGTGATTAGAAGAGGAGAGAACTATGGATAGTGAAGTAAGATTTAAGGGACAGAAAAAATGTCTGAGGGTGGAAGAATATGATACACATTTGAGAATAAGGAAGTAGTGGGAGACATATTTTTGAAAAAATCTACAAAAACAATATATATATATATATAATATAATATAACTCTTAGAAATTGTAATGGCAAGAAACCACCTAAAAACAATATACATTTTGTGCAATTTTTGTTAGCCATATGGTTTATTCTCATGAGAATTAAACTTTTATTTTTTTATATAATTCAGATAATGTTAAGCTATATTTAAATAAAATTGTACACATATATTGTTATTAATTTTAATAATATAGTATATATATACATTTTGTAAACTATTACATGAACTGAATTTATTCTGGAGTCAGTTTCAAGAGAGCTGTGTAGCTTCCCAAATATTTCAAATCTTGATAATATTTCATAATTACAATTGATAAAATGTGAAAATAAAGTTATTTCTGGAAATTTTGAGAATAAAAATTTTATGAAAAATATAAAATCAATAATTTTATTTTCATGAATAATTTCTTATAATATTAGATTATTACTCTACATATTCATAGGTAAAAAATCTTATCAAACTTGAAGAAAATATTAAAATTTAAATTATATAAGAAGTTAAATACTTTTAAAGAATGAAAAAATATCATAATGTTTTAAAATAGTAGGCATCTGAGATCATGGCTTGGTATTGGGATTCACTTATAGTAATATTCCTTTAAAAATTTCAGTAAGTCAAGTCTCAATATTTTTTGCACTTGTTATCACCTATACTTTGATAAATGCTCAAATTTTCCTCAATGTGTGTTCAAGTAGAATCCATTATCTTTTCATAATTGTCTCACCACTTCCTCATTGTGTGCTCAGATATATATGAATTTGGGTTCAAGGTTGCGGACTTGCTAGCAAGTCCACCCCCCATATTGCATGGTGATTAGTTTAATTTTTTTTTTGGCACAAATGAGTTTGAAATTTTTGGTTGCATTAACCAAAGCTATTGCTGGACCAGCAGGAATACCAGCATTTAGCATGAAATCATAAGAAAAAGCTTTAAAGTAAGTCCAGTGCTTCATTCAAACTTTTGTCAGGCCTTCAGAAATATGAATATCATTTTTGTCTACCTTAGCAAAATTAAAAAAAAATTCCATAGAAAGTTTGTCATCAGAAGGATGAGGAGAAGAGTAGCATGGTGGGGAGCTGGAATCATCAGCCTTATTTCAGTTTCTCATCTCAATGCTTCTTGAAGCCAGATCAGATACCCAATTAAAAGATGGTGTTTTTGGAGGCTTGAGAAGAGTCACCTCTCTTGGGTTTACAGTCTGATAGAAAAAAAACAAAAAAATAAATATTTATTCAAAGTTCAATAGCAAGAGAGACTTACTATTGCTTTGGCCGACATACATTCTCTGTCTGGAGTCAGTACAAAATACTGCTTTGGATTTTCAGGGTTTACAATGATGTTTGATTCAGTTAAATCTGAAAGGTCAGGTCAAGGGACATGCAAAGCCAAAATAGTGAGCAAATTTTCATAATAGTTGGCCAAAGAAATAGCACCAGTGGTAGCAGTTTGAAATAGAAATGGTGATTGATTTGAATCCGGACTTGACTGATGAGATTTTTTGAGGTCTCCATAAAGCTTTTTTTCTGAAATAAATATGGAATTAAATCATACAAAACAAACAATGAAAAAATTACCTCTACAACAGATCTAGGATTCCTATGCTAAAGGCATAGAAAAATATTTTGAATATTCAGAGTCTTTCAAACCTCATTAAGAAATTGCTTGAAACAATCTTGACTAGACAGCCTTTTTTTTTTTTGGCCATGGGACTTTTGATTGATATTGTGTGTTAAGACATGCCAGGCAATTTGTCCTACTTTTTCAAGATCTTGGACAAACTCACCTAAATTTGCATTTTTCTGATCTTTAATGACACCAACTGCCGCATCTTTAAATCCATTGAAGCTATAATTTCATGTCAGCCAAACCACTTCTAAGTTTTCTTCACCAGCAGTGACTTTTGTATATTTTTTTTCTTTTTATTTGATTTGCCAGAGTTGTCTTCCAGGAAGAATATGAAATCTATTGTTACATAGATTTCAAATTGATCAAATGGAACTGATGGAGGGATTGACTGCAACATGACAGAAGAAGCCAAGTCTTAAGGCTGATAAGGGTTGAAAGGATTCTCATTATCGAGACCAGATGTAGGGGTTTCAAAGTTCATGATAGAGCCAAAATCCAATAGCCTGTGACACACAAAAACTACATTAAGAATATAAAAAGAAGAAAAAGAAAAAGAAAAAAAAGAGTCAAAATTAAAAAACTTACATAGAATTAGAAAGATGAATCAATGTTAGATAATTGTCACAGTTGAATTGAGTCAATGGGAAGCAGAAAAAAAGAAAAGAAAAAAGGCAAGAAAAAAAAAGAGAAAAAGGGAAATGAGGAAAAAAAATAGTGATGAAGGGGAAGCAAGAAAAAAAAATGGGAGGGGGGAGGATGGGGGGAAATTTTGGGGCAGCTGATTGCATATCCGATCAACTGATCAATTGGATATAGCTGGTCACCTGTCCTGCACACAAGGTTTTTGGGGGGCTGGAGGCTGGAAAATTTGCAGATGGCTGCAAGGTTTTTCCAATTAGCTGTAAAAGAAATTGTTTCGCAACAGTTGTGCAACAGTTACGAAACAATTGTTTTTCGCACTTAAGACCCACTTAGGACCTTCAAGTTCAAAAAACAGGTGCCACATAACTGCTGCGTAATCGCTGCGCCCCTAGACGAAACGAACATTTGTTGCAGTGGTAGTGCATTCTTCGGGCTGTCGTCTCCGCGACACCATCAAGTCGATCCATTGTCACTACAATAAAAATTCATTTCGTCTTGGGGCGCAACAATGGCGCAACGATTACGCAACAGTTATGTAACAATTATTTTTGGCACTTAAAGGTGTAGGTGAGTCTTAAGTGCCAAAAAACAGTTGTTTCGTAACTGTTGCGTAATTGTTGCGCCCCATAACGAAACAAACATGTGCTGTAGTGCGTCCTCGCATCATCAAGTTTGGGCCGTCGTCCCCGTCGTCCCCGTCTTTACTATTATTTTTACCAATTTTATTCATTATTATTTTATTGGCTCTTTGTCGCCAACTCATCATTAATATTAAACCATAAGATATCATAAACTCTCACAGAAGAAATCACTAAACACTAATACGTGTTTGCTAGAAACATCTATCACAATTAATTCAGTTTTATTATCGGCGCTCTTTTCCCTTCATGATATCTCCGAATCTGAAAGTTTTAAATGATTATTAAAAGAAAATATGCATCATATCGGCGCAGCATAACTATAAATGTGATCGTTACCTGGCATCATGATGGATGGTGTTAACACAATTTAGATACGCTTTTCATAATATAAAATATCTAGTAAACTACTATTTTTCATTCATTTAGAAAAACTTTCAGCTTTTAACTGATGTTAAGATAAACTCAAAAATTTGGCGACTACAGGGCACTGAAGTGTGATGAGCGCAGGTTTAAGATTGCATTGTGTTCACAAATATAGGATGCTTTATTTTTTGTTTCCTCATTCATATCTTTATTAATTTTTCAGCATGCGCCTGTATTGTGTGTTACTTATTTCACTACAAATATAAGATTAAAATGTGGAACAATAACCATTACTTATAATCTTATCTTGAAGCGAAATTAAGACACATCACTAAAAAATATTTCATAAATATTTATAAACTATGAGAAAGGTTAAAAACCAAGAAACCAAAAGTTGTATGAAAAAAGATGAAACTCCAAAAAAATCAATCAGTCACAAGAGTCTAACAAATGGAAACATCTTGTCTAGTTTTTCTTTATTACCTGATTGGGAGAATGAGATACCTTGCAAGCAGTTTTCATCTTCTGGAAAGGTGAGAATACTTACAAAATAATTTTTCCTATTTTTTATCTCACCCTATATTAAATCCCCTTTTTTTGTTTTTGGAAGCGACATGGCTTGTATGAAAAAATGAAAAACAGTTTCTATGATAAAAACGTCGTTAATCGGAATTATCTTCGGAATCATTTTAAAACAGTTAGTTACAATCAAACAGCGTTTTACGATTATATAAATGTGCCAACTTATAGCGGTTAGTTTTTTCTCTTTTTTTTATTCCTCTTTCTCTGTGCCTTGGAATTCTCACTTTCAACTTTTTCTTAATTCCTACCCTTCCAAAAAAACATTGAAGATCTAAGTGAGAAAAAAAAAGTAGAGAAGCAAAAAATAGCAATAAAGCGTAGGGGCATAATCTTCCCACCTGAATTGCTAAAACAATCTGGAATTTCTTCTTTCCCTACAGCTAAAAGTCAAGAATTTCACCTACCTATTTTTCCTCATCCACCATTAAATGTAGAACACCTAGTAAGCCCAGATCGAGAGACAACTCAGCAGTTTGAAAATGAAAAAATTGGAAACATTCCTACGTCTGATACCACTGAAGATAGAAAAAACCGATACAGAAAGATGGCGATATGCCCTCCAGCATCTAAATGAACTTAGGTAAGTTCTTATTGAAACTTCAAACATATGTCTCATTTTTTTTCTTTTTTTATGTTACTTCATGAATTAATTTGTATAATTCATGCTTGCTTCACTTTTGAATCTTTCCAGCGCAGGGGCTAGAGCGGGACTTTGAAAAAGGACAGATTCATGACCTTGAATCCATCAAGATTGAAGATTGATATTTCATGCATTAACAATTCACCATCTACTTGCTAGATGCACACACTAAAATTATTTTTATATATTTTATTTTAATGTAAATCATTTTTTATTTTTTATTTACTTGAATTCGATAAAATGTTTTCGTGTTTTATTGGAGTTCAATGAGCAAGATAATTTAAATAAAAGTATAATTTATGTCTGGTATTAAACCAAGTGAATAAAATATATTCATTCAACACATTGGAGCTAAAGTAAATGAAAACGTACAGTTATAAGTATTACTGGTATTAAAAAATACCTTATCATCTACTATATTTACATAAAAAATTTTCTTTACTTAATTTTTGAGAGAAGAAAAATTACCAAAAACTGAGCTTGAGAAAGTGTTGAAGAAGAAATCATTTGAGAAAATGATTTCCCTTAATAAGATGTAAATTCTAAATAGAGAAAGGTAACTTTTTAACATGGAGGAGAAATGAATCCCAGATAAGAAGATATAAAAAATAAATATTTTCTGGAAATTTAAATTATTCTACATTAATCTAAATTAGTTATTAGATAAGCAGTTTGTCTGAGAAATGTAATTTTTTAATATTATAATTAAATAAATATTTTATATATGTTCAAAAATAAGATAATTTTCATTTTTAAACAGCTAAAGCTGGTTCAAATCCATTACTTCAAGAAAAGCACTTATTTTAATTCTATTTATATACTTTAATCTTCATAACACCTTGGCTTACATTCTAAAACTTTTTCAGCTAATAAAAGATGTTTTTAACTCCTAAGTATTATTTTTATGACATAACATGAAGATGATTGCTATTTATTTTATGGCTAAAAATGGATTTGATGCACCACGCAATATTTGGGGAGGGACTTGCTAGCAAGTCCTCAACTTGAAGTCGGATGGAAATCAGATGGAACTCAGACTGAAGTAATACTGAACTTTCACTTGAAGTATCACCCAAAAAATAATGGATCTATATTGAAAACATAATGAAAGGGTGAGGATAACTGAATGGAAGCCAGAAAAAATCATTCCATGAATCTACTCAATGCACAGTATTTTTTGAAGCAACTTATTTGAATAATACTTCATTAAATTAAGTTGATCAATAAAAATTGATTGACATTATCACAATTCTTAAATACAATAATTTTATTAAAAACTTTCAGATTACATATAAAAAAATCAGTGACTTTTTCTATTACATACAACTGTTTTTACAGAATTAAAAACTATTTTTCAGCTAATATTTAATGGCAGTTAACTCTGTTCTTTTCCCAAAGAACAGAGTTCATCCTCCTATTTTCACACTCTGTTTGCACTAATCCCCATCCCTTTCAATTCTATCAACATATGCTTGTATTCCCTCCCCACCCCTTTCTCTGCCCTCCCAGCCCCATTGTATGCCATCCTCTTTTGATCCCCATTTCACCCCTCTCAACCTCTCCCCAACCCTTTTCTTCATTAAAAACTCCTCGGAACCCTTAATCTTCCCTTCCAACTCTTTCCCAACCTTTTTTTTACCCCATATACCCTTCCTCACCCCTCTCTCCAGCCTCTCCAACCCTTGTAGCCCCATTCCTCCCCTTTACCTCATCTCCACAATCCTTGAACCCCAATATCCTCCCTTTCAACTCAGTCCCTATTTCTGTATATAAAAATAAAGTGTTAGGGAGGAATGGGGATGTAAGCAAACTGGAAGGAGAGGAGTGGAGAGGGGTAGAGAGGGGTAGAGAGGGGTAGAGAGGGAGAGGCAAATGTGGATAGGGGTTGAAAATGATGACAAAGGGAGTGAAAAGGTTGGGGAGAAAGATGAGGTGAGGATAAAGGAATATTTCAAAGTGAAAAGAGTGGGGTATTCTTGAGAGGGAGTAAGAAAAGACAATAAAAAAAGATAGTAATACAAGATAAATATACAAAAAATATAAAATATATAAAATATGTTACAAAGAGTGAGCACAGAAATTCCTTGAATCCTAAAAATTCACAACTCCTATACTGTTATTTTCTTCATTTACTTAAATCAAATAAAAATCTACATTTTAATATTTTGAAAATTTTGAAAAAGATGGGAAATAAATTTTGAAAAATATTAGTATAAATTTTTTTTATTTACTAGTGAAATGTAGTAGGTCAATTGAATTTGAAAATTATATGTCTAAGCAAAGTCTTTGTAACATCATTTTTAAGATTTTTGAACCTTCTTTAGATTTTTTAATGATTTATAATATTCAATATTATCTAGTCATAAAATAAGTATATAATTTTTTCAATTCTTGAAAATAATACAATAAATAATATAAATGCAAAAAATAACCCTTCATGAACAAATCAACAAATTTCAAATTATAGTTTCTCCATGTATTTTAGTCCAAAGAAACTTATATAATAATGTCAGATGGTATCTTGCCGGATCTATACATTTGTGTTCTTTTTTTAAAAAATTGCAAAGAAAATGCTAAAATAGTTTAAAATATGTATTTTTAAGAATAATTTGGGTGTGGTCTGCACTGTATTAAAATTTATATAAAAAAATCTCATTCTTCATATCTCAATATTTGTTCAAAGTAATATTACCTATGCTTCATTAAATGTTCAAGTTGTATTCATATTAAGATCACCAGAATGTCAATATTTTTTCTTGGTGGTTTCATCACTAATTCAATGTGGGATCAAAAATATATGAATTAGGGTTCAAGGTTTTGGACTTGCTAGCAGGTCTGCCCCCTATATTGTGTGGTGATGTATTTCCACATTTTTGATGTATGAGATCCCCAATTATAGAGATTAAAGCTTCCATCCCAGAGAAAAAATTATCACGTATCCATTTTTATTGAAACAAAACTCAGCCTGAGATCTTCATAAACATGGTAAAAATCACATTTCGATGATATAAGCTGAAAATGAAAAATTAAAGAATAGTTTCTTGAAATTTGTGAATTAAAAATTTTTTTAAGAAAAAGTTTTAAAGCTAAAATCACGTCTATATTCTCTATCTCTGAAGAAAAACTATTACAATAATTTTTTTAGCACACTTTTTCTTCTCTATCCTCTTCTACAAATAAACATTCTAAATTCAATTTGTGCCACCATTTTTCTGATCAGTCAGTGAGAACACAATTATTTAATTCAAGGTTAAATTTTAGAAGAATAGGATTTATTCTAAAATGAGGAGTTGTAAAAATTAGAATATATGCCATCCAAGCATGCTAAAAAATTTGTACCAAGTAAGAAATTCTAATTTGAAGTATACCTTCTTAGTTAAGGTGAACTTGAATAGCATGTTTGTACATCAACACACTCTTTTTTGAGTAAATTTTTACTATTCACACACTCCATCTCCTTTAATGAGTAGTCAGAAACTGGTACACATACATTTGTATCTTTTCATAAAAGAAGACAGTATATTGTCTCATGTTTGAGACCCCTAATCTCAAATATTCCAATAATCAGGGTATCTTGAAATGGAGCTTTGGTGTTGAAGACCCCCAGGTGTGCAAACCAATTATAGGTATTTGTTATAATTAAACTAAAAAGTACTGTTTAACCATAAGAAAACTTGGCTTCCTTGCTTACTATGAGCACTTCTTCACCTAATTCTCTAAAATTATTGAGCAAAAAAGAAATAAATATTATCATGATGAATTAATCATACTCTGGGATTCTTACTTTTTTATATAGCTCTTGGTACTAAACCCTTAAAAATTTTCTCTGTAGTGATGCAGTGGTTCAAGTGGGAATCTGTCAATAAGACCTCATGAAAATTTCACCTTCATAAAAAGGAAAAAGAATCAAAAATCTTACAAATGATACAGGCCAAATCATAAACATGGAATGTAAATAAGGTGGGAGAGTCAGATGGATGAAAAAAAAAATTAGGAAAAGTAGTGGAAAGATGAGTAATAAGAAGTTAGGCCAGTATTACAGACTATAAAATGATATCTTGGATGTGAGAGTAAGCTTAACTAAAAATAAAAAATAATAATAATAATACAGATCCAAGAAATAAAATATTAAGTGAAATATAGTCTTTATACTCATGTGACTGTCAAATCCTGTATGTTTCTGAGAGCTAGTGCTCTTATTTATACATGCTAGCTGTTTTGACTTTGAGAAATGAGGTGGGTATAAAGATTATGTTACATATTTTATTGGAACATCAATGCTATTATTAACAGTTTCCATCTTATTTTTTATTATTTTAGACTGATGGAGAAAGCTATATCTCCCATCCAAAGTTTGTTTATTTTTTTCTTTGTAGGATCTTTTTCCTTAAAGGCATAAAACTACAGGGCATGGGGTTTATATACCAAGACTATGTATATCAGGCAGGGAAAAAAAGTGTTGAGAAGTGAGTAAAAGAAAAGAAAGTATAAGGATAAGGAAAAGAAGAAGAAAAAGAAAAAGAAATGGGGAAAAAGGGGAATATAGAAAAGTAACAAATTACTGGTAGAAGTGAAAAAAACTTTTCCTAATGTAACAGAAATATGGTGAATTTAGAAGCTATTAATAAAGAAAAGGAAGGAAGCTGTTAAAATTAATGAGCCAACCAAATAAAAAGTGAAGAAACTAGGTAGATTTGACTAAAGAAAAGAGGGTGGAAGATTATGTGATTTTTGAGGAGAGAGTTAGAGGAGAAAGGAAGGCTCATTTTTCTAACATGTTTTCTAAGGTGAGAGCAAGGACCTGCAAAGACTGGACAAGTGGTGAACAAATGTTCAAATGTATCTTTGGAATTTTAAGTTAAAACTGTATAGGAAGCCTCCAGATTGAAATCTATCCTGAAAAAGTAAGAAGTGAAACCCATGTGACCTGACCTTCATTGTTTAAAAGCCAATTTTTCACAACCTGAGAGAGAGAGAGTCTAGAAGTGAAATGGCTGAGTGGTTCAAGATGAATTTTGAGACTTAGTAGCATTGTTTCAGAAGGAGGAAGAGAAATTTTTCCTTTAAAAACTCTCTTGAAACTCTGTTTAGAAGCTGAAATTAAGGAAGGTATGTAGAAAGGGGTGAATAAGAAGAACTCTCAATAATTAGTGGCTATTTGACTTTCTCAAAAGTTAGCTACTTAATTTCTGGTGATTCCAGAGTGACCTCAACACCATTCCACAATTGTTTTCATATTGTTAATTTTCAGTTTAAGGTAATACAATCGAGTACAATTGCATATTAGAAGGCAGTTTATGGTCTAACTGAGGGAGGAGTGACAAGCTGGTGTACCACAGAAGGGATCTCTAAGAGAAGAAAAGCTCAGAAAGGATCTCCTCATAAATGGTGTTGAGGTATCAGTCATAGATCTAAGAAGAAACCCAACTTATTTTAATTTAAAAACCAAGTGATATTCAGCTGGTTTAAGTGTCCAATTATTTACCTTTTTCATGAGGGAGATGTGGTTTTCTGCAGCTGCACCATGTTTGGGATAAGAGAGCTGTCTGTGTAGAAAACAGGATACATGAAAGTAAGTGATAAGAGAGGTTCAGAAATAAATTATTGAAATCATTTGGAGATATTCAGTAGATAATTGGGGTGAAGAGAGCTAAAATTTTGCAGATACCAGGGAGAAAAAGTGAATTGTTTGATGGATTCAGCTGGGAAGGGGTGAATCAAAGTCCATAACTCTTGATGTTTTTGGAAAGTGCAGACTATTTTATTGAAGTTTAGGTAAAAAGTGTGGAATTAAAATGCAATAGATTTTGGCATGGAGAGGTTAAAGTTTTGAGGTGTTCATTAATTTAATCACACTACCAAACATGCAAGAATCAAGCCTTCCTCACCAAGAAAACCCAGGGGGTGGGCCTGCATGCAGGTAAAGAGTGAAAAAAGCACTCACACAGAAATTTCACAGTACTTTTTCTGAATTTCACCAGAATATGAAAATCATTTTACCAGAAATCATTCAGTATATTTTATTTAACTCCCAGTAAAATTTCATCCCCTTTGACTTTTAAGCTTTTACTCCCCACATCACATAATTTCTCATCCTTAGTTTCTTTTTCGAAAAAAAAACCTCTTTCTTTCACATCACATACAGTACTATCATTGAAAAATCTTTTCTCACAATATTTTTTTTGGTAACTCTGCATATCACAAAATCTTTTTTTGGAATATTGTTCTTTGAAACTCCCCACATCACAGAATCTTTTTTTTAAATATTTTTTTAGAAATACATTATTCACTCCTCAAATTAAAGAACCTTTTTTCTGAATATTTTTATGAAAATTCCTTACATCACAAATTATTTAAGAAATCTCCTGAAGTACCACTAAAATTTCTGAATCATGCCTGCAAGCATGATGATTTTCTTCAACAGGTTTGTAATTTTCTTTTTTTTGATGAAAGTGTAAACTAAGAAGGTGAACCATCTTCAAAATGGCTATCAACCAATACCCAAAAATATATTCCTTGGCACTTAAGTCTCATTAGATAATATAAAATTCTCACAATACAAATTGGATGGAAAAGACACTGAAACCTCTCTTGTGCACAGTAAAAAGCTGGCAAAAACTCATGATAAAATCTTTCAGGTTAAAAGATTTTTTCTCAATCCAAACTTTCCCATTACTTTTTTTAATTAGCCACAATACATTGAGGAAGAGTCAGGTTCTAAAATGATTCAAATGAAGGAATGGTGCTTTTAAACTGTCCTGTACCCTTAAAAAGTATTATTGTCCCTACTTTCAGAAATTTTTTCACAGTCTCTCCCAGCCAGATACATGAAGGAAATATATTGTCAATCAAAACAATGTAAATAAATGTAATGAGAGGAGGAGAAATAGACTGGTAGAGAACATTGAAATTAAAAGGGAAAATAACAGAGATATTCTGTGATTGAAAGGTTATAAGGGATTCTTCAATTATAAAATGGTCAATATTACAATTGCAATCTGGTTGTATACCAGCTTAACAATGGCTAAATGTCAAACAGATGGTAGTAAAGGGAACAATATATAAGCACTTCCCACCAAATCTCTCTGTTTCTTGTCGTTTTCTCCTTCATCCTCTCACCTTATCAGCCCCCATGTACTCAGTATTGACTTATCTATCTTTATGCATTTATCCAGAGAGAAATATTTAGAGCATAACCAATTTTACAGCCAATTTGGTAACAATCACAAATTAAAACACTATTTTACTAAGCTAACTCACCAAAATACACAGGTTCTTTGTAAAGCACAAAAATTAGGATTCTTAACTTAGTGTAACGTTCCAATCTCAAAGCTCTGTCATCAATTCTTCCTACTTTTACAGGTTTTTCATCCCTTTTATACTGTGCTTCTGTCTTAATTATGCTGATCTTTCACTATTAAATAAGGCTCAGCACTATAATTTCTTCAAATAAGTTTTCTAAGCAAAAAATTCTTAAATATACTCAAACTCACACAATCATTGAGATAAAAAGAAAAAAATGACTTTATTTTCTCACTAGAGAAAAACATGGGCACCTGATAGAAGGTTCCATGTCTTTCTTCGTTTTAATTCAGTTTCAGCCTAGCTGTAATTTTTCTGGAGAGACTACGCACTTAACAATGAGCATGCTAGCTTGAAGAGAATTAAATATGAGTTTCTCTTAAACCAAAACTGAATATAGGGACAGACACCTTCTAGCAGGTTGTACTTAATTTTTTTCAGTGTCTGTGGCACAAATTTTTTCAATTTATACAATTCTAGAAAATAGAGGAGCCTTTTGGCTGTGGCTTTTATTGTTTTTTGGAAGCTATGTGTGACTCAAGTTGGCCCTAATTTAGAATGAATAGCCAGGACAAGAAATTAGGCTCAAAAAAATTAAATTGATGAAGATAAAAAGTTTATGTGAGTTCTTTTTCTCCCAATAATTTTATAATGTATTTTATAATTTATACTCAGTGAAAAAGTCTTGCACAACATCAAAGCTGTGTTTTTTAATAATTGGAAAATGAGTTTAAGGATTTTCACCCACTATCAGGGGCCAGTTAGCTTTTTGGTTGTAAAAGTCTTTAAAAATAAAGAAATAAAGTAAAAAATATTGCGTAAGTTTTGATTTTTGATTTTTTAATTGCTTGAATTAATATATAAAATTGATGATTTCATGATTCTAGTGTTTAAGTAATAGTTAGGCTAGTACTAGTTGATGGGAAAACAAGGGAGGAATTTTGACTCATAGTAGAATATATCAGCAAGGGAATAAAAATGGAAATAAAATGTGCAGAAAAAATAGATATTTATATTTGAGGGGTCAATATTTATATTATAATGGTCTTATGAGGCTCGTCTATAGCAGATTTCTTGCTAGCAAAAAAATAAAGTGCATAGATGACTAAACACAATGTAAATAGAAACATGTTTAAGGATAAAGAGAGGAGAAAACTTTGAGGGGGGAAATAATCCCTGAACAGGGGGAAAAATGGTGAACTAGATGTCTAGCTCAGTTTTGTGACCCTATTCCATTCCTAGGTGTGTTTTTATGACAAACCATTGAATTTCACTTTTTGAGCCCACCTTTTTGTTTCCTTTGGAAGAGGATTAAGGTGGTGTGGTGTGGGTATGATTGTAAGAGAAGCAAAGAGGAGGTTCAAACAGAATTTTTGGATGAATCCATGAAGACGAGATGGAATGAGCCAAGGAGATTCTAGTTTCAGAAAAGAAGAATAATATGGTGGGGTAAAAAAGTCTCACTCCACAAATCAGACCCAGAGCTGTACCCTACACTCAAAAACTGAACTATACATCCAGTTCAGAGATTTTTATCCCTGTTTAAGTGACCTTGCTGCTGAAATTTCAGTGTGGTCATCTTTTATTGAATTTGCTTTTGAACTAAACTTTGTTTCCCCACCATTAAAGATGAACTAATCTTAAAAATTATGACATGAAACTTATTTCCCTTAATTAAAAAGGGGTAAAGAAAAAGTGTCCGTAAGAAGAATAGGGTGTACCCTCTAGGTTATTTTTGTAGAAATGTGTTATTTTAAAGGGTGATGATCCAGAAATAACCTGATATTTCTCAAGCCACAGCCTAGAATTCTAAATATAGTAATTAAATTCATATTATAAAACCTACTATGTATTTATCAATTAATTGAGATAAAAGCTATTCACTCAAGAAACATAGTAATACTTTCCCATTACGCAAGTTAGCAGTATTTTTCACTCAAAAATTTTATATTTATCATTTATTAATTGATTTTCCTTTTTAAAGCTATGCTGTTGTTTAAGTAGCTAATTAAATAGTTGAAAAATTTTGAAGTTATTACTAGTTTTATAAATTTGGTTTTTCTCCAGATTACTTCCCTTAAAAAGGATAGATTTACACAAACATAGGATAGATGGTTACTCCTATGTTAATCATGGGCTCTTTTGCTTCACACCTTCTTACTTAAGTGAAACGGATCTCATATCACAATTATTTATATGAGATCATCTTTAATGGTGGATAAAAAAATTGAGTCTAAAATTAAATCCCAAAAGACACAAAATTTTTGAAATTACAGCAGATTTTAGAAGGTCCTCTCGGTCTAGAAGGGTTTAACAGTGGTCCAACAGCAGTGAAAGGTGGAAAAACTCAAGGTTTCAAGGAAGGTACGTAACTTTTATCTTTTATAATTTATTACTCAAGTTGAAGGTAGAAAATATATTATTATTATTACTACTGAGGATTAGAATTAGGCAGTAGTAAATACTATAGCAGTAATAGAAGTAATAGAAATGATTGATTGTATATCATAAGTGCTAAGTAAGTAAAATAATGAGGAAAAAACAACCAGATTTAAAGGCCCTATATAGGCAAAAAAAAGAGAAACCACAGAGTTAAAAAATTATATATACAGGAGAATGAGATAAAAAAATTCCAAAATAAGATATTGCAAATATTAAGATTGTTCTATAAAGAATGAAAAAATATAATGTATTTACTGTATATAACGCATTATTTAGTTTATTTTAAAGTTCCTGTAAATTTCACCTTTAAATAAAATAATTTTAATTTAATAATTAGTATTAATATATTTTTATTTAACCTCTAGACTGTTATGAGGACATTTTTAGGGTATAAAAATATGAGGGACATTTAAAATTAAACATTTACTTGATTTTTACTTATTCCAATTAGTTAAATTATTTTAAGTAAGTTATAAAGTAAATATATTAATAAAATAAAAAATAAGGTGTGGCTTAATCCTAGAAAATAATTACATATTTACTGGGTAAGTCTAGTAGCCTGGATGACATTCCCTCACTATAAAAAAACAATAAAAAATGCGATGATTTTTTCTTTTTATATTTCTTTAGTTGAGCAGGAAGGTTAGATATCTCTTTCAAAGGTATCCAAGAATCATATTCAGAAGATTTATTCTTGAATCTCAATAAGTATTCAGTACCTTTTTCAGCAGTGATTATTCTGTCATTCAGAATCTTATAAATTTCTGCAGTTTCAGTGATTTCATTAGGGGTCTTCTTTGGTCTTTTCCGACCTTTTGGGAAAAAAATAACTATTGGATGTGTAAGCTTTCAAATCAGATACTGAGAAAACCGGATTTTTTCTGTCATATGGAGAAAACAGGATAAATTAAACTGCATTATCACCAATCATTCTTCTGACTACAAATGGACTTACAAATGCATCTTTTAATTTGTTATTACCTTGTAAATTGAGGTTGACTGTAGAAATCAGTACTTCATCACCCTTCTTCAAGGTGCATTCTTTATGGGATTTTCCCCATCTCTTCTTCTCATATTCAAAATATTTTTCAATAGTTTTTTGAGCATGACTTCTGCAAAGCTGTTGCATTTGAAGAAAAGATTTTACACCAGGATGTAAATCAAATTTAAGTATTTTATTGTTGAGAATTTTGGCACGAGTATTTGGAACATATCCAATCCAGAGCTCTAAAGGCTTTCTCTGAGTAAAAGAATGAACAGTGCTATTATAAGCAAATTCCAAACCAGGGAGTAAGGTGACCCAATAATGAGAGAGCCTGTCATTATCTTTATAATTAAGGCCAAAGGCACAATACCTTCTTATCATGTCCTTTAAAGTCTGAATCATTCTTTCAGCTATTCCATCAGTTTGAGGATGATAAGCAGTAGAAATTTACAGATCACAACTGTAAACATCCATCAGAGACATCCAAAATTCAGAAGAAAATTTAGAATCACTATCAGAGATTATGGCTTTTGGGAAAACAGCAGTGTTGAAAATATGAGACCACCACAAGAAGGCTAATCACTTAGTGGAAACATCTTTTGAGTTGGAATAAATTTACACACTTTTGTAAATCTATCCACTATAACTCAGCAAGAGTTACAACTGCCTTTCACAGCTATGGGTAATCCTGTTACAAAATACATGTTTCTGATTCTCCATGGTGCATCAGGAGATTAAATATGTTGCATCAATACATCTCATTTTCAGATAATATTTTTGATTTCTGCAAAGAATCACAGGATTCAACATATAGTTAAGTGTCTTAAGACATGTTAGCCCACCAAGCAGTGTTCTTAATTCTGATCATTGTTTTTTCAAGATCAAAATGTCCAGCAAATATGTCATCATGACAGATTTTCACAATTATTTCTTTCATAGATAAAGGAATATCAAAAACATTACTCAACTTTCTTCTATTATAGAGGTAGCCTTCATCAATTGAAAATTTACCTTTTTCCAAAGCAATCTATTACTTTGGTGGGAGCGTTTTAATTAATTCTTGTATTGAAGAATTCTTTGGATCATTTAATATAGTACACATTGTTTTTAAGTCAGTGTCTTTATCATATGAATACAGAATAAGCTGTAATAGCTCTTCCTCCATATCAACCACATATATGCCATGAATGTGAACTATTTCATCCTCAGGATCATATGCAGGATTAGAGTCATCATTTGGAAAAGGTAACCTTGATAACATATCCAAATTTTAGTGAACAATACAAGCCATATGAGTTATTGTCATCCTCCCTCTGAATTCTTGAAGAGCTAACTGCCATCTGAACATATGTCTGTTAGGCGTCTTAAAGTTCAAGAGAAATTTCACTGCACTGCAGTCAGTGACAAGTTCAAATTTTTAGTCATCCAGATAATAAGGTAGCTTCTATAGATCCCACACTACTTCTAAACACTCCAGTTGAGTGGCACCATATTTCAATTCACTATTTCTCAAGGTTCATTTAATATCAAAACTACTACTTCAGATACTTTGTCATTCATAACTTGTTTTTTATGGAGAGAAGAACCAAGGCCAATAATACTGGAATCATTGTATAAAACAAATGGTTGATTAAAGTCAGGCAAAGAAAGAATTGGTGCTAACATAAAAAAAATTTTTCATAGTATGAAAAGCTCTTTGTCTCTCACTGTTCCAGAAAAAAGTAACATCTTTCCTAGTGAATTGACCTAGGGGTAATGCTATGACCTGATAGTTTTTAATGTATTGTCTATAGTATCCACACATTCCCCCCAAACCTTGGAGATCTCTAACTGTATTAGGAGCTTTTACTAGTTTTATGGCTGCCACTTTGTTCTGGTCAACACATATCTTAATCCTGGGACCACATGATCAATCATTTCCAAAGATTCAAAACAAAATTTGCATTTTTCCAAGGCAGGTGTCATATTTCTCTCATCCATTTTTTGGATTACTTTACACAGATGGTTAAGATGGTCCTAAATTTTTTGGAGAATATGATGATATCATCAATGTAAACCTTCAGAAATCCCTCAATTATTTCTTGATAGAATGTGTTATCCATAACATTTTGAAAAACAGAAGGGGCATTTTTGGGGCCAAGTGGCATCCTAACATAATTATAAATACCCATATGAGTATCAATCTTCAGAAAATCCTGGGAATTTCTCTCAACTGGTACCTGTTGATATTCTTTATTACCATCTAAACAGCTGATATATTTATCACCTTGTAGGGCAGCATGTATAGAGCTTATTCTGGATAATAGATAGATATCATCTACAGTATAAGTATTTAATGCTCTATGATAACCACATAACCTGGCTTTATCTTTCTCAGAAGAAATTAGGACAGGTGAGATAACACAATTTTTAGGTGTTTCAACTACCTTTTCAATAATATTCATTTTTAAAAGGGTAGAGATATTGTCTTCAATATCTTTTCTCTGTAGGAGAAGCAGGATAAAGCTTATTCTTTAAACTAAGTGTTACTTCAGTTACTGGGCAAGATAATGAAAGCTTCATCATTTTTTTTACCTATCCTAATTCATGTGACCCATGAGCAAAGGCCAAAGGAAAAGATTTTATCAATTGGATGATCGAATCTTTTTCCTCACCAGAAAGTTGTTCTCCAAAAGAAGCTCTGTCAATTTCAGACAGAAGAGCAAGAATATATTTTGTAGATATTCCATTATATTGAACTACAGAATGAATTGTGTTCAATTCTTGTGTTAAAAATTTTTTGGGTGAGGAAATCATACATTTTATCTTCCCATTCATCCCCATTGTGAAAAATTGGTTTGAGTGATCAAATTTAACGCCATATTTGGTTAATATATCATTTCCCACAATGAACTAAATACTTAACTTATCATTTTTCATAACTACAAAGTCACACATAGCTCTTACAAATCCATGGTTATATTTGAAAAATACTGTAGCTTTGTATTTACAAATGGGGACAAAAAGAGCCATAACCTCTCCAATTTTCAGAATTGATAGGCATAAGTTTTGATTTATAATTCTGATCCACTGAAGCAGGTGCTTTTTTATATACCACACTTCATCCAGCTCCAAAATCCAAAACAACCTTAATGTTCTTTCCATTAATCAAGGCTGGTGCCTTGAGCAGGGTAATAATTATTAAGCTGTCTTTCAGATTTCATATCATCCAAGAATTTTCAACTGTAGATAAATCATTACTCTCAATGTAAATATTATTCAGCTAATGAATATCTTCATCCAGTATTAAAACTTCCTGTTGAGACTCATAAGAAATTTTTCTGGAACAATCACTTGAGGTATCATCCAGTGCAACTGTTTCATCAGCAGTTTCTTCTGTTTTTTAAAAAATGTTTATTTTCTTTTACAAACATCGCCTTTCTGCCAAGGCCTGCTGCATTTAAAGCAAGTGTTTGTTGCATACTCTTTAGATGCATTATGGGCAGAAGGTTTACCAACTTTTTTAGGAGGTTTCTGATGGTAATTAGAGGTCTTCTCCAATGAAGGTCTAGGAGTGAGCCTTCTAGAATCATACTTTTTATTTAAAAGGATCTCAATAAAAGTATTAATAATAGAAGAAGGTTTCATTGAGAACTCAGTCCTAGCAACTATTAAGTCTCTCAGAGACATAGGCAATTTATAAAGGCTCCTCTCCTTCTATAATTAAAAGTCCATGTTTGGATCCATTGCTCTGAGGATCTTTACTTGTTTCATAGGGAGCTCAATAGGTTTTTCCATAGAAGAAGAGCTATATATGGCTTCCTCATACTGCTTCTATTGGGTTAACATGAACTTTGAACTACCAAACTGTGCTTTAATCAATTTCTTTCAATCATCCCAGGAGTAGTCCTTTTTATCTAAAAGGACAAATTCATACCACATCAGGGAAACATTGGAAAATAAAGAAATCAATTTAGACACAATTTCTTCATCTGGAAGTTTATAAAAATTCTTAAGGCTATAAATTATGTAAATGAATTGCTGCCAATCAGAGGTAGAATCTCCATTAAATGTTGGGTATTGGTCAAGTTTTGGCCAATTCTGTTAATTTGAGGAAATTTCCCTTGTGTAACCTTGTGTCTCTTTAAGAAGGAGATGTAATTTCTCTAACTGGGCAGTAATCTCATTGTTTAACCATGCTGTAGATGAATGAGGTGCATCATCAATTTTTGATGGAAGCTCACAAATATCAACAGGCATTTCTTGCACTAATTTTACTTTGGATGAACTAGGCTCAGGTACAATCACCACATAAAATCTGGGGATGAACTGCTAGCAATCTTCTCTCTTTGAACTCCAGAGTGTCTCTTATTATTCCAGGGTTATTCTCACTTTATAAAAATATACAAAATTGTATTGGAAGTACATATATTCTCAGATTGATTATAGACAGAATATCAACTGATTCAAATTATGCACAAGTTGATCCTCCAGAACTTGATTTTGGTCCTCTTTTGAGCACAAATTGATCTAACCTAAGCTTATGCATATATAATAATTCAGGATACTTGCTCTATCAAATTTGATAATAAAATAAAATATTGATGAATTTATATAAAAAATAATTATTATGTATGATATTAAATTATAAATTTTGGCATCATAGCAGGGCACTTAATAGAGCTTAATTATACTATGTGACACCTTAATACTGTATCACACAGTTTGAAACATTAAAAAAATGTGTCATGATGGGCAATGAAATTGCTTGGACAGACACTTTCAAAATTAATACTGACCATAATACCAAAATATGAAACCTTGGCATCTATCCAATAAAAGACTTTCCTTCTGATAAATGGATTTTTCTAAGTTACTCCCTTTTAAAAAGTGTCCTTGTGAGGTTTGTCTGACCTTCAGGGGGATAAATTGGCCACATCAAACTACTTCTATTTCCATGATTGACCAAAATATCATCCCGATTTCCATCTAAAGAGTTGATCTCATCTGACTGTGGCTGATCAAAGGGGACCACCACAAGTTTAGCCAAAATTTTGGTGAACACTTTTTTGATGGATAGTGACTAACAGGTGCTTTCTGAAATTTTCAACTTGAAGTTAGGCTAAACTTCAGGAGGATAAATTTATTATGAATACCAAATTAACTGAAGAATACTTTTGTCCTAGCTACTCTGCATCATAAAAGTGTCCAACTGAGGTTTAGCCATAATTCAGGTAGACACTTTTGGAAAGGCACAGTCTGATGGGTTTAATATCTATATATTACAATAAGTATGAGTTTTTTATCAACATGGAGCTAGAATTAATTTAATATGGCCAAAGTGTCCACCTGAAGTTTGGCCAAAATACAGGTGGAAATTTTTATGAGGATTACTTAATCAAATAAAGAAGACTTGCAATTACTTTCCATAATAAAATTTTCAAACTTAAGTTTGTGGTGACACTTTTTCCAGATCCAGTCATATGGGATCAGCTCTCTATATGGAAATGAGAATCAATTTTTAGTCAATCATGGCATTAGAAGTAATTTGATAAGGACAAACTTTCCACCTTATTTTTGGCCAAAAATAAGTTGGAAATGTTTATGAGAAATACTAGATTAACTAAAGAAGACTTGCACCCTACTACTGTCCATCATAAAAGTGTCCACCAGAAGAATTCTCAAACTTGTGGTTGACACCTTTGGCCTGGTCCGGCCATATGGGATCAATTCTGCATATGGAAATGAGGATGTAATTTGGTCAATCATGGTACTAGAAGTAATTTGATATAGACAAAGTGCCCAAATAAATATTTGAAAAAAATCAAATTAAATACAATTTTATTCCTGATGGTGCCCATTTTATCCAACACCTCTTCTGAGCCTTGAAAGTAGGCATTTAGCTTGAATTTTTAATTTCATATAAAATCCATTTTATTCAACCTATTTTTTTTATCCCTTTTTTTTCTTTTAGATATCAATTAATTTTATGTAAAACAAATAATTTTTATAATTTTTTACCTGTATTTAATAAAATTATTAGAGGTTTAACATCACCCTGTAAGCATTTGACACATGTTTTTTTGCTATACTAATAAAAATAATAATATACTGGTGACAAAAAATTGATCAAATGATAAAATATTGATAAAACAGAAAGATCAAATACCAGTGGATATTTTTTAAAAAAAATACCAGTTGCACTGAAGAAGAAATGCACCCTAGATACTCACCATCAAAAAAGTGTCCAGCACAAGTTTGGCCGAACTTGTTCTGGACACTTTTGGTCAGGTGCAGTCATATGAGATCAATTCTCTCTATGGCAATGAAAAAAATTATTTGATAAAAAACTTCACTAGAAGTAGTTTAATATAGCCAAATTTTCCCCCTAGAGTTCATCCAAACCACAGGTGCAAAATTTTTTATCTTTAAAAAAAAGTAAATATAGTACAATATATCACAGAAGGCTCTCATTTGCTTCAACACCTCTACTGGCCTTTGATAGTAGGAATATTACTTGGATTTCTTTTTTCATATTTGATCCCTTTAGCTTAACTTTTTATTCCTCATATTGCTTTTGGATATCAATTAATGATTTTTAAAATAAATTATTTTCATATTTTTATACATTTATTTAATAATATTATAAATGGTGTAACATTACCTGGTATGCATTTGGCACATGAGTTTTTTCAATACTTATAAAATTAATAATAAAATGGTGACCAAAAATTAATCAAATGATATTTATGAGTGAGGCACAAAGATAAAATAACAGTAGAAATGTTTGTAAGAAATACTAGATGAACTAAAGAAAAATTCTACCCTAGCTACTCTCCATCATAAAAGTGTCCAGCACAAGTTTGGCCAAACTTGTGCTGGAAACTTTTGGTCAGGTGCAGTCAGATGGGAGCAATTCTCTCTATGGAAATGAAGATAAATTTTTGATAAATAATTACACTAGAAGTAGTTTGATATGGCAAAATTTTCATCCTGAAGTTTTGGTAAAGCTCAAGTAGATTTTTATTTATTTTTACAAAAAAGAAAATTTAGTGCAAGTTTAGCCCTGATTGTTCTAATTTGATTCAAAATCTCTTTTTTCTGTTTATGGCAGGAATTTAACTTGGATATTAATTTTCATCTTTGATTTCTTTTATTTTACTTTATTCCACTCATATTGATTTTGGATAGAAGTTTATTTTTTGTAAAATAAATCATTTTCATATTTTTTTACCTTCATTTAATAATATTATAAAAGGTGTAACATCACCCAGTGTTCATTTGGCACACAAGGTTTTTCTATACTTATATAATTAATAATATAATGGTGACAAAAAATTAATAAATTGATAAATATGAGTGAGGCACAAAGATTGAATAACAGTGGACATGTTTATAAGAAATTCCAGATGATTTAAAATGACTTGCACCCTGGCTACTCTCCATGATAAAAGTGTCCAGCACAATTTTTGGCCAAACTTGTGCTGGACACTTTTGGTTGCATGCTGTCAGATGCAATCAATTCTTTTTATGAAAATGAGACTGAGTGATCACTCCATCATTGCACTGAAAGTAGTTTTATATGGACGAATTGTCCCCCTGAAGTTTGTCCAAACCTGGGTAGACAATTTTTTACTTTGGTAAAAAGTAAATTTAATCCATGTTAATCTATGATGGTGCCCATTTTTTCTGAAGCCTCTACTGGCTCATGATAGCAGAAATTATACTTAATATCTTAATTTCATATTTGATACGTTTAATTTTAATTTTACCATTTTATTTATCCTTTAGCTTTTAAATATCAATTTTATTTTGGTAAAACTGATAATTTTCACATTTTTTTACATTTATTATATAATATTATTAAAGTTGTAAAATCACCCAGTGCACATTTAAAACACATTTTTTTGCTATAATAAAAACATTAATAATATAATGGTGACTAAAAATTAATCAAATAATAAATATGGATGACACAGAAAGATCAAATACCCATAGACATTTTTAAAAGAATACAATATTAACTGAAGAAGACTTGCACACTAGCTACTCTCCATCATAAAAGTGTCTGGCACAAGTTCAGCTGAGCTTTTGCTGGACACTTTTGGTTACATGCAGTCAGATGGGATAAATTTACTCAATGGAAGTTAAAATAGATTTTTGCTCAATCATTTCACAAGAAGTAGTTTTATACTACTATACTATCCTTGTCAGTATAGTCTAGTATATAAGTATGATATAATAGTGTTATTTTATGGTCCTACTACTTATTGATAAATGATTTAGTGATTAAACCTCAGGGGAAGACTAATAGATTAGTTATACTCAAATAAAACTCACAATACTTGGATTTAAATGCATGCTAGTGGTGGAAAATAGAAGAATAAAATATAGTTATAGCTTTTATAAAGATAATATCAATTTATAAGGGCTTTATAATATATTTCTGAATACTAATAATTGTATTGTAGTGTTTGTTTGAAGTGTAGTAATTGAATGATGATAATAAACCGTCAAAATCCCTCCTTACTTATACCCAAATCCACTGGAGTGCACAGACCTTCAATCCAGATGATGTCACTGCTATCCCCGGCAATTACAGCACTGTGAGGGCTCATCACCTCCCCATGGAGTCCACTTCAATCAGTTTCAACACCCAAACCTCCAGTAAGGACCCTCCATCACTATTAATAATAACACAGAGTCATACCATAAATAGAAATCCCAGATAAAAGCGGATACCATAAAGAAACAGGTAAAATAAATAATCAAAAAGAGATTTAATGAAACTAAAAGCATATAAAGGAAACAAATAAAATGTCCAAGCCCCCAATAACATCCCCAAGCATCCACATTAACCCAGAAACATCCTTCCAACCCATAAATCCGTGAATAACCATCCAAGGAAGTAATTTTAGTTGTCCAAACTGGGTGTATGCACCTGATATAGGTGTCTATGCTTCTGTAGGCGTTTTGAGTCCACTGATTTCGTCCATATGACCTAAAATAAGCAGAAAAACAAAGGTTATAGGCTATTTAGGGGCTAAAACCCACTTATATACCTAAATATACATAATATACTGCATATTTCACTGAATATGAGATTTATGTATACATATAAGCTTATTTATGTCAATAATTACTTCATATCACTTAAGATAAGTATATTATGACTCCATTAACACCTTAATAAGTATTATTAGGTAATGGATAAGCTATTTAAACTATTATAACTTATATAATAGAATAATAATTAGATATATATATAATAAAATAATATATATTATAATTTTAACCTTATTTTTGAGATATAAGCTTAATCTAGTTAAGGTTATCTTATTTTAAGCATAAGAAATACTCAGTTCTAAGGATACTTAGGCTTACACTCCCTCACCCCAAAAAAACAATAAAAAAAATGTTAAGACATTTTAATTAAACTTAAGGAGTGAAATAATAAAATAAAAAAATAATTTTTATAAAACATATACTGAATGAACAGTATTATTTAGATTTAAATTTTTTCAAGAGATTTTTAAGATCAGAGATTTCATTTTCTGGAATCCACTGGTCATATTCACTTGATTTATTTTTAAATCTTAATAGATACTTAACACCCTTTTCTTTAGTAAGGTGTCTCTTTTTAAGTATTTTTTCAATTTCTGCTTTTTCCACTATTTCTTCAGGTTGCTGTTTATGCCTTCCTGATCTTCTTGGAAATAGAGCAGTATCATTAGAATGGTATGGTTTTATAAGAGAAATAGGAAATACTGGATGTTTTCTATCATATGGTGCATATAGAATAACCTCAACAGCATTATTACCAACCATCTTTTTAACTACAAATAGTCCAATGAGTGGATCCTTCAATTTAACATTACCATTTAAATTGAAATGTAGTGTGGAAATAAGGACTTCATCACCCTTTTTGAACATTTGTTCTTTATAGGCTTTATCCCATCTTTTCTTTTCATACTCAAACGCCTTATTTATACATTCTTGAGCATGTTTTCTGCATAATTCCTGAATCTGAAGAAAAGATTTAGTACCTGGATGAATATCCAATCTAGGTAACTTATTAAGAGTTTTAGCAGGGGTATTAGGTACATAACCCAACCATAACTCAAATGGCTTTTTGCCAGTGACAGAATGTACTGTACTATTATATGAAAATTCTAAACCTGGGATAAGGGTTACCCAATCATGCGTGAATTTGTCATTGTCTTTAAAATTAAGACCAAAAGCACAGTATCTTCTTATCATATCTTCTAAGGTTTGTATCATTCTCTCTGCCAGCCCATCAGTTTGTGGATGGTGTGCTGTAGAAAGTTTTAATTGACACCCTGAAACATCCATAAGTGACGTCCAGAACTCAGAAGTAAATTTAGGATCTCTGTCAGAAACTATTGCTTTGGGGAAACCTGCTGTATTTAACATTTGCGTCCACCATAAGAAAGCTAAGTCCTTTGTAGAAACCTCTTTGTGGGTAGGAATAAATTTACACATCTTTGTAAATCTATCTACAATTACCCAGCAGTAGTTATAACTCTTATGCCCTGCTATTGGCAAACCTGTTACAAAGTCCATGTTAATGATTTCCCATGGAGCTTTTGGTTGCTCAATTTTTTGCAATAAACCAGCTCTTTTTCCTGTTAATCTTTTAGATTTTTGACAAGAATCACATGTTTCAACATATTTCTGAAGATCCTCAGACATGTTAATCCACCAAGATGTGTTTTTTACTCTGGTTAATGTTTTATGGTAGTCAAAATGACCTGCTAATATATCATCATGACATATACTTAACATTAACTCCTTCATTGAAGGGGGAATTACAATTACATTACTTAATTTTTTCCTGTAATATATAAAACCATCCTCAATGGAAAATTTTCCTTTTTATAATGCCTCTTTATACTTAATTGGTAATGTTTTTATTAAAACATTCATTGAAGCATTAGACGGATCATTTAATATTGTAGTTAATTTACTTAAGTCAGGATCTGAATTATAATTATCAAGAATTGATTGCATAAATTCATCCTGAAGATCTACAATATAAATGCCATAAATGTTAATAATCTCTGACTCAGGAACATAAGCAGGATTATCATCATTATTAGGCAGAGGTACTCTAGATAACAAATCTACATTAGAGTGCAAGGTTCCTGCTCTATGTGTAATAGTCATCCGTCCTCTGTATTCTTGTACAGCTAATTGCCATCTAAACATGTGTCTATTAGGAGTTTTCATGTTTAAGAGTGACTTAACTGCACTACAGTCAGTTATTAACTCAAATTTTTGGTCCTCAAGGTAGTAATGTAGCTTTTCAAGAGCCTATACTACTGCCAAACATTCAAGTTGAGTAGCACCATATTTCAATTCACCACTTCTCGGAGTACGTGAAATATAACAGATTACTACTTCTGACATTTTACCTTCAATAAGTTGTTTTTGATGTAAAGCAGCACCCAGTCCAATAAAACTTGCATCTGTATATAATACAAAAGGTAATTATGAATCTGGTAATCCCAAGATAGGAGCTGTCATTAACATTCTTTCAACTTATTAAAAGCTTGTTGTCTTTCATTATTCCAAATGAAAGCTTCTGATTTCTTTATCAGTGTGGTCAGTGGTGCAGCAATTGATTGGTAGTTTTTTATATATTGTCTATAATAACCACACATTCCAAGAAAAGATTGTACATCCTTCACATTTTGAGGAATGCCAATATTCTTTATTGCAGCCACTTTATTTTGGTCTACACATATTTGTAAGCCAGATACAATATGACCAAGCACTTTTAAAGATTCAAACCCAAATTTACATTTTTTCAATGCAAGGGTCATTTTTATTTCATCCATTTTCTGAAATACTTTCCTTAAATGGATTAAGTGTTCATCAAAAGTTTTAGATAACACTATGATGTCATCAATGTATACCATTAACCATCCCTCAATCATTTCATTATGGAATGTTATATCCATTAACTTCTGAAATACTGATGGAGCATTTTTTGGTCCAAATGGCATTCTGACATACTTATAAATTCCCATGTGTGTTGTTATCAACAAAAAGTTCTGTGAATTCTTTTCAACAGGAATTTGATGGTACCCTTTATTTCCATCTAGGCAACTTATATATTTAGCACCTTTAAGGGTAGCATGTATAGAGGCAATCCTTGGCAAGGGATAAATATCATCTACTGTAAATGTATTTAATGCTCTATAATCACCACACAGTCTTGCTTTATCTTGTTCATAAGAAATTAGCACTGGTGATATTACACAATATTTTGGTGTAGTTTCAACCTCCTCAAGAATGTTCACTTTTAATAACATCTTAATATTATCCTCTATGTCTTTCCTATTCATTGGTGAAGCAGGGTATGGTTTATTTTTAAGACTAGCAGGAATATTATCCATATCACAGGTTAAACTAATCTTCATTTCATGATCTTTTACAAGGCCAAGTTCATTTGTACCATGTGCAAAAGCCATTGGAAAAGCTTAAATTAATTCCAAAATATTATCTTTCTCAGTTTCACTTATCTGAGTGCCAAATGATGCTTTTGAAATTTCTGTTTCCAGAAGTTCCATCTCATTGGATTCTCTTCCTTTAGACGGGGAATTTGTTACTGACTCAATGTGTAAGACTGTGTTAAAAGAATTTATTTTAAATTTCCTTTTACCATTCATGCCAATTGTAAAATTGTTATTAGCAGGGTCTAATTTTACACTAAATTTAGTCAGAATATCATTTCCAATGATAAAACAGTTACTACAATTTGTATTATCCATTACTACAAAGTCACAAGTTACCCTTACATAACCATGTTGATGTTTAAAGAAAAAAGCAGCTTTGTATTTACCAATGGGGTGTAGTACTGATCCAAAACCTCTCCAATTTTTATTCTGAAGTGGTTCAAGCTTAAACTTATATTCACTATCAATTTTCTGTAATGTATTAGTGGAAACAACTGAACCAGCAGCTCCCGTGTCCAATACTATATTAACATTTTCACCAGAAATGATAGCTGGAACCGTGATAGGTGTCATTCTAAAGTTATCAGCTTGTATATCCTTAATGATTTCAGCATCCTCAAAATTAATTAAAGATTCATTTGAGTCCATATTTAATATTGGATTTTCAAAGATGGACAAATCATCTTCCAACATACAGACTTCATTTTCATCACTATATGAGATATTGCTGTCATAATCACTTGATTCTTTACTTTTTTCAGTTTCAGTTTCAGATTCACGTTGATTTTCAACAATATTTATGTTTTTCTCACATTTGTGACCTTTTACCCAAGGTTTGTTACACTTATAAAAAGTATTTTTTTCATACTTTTTAGGTACTACAGGTGCAGTAAATTTTTTCTGCTTCTCCTGAACTGTTTTTGAATTCTGAGTTTTTACAGGTTCAACATTTTGCTTATAAGTGGAATACCTTGATTCATACTTATGGTTTAATAATATTTCATTGCAAATATTAATAAAGTCAGAATATTCAGTAACATTTAATGTTCTAGTTACAACAATGTCTCTGACAGATATAGGTAATTTGTATATTTTCTTATCTTTCCATAAGTTAAAATCCATATGAGGCTCAATGTCTTTTAATATTTTGTTTAAATTCATTAAAAATACCATAGGTTTGTCACCATTCAACGAATTATACCTAGTCTTCTCATACAGTCTCTGCTGAGTAAGCCTGAATTTAGAACCTCCAAATTTTTTTTCAATAAGTTGTTTCCATTCAGCCCAAGAGTAGTCTCTACCCTCACTTAAGACAGCTTCAAACCATAATAAAGCAACATCCTTAAACAAAGAAATTAATTTTGATGTTATCTCTTCATCTGGTAGCTTATATGAGAATTTCAAGTTGTCAATTCTTTGAATAAAATGTTGCCAATCAGAGCTGGCTTCCCCATCATAAGTTGGGTACTGATCTATCTTAGGCCAGTTCTTCTGATTGGATTTTATCTCACTAATCTTAGGTAAATTCAACAACTCATTCACTTTTGATAAATGGTCTTGTATTTCTTCCTGCACGGATTTGTGACTTACATTTTCAGATTTGACACTACCACCAGATGGTTTTAATTGTGGTGGTACAGGGAAGGAATGAGATTCACTTTTGCCAATGAAAGGATTATTATTATATTGATTATACTTATGATTATCCTGGTTCATTAGTAGATTGGCAGTTTCAATCTCAACTTTAGTTAATCTTTGTAGCAATTCAGAGACACTTTGATTTGTCTGGGCAAAAGATAACTTTGTTCTTGATTCAGTTTTTAATAAGTGTGTTTCATATAATTTTTCTAACTCACAAAATTTGTTTGAAAGGTCATTATATTTATTACTCAATGAATCATATTTAAGAGTTAGAGACAAATGTTCTTTCTCTAATTCTTTATTACGTGTTGCTAATTGAGAAATGTTCAATGTCAAGGATGAAATTGTATCACTAGTGAGCTTAACTTTCTGTTCCTCACAATCAGTCATTCTATTCCACAATGCTGAAAAAATTCTATGGACAGTTGGATTATTGTTAAAATATTCCATGTCCTCCTTTTCAATTCTCTCACTCTCCTGTGAACTTCTCATCTCACTAGTAGGTGGTTTCAACTGAGGATTAACTGTATTATCATTGTATATAGTACTGTTATTATGGACAAAAAACAAGTCAGGTGTATCTACTCTAAAACCTAAATTTCTTAAATCCTCCTCTATTTTTTGTACAGATTTAACATCAATAGAATTACCTATATTGTAATTATCAGTATTATGTCTAATCTGAGAGGGTAAGTTACTTACCAAGGGATGGTTTCCATTCCTGATTTTTGGCGCTTTTTTCCCTTGTAAGGGTGAGCTGAGGAAGTCAGATGAGGGGGTGGATCCCTGTTGCAACTGTGGCTTGTCCACTGTTGGTGAAACCAGTCCCATTTCCATTTGTCTACTAGGATTTTCTCCTGGGTGTGAGTGGACCCTCCTTGGGTAGGGGGTTGCTGATTTGATTGACTGGGCTGGCCTCCCTTTAATTCTGCCATTGCCTGATTCATCTGCTGAAACCCTACCTTGCAATTGTTTTGCAACTGCTCTACTTCTTTGAACATGAGAGATTTTGATTCCTCCAACTTCAGAACCTGTTTGGCCAGGTGGGACAGTTGATCCTGAAGAGGAGGAGACGTCTTTTTTATAGTTATCTTTTTTAAGAGGGCGTCCTTTTCCTCTATACTCATGCTTTCTGGTTGGGGGTACTGTTGTCTCTCCATGGTGATGTCCTGGAAAGTTTTTGTTAGCTTTAGACCTGGTATTATAAGCAGGCTGTTCACTTACACTGTCCTGGGGAGCACTCATATTGTTCAGAATGACAATATTTTACGTCTACAAAAGGAAAAAACTCTATGGAATTAGTAGACAAAAGATATTAGCAATTATATTACTAATAAAAAAGAAATGGAGCTTACCCTGAATTTATATCTTTATTTATTTAAATAAAATATAAGAAAAATTCGAAAAAATCTGTTAAAAATATAATAATAAGTTTAACTAGACCTCTATAAGGGTGAATAATTATCTTACCAAGCTTTAGCCAAATACCAATTTAATTGGATGTTATATTGGTGTCCAAATACCAAGTGAAATTGGGTTTATATTGGGTACAGTTACTACTGTAAATTCCTAATTTTTATGATAAAAAATTAGTAAAATTATTATAAGGGTTCTTTTCCGCAATCAATGAGTTATTATGACCCACTAATATGCAGCAGACCCAAATATTTGGTTAATTTTGAGCTGTACTAAGGTAAAAATCACGTCCCAAGGCATATACTAAATAATAAGTAAAATATAAGGAAAGACCCCCAATTGTCAGTATAGTCTAGTATATAAGTATGATATAATAGTGTTATTTTATGGTCCTACTACTTATTGATAAATGATTTAGTGATTAAACCTCAGGGGAAGACTAATAGATTAGTTATACTCAAATAAAACTCACAATACTTGGATTTAAATGCGTGCTAGTGGTGGAAAATAGAAGAATAAAATATAGTTATAGCTTTTATAAAGATAATATCAATTTATAAGGGCTTTATAATATATTTCTGAATACTAATAATTGTATTGTAGTGTTTGTTTGAAGTTTAGTAATTGAATGATGATAATAAACCGTCAAAATCCCTCCTTACTTATACCCAAATCCACTGGAGTGCACAGACCTTCAATCCAGATGATGTCACTGCTATCCCCGGCAATTACAGCACTGTGAGGGCCCATCACCTCCCCATGGCGTCCACTTCAATCAGTTTCAACACCCAAACCTCCAGTAAGGACCCTCCATCACTATTAATAATAACACAGAGTCATACCATAAATAGAAATCCCAGATAAAAGCGGATACCATAAAGAAACAGGTAAAATAAATAATCAAAAAGAGATTTAATGAAACTAAAAGCATATAAAGGAAACAAATAAAATGTCCAAGCCCCCAATAACATTCCCAAGCATCCACATTAACCCAGAAACATCCTTCCAACCCATAAATCCGTGAATAACCATCCAAGGAAGTAATTTTAGTTGTCCAAACTGGGTGTATGCACCTGATATAGGTGTCTATGCTTCTGTAGGCGTTGTGAGTCCACTGATTTCGTCCATATGACCTAAAATAAGCAGAAAAACAAAGGTTATAGGCTATTAAGGGGCTAAAACCCACTTATATACCTAAATATACATAATATACTGCATATTTCACTGAATATGAGATTTATGTATACATATAAGCTTATGTATGTCAATAATTACTTCATATCACTTAAGATAAGTATATTATGACTCCATTAACACCTTAATAAGTATTATTAGGAAATGGATAAGCTATTTAAACTATTATAACTTATATAATAGAATAATAATTAGATATATATATAATAAAATAATATATATTATAATTTTAACCTTATTTTTGAGATATAAGCTTAATCTAGTTAAGGTTATCTTATTTTAAGCATAAGAAATACTCAGTCCTAAGGATATTTAGGCTGACAATCCTCCTGATTTTTTGGAAAACCTTAGGTGGACACTTTTATTAATTTTAAAAAAATGAAAATATATTCCAAATCTAGAACTGGCGGTGCAAATTTGGTCTGAAAACTCAAATTATCCATGATGGCAGAAATTTTATTTGAATGCTTAATTTCATATTTAATCACTTATTTTACTTTTTTATTCCTCTTTTTGCTTTCAAATATCAATTTATTTATTGTAAAACTAATACTTTTCATATTTTTTTTACTTTTATTTAATAAGACTATTAAAGATTTAGCATCTCCCAGTATGCATTTGGCTTACAAGTTTTTTCGATACTAATAACATTGATAGTATAATGGTGAAAAACAATGAATCAGATGATAAATATGAATGCCACAGAAAGATCATATACAAGTGGATTTGTTTATAAGGAATACGTGATGAGCTGAAGAAGACCTGCACCCTAGATACTCACCATCATAAAAGTGTCCAGCATAAGTTCAGCTGAAATTGTGCTGAACACTTTTGGTTGCATGCAGTAAGATGGGATAAATCTACTCTATAGAAATGAAAATGAGATTTTTCTCAATCATTGCACAATAAGTAGTTTAATATTGCCAAAATGTCCTCCTGATGATTTTTCAAACCTCATCAGGACACTTTCTTTGGTTTAACAAAAAAGAAAATATAGTCCAAGTTTAGCCCTGGTGGTGCACATTTGATATAACACCTCTACTTGTTATTGATAGTGGGAATTTCCCTTAGATTTTTTTTTCTTGTTTGATCCCTTATATTTTACTTTTTTATTTCTCATATTTCTTTGGATATCAATTATTAATTTTTAAAATAAATAATTTTCATAATCTTATACCTTTATTTAATAATAATATTTTATTAAAGGTGGAACACCATCTGGTATGCATTTTTCACACAATTTATTACTATAGTAATAACGTTAATAATATAATGATGACAAAAAATTTATCAAATGGTAAATTTAAATGACACAAAGAGATCAAATACCAGTGGAAATGTTTATAAGAAATCCCTTTTGAGTGTAAGAAGATTTGCTGTATGCATACTCTCAATTATAAAAGTGTCCAGCACAAGTTTGGCCAAACTTGTGCTGGACACTTTTGGTTGCATAAAGTCATATGAGATAAATTATCTCTATGGCAATGAAAATGATATTTCACTCAATTATTGAAGTAAAGAATGTTTAATATTGTAAAATTGTCCCCTGGAAGTCTTTCCAAGCCTCAGGTCAAAATTTGTTAGATATACATAAAAGTAAATTTAGACGAAGTCTTGACCTAGGGGTCACCAACTGTCCCAACACTACTTCTGGCTCTTGATAGTAAAAATTTTACTTGTATTTTTTATTTTGTATTTGATCCCATTTATTTTCATTTTACTTTTCTATTACTCTTTTTAATTTTAAAAATCAATTTATTTTTTAAAAACTAAACATATTCATTTTTTTTTAACTTTATATAATATTATTATTAAAGGTGTAACATCACCGATTTTGCATTTGGAATTCAGGTTTTTGCTATACTAGAAACATTAATAATATATATGGTGAAAAATATTTAATTATAAGATAAATATGAATGACAAAAAAGATAAAAACCCAATAGAAATGTGAAAAACAAAAAACTGATGTACTGAGGAACACTCCCACCCTAGCTACTCTCCATCATAAAAGTGTCCAGCACAAGTTCGGCCAAACTTGTGCTGGACACTTCTGTTCAGGTGCAGTCATATGGGATCAATTCTCTCTGTGGAAATAAAATTAAAAAGAATGCCAAATACTTACATTAGAAGTAGTTTGACCTTAAGTTTTTCCAAACCTCAGGTGAAAAATTTTTTATCTTTAAAAAAAATAAAATTTTGTCAAATTTAGACCTGATGGCACCCATTTGTTTCAACACCTCTACTGGCTCTTGAAGGCAGGAATTTTCCTAGAATTTTTCTTTTTCATATTTGATCTCTTTTACTTTACTTTTTTAATACTCATGTTACATTTGGATATTAATTTATAATTTTTGAAAAAAATCATTTTCATATTTTTTTAACATTTTTTAATGATATTATAAAAGGTGTAATATAACATGGCATGCATTTGGCGCACAAGTTTTTTCTATACTAATAGAATTAATAATATTCTAATGACAAAAAATTAATCAGATAATAAAATATGAATAACACAGAAAGATCAAATACCAGTGGACATGTTTTAAAAAAATAACAGTTTCACTGAAGAAGACCTGCACCCTAGCTACTCTCCATCATAAAAGTGTCCAGAAAATGTTTGGCCAAACTTGTGCTGGACACTTTTGGTCACGTGCAGTCAGATGGGATCAATTCTCTCTATGGCAACAAAAAAGCTTTTTTTTATCAAACTTCACTACAAGTAGTTTTGTTTAGCTGAATCATACACCTGTCATTCTTCCCAACCACAGTTGTGTATTTTTTTATCTTTAAAAAAATGGTCACTTATTACAATTTATCCCTGATGGCTCCCTTTTGTTTCAACACTTCTACTGGCTCTTGAGAGCAAGAATTTTACTAGTATTTTGTTTTTCACTATAGATCTCTTTGAGATTAATTTTACCTTTTTATTTCTCTTTTTTTAAATATCTATTTAAATTATTCTAAAGATAATCATTTTCATACTTTTTTACTTTTATTTCATAATATTATAAAAGGTGCAACATCACCTGGTATGAATTTGGCACATGAGTTTTTTCCATACTTATAATATTAATAATATAATGGTGACAATAAATTAATCAAATGATATATATGAGTGAGGCACAAAGATCAAATACCAATGGACATGTTTATAAGAAATACCAGATTAACTGAAGAGAAATTCTACCCTAGCTACTCTCTGTCATAAATGTGGCGAGCACAAGTTTGGCTGAACTTGTGCTGAACACTTTTGGTCACATGCAGTCTGGTGTGATCAATTCTCTCTCAATAATTGCACTAGAAGTTGTTTGATATGGCCAAATGGTTATGCAGAAGTTTTGTTAAACTTCAGGTTGACACTTTTTTGTTTTTCAAAAAAGCAATAATAGTCCAAGTTTAGCCTCACTGGTGTGTATTTGCCCCAACATGTCTACTTGCTCTTGATGGCAGTTTAATTTTTTATTTCATATTTGATCCCTTTAATTTTACCTTTTTATCCCTCATATTGCTTTTGTATATCAATTTATTTTTTTTAAATAAAATCATTTTCTTATTTTTTTACCTTTATTTAATAATCTTATGAAATGTGTAACATCACCTGGTATGCATTTGGTACACAAGTTTTTGCTATACTTATAATATAAGTAACAATGGTGACAAAAAATCATTCAAATGATAAATTTGAGTGAGGCACAAAGATCAAATACCTGTGGACATGCTTATAAGAAATACCAGATGAACTGAAGAAAATTCCACCCTAGCTACTCTCCATCATAAAAGTGTCCGCACAAGTTCGGCCGAACTTGTTCTGGACACTTTTGGTCACATGCAGTTTGATGTGGTCAATTCTCTCGATTGCAATGAAAATGAATTTTTCTTCAATAATTGCACTAGAATTTGTTTGATATTGCCAAATGGTTCTTCTGAAGTTTTGTTAACCCTCAGGTTGGCACCTTTTTTGTTTTTCAAAAAAGAAGTTATAGTCCAAGTTTAGTGCCAATGGTGGGCGTTCACCCCATCATGTTTACTTGCTCTTGATGGCAGTAATTTTACTTTAATTTTTTATTTCATATTTGATCCCTTTAATTTTACCTTTTTATCCCTCATATTGCTTTTGGATATCAATTTATTTTTTGTAAAACAAATCATTTTCATATTTTTTTACCTTTATTTAATAATATTATAAAAGGTGTAACATCACCTGGTATGCATTTGGCACGCAAGTTTCTGCTTTACTTATAATATTAATAACATAACGGTGACAAAAAATCAATCAAATGATAAATATGAGTGAGGCACAAAGGTCAAATACCAATGAATCAATAGTTCTTTTTAATATTATAAATTTATTGATTAAATAAAATAGTAAATATGAACTATATCTTTCATCCAAAATTTCACTCTAATGATTACCACTGCAAAAAAAGGGTTAACTGAGTCCTTTCTTTACTGCTTGTGCATATATTTTATTGCCCACAGTACTACAATTTTTTGTAGTGATTATCCCACATCTGATTCAGGAATATTTTTAAACAGTATAAGTTTTTTCACAAAAGACCTTATCATATCCAATATCCCACAAAAAATACAACCTGTTTTTGTATTAAAACCTGTTAATTATTAAGAAATTGTTAAAATATTTAGATTAGACCCTGGCACAGCTAGATCCATACCAAACAACCTAAAGTCTTTTGAATATTGAAAACAATTAAATAAAATTATGATATCATACTAAATTATGGGCACCAATCATAATTCAGCACTTCTCATTTGCTCTGCCACAAAATGAGTGCATGTAGCATTTTTCTAATGTCAGACTGGTTTTCTTCCTTCCCTCACACCTTTAGTCCAGAATGAAAATTTAGTATGAGTTTTGGTCAAGTTGGTTTGCCAGTGTTATTTGTATGCAATATGAATTCATATTGCATATTTCTATTTATGCATAAAATATACTCATTAAGTATCATTTTTTTGCATTTTTCAATCATAATGCATATTTATGCATATGCATATGAATATTCATTATAAAGATGTATATGCATATTAATATATTTTATTCATATACATATATGCACCTTTTTTTTCATATTCAATATGCATATTTTTAATGCATATTCAATTTTAATATTTTTATGCATATTCAATATGCATAATCACTATGCATATTTTTTATGCATATTTATTCATCATAGTCATTATGCATACACTTTGGATAGCCATTTCACATCAATTTTTAACATGCAATAAGTATCCACCATGCAAATTCAAATGCATATGCATCTATATCAAACACCCAACATATATTCAAGTTTAATATTTGAATATTAAGGTATGATAAGTGATGTTGTTCAACCTTTTTCCAAACCTGAGATTAACTGATGTTCAATGTGGTTCCCAAGCTCTGCTCAAGGAGGGATTGTTCTGGATTCAATCTGTGACAGTTTATTTTTTCAATGTTTTTTTTCCAATTTAAAAACATATTTCTGACAGTTTCAGGATGGTTTCCCAACAGTTTCCTGATGAATTCCTGATAGTTCCAAATAGAGGGAACTGCTAGCAGCTCACCCCAGATTTCCTGTGGTAAATTGGAGTATCTTGTGCAACAGGTTCTTTCAAAGAAGTGGCAGGATAATTTTGGTCATTTAAAAGTGAGTTCAACTGTTCTTCAATATTTGTTAGTCTAATTTTCACTCTTAGAATACTGCATAATGTCTCATTGATAGTTGTAAAAGATAATTGATTCTTTTTTTGCAAATATGAGTAATGTGCACTTAGTCTTTTCAAGTTCAACTTATGTCCCTATAGTTCCTGGAAAGAGATAGAGACAGATTCATTTAACTTGGACAAATATATTTTGATATTTTTCCACAAAGCAACTTTCTTCTCATGAGTTACATTGTAATGATACAAATCATCAGAAACTCTCTGAAAATCACTTCTCACTGCTTGTTAACCTTGTTCAGTTAAAAAACTATTGAATTTCTGAGTTGATTGGTGGTTTTTCATTATATGTTTTTTTTTGGTATTAAATCCTCTCAAATATTCATCATTAATAGTAGCTACTTTAGGAGTATTTCTCAATAGGGATACAGAGTAATTTTCCAGACTCTCATAAACTTCAGTTTCAATTGTTTTATCTATAGTAGCCATATCAGGGGTTTTCATTGAAGAAGAGATTGGTACTTAAGGATTAGTTACATTGTAATATTGAGTAATATGCCTACTAGATCCATCCTCTACTGGTCATATGGTATTATCTCCCCATCCAGAATTACCTGACCGAACTTTATCAGTAACAAGAAAGGGCACTTGGGATTCAATAGAGGGCCTTACCATGGTTTTGGAAAAATTTGGAGTTGATTTTTCTACCTTTTTTTTCCTCCTTGGTAGGGATGAGGAGGGGTTGGGTTGAATTTTTGGGGTCTGGAGGGACCTTCCTGAGTTGCTTGTTGCAGTTGTTGAGCTTGGAGAGAGTCCCACTGAGTTTTGAGCCAGTCCTACCACCATTTTGACACTACTACCTTTTCCTGTTGATGAGGAGGCACTTGTGGAGGGGTTTTTACTGCTGGATGAGGTTCCCTCTTATCTTCTTGAATAGAATCAAAAAAATTTAGCTTTTCTTCTAGCAACTCTACCTTTTTTTTAAACCTGAGGTTCTCTGATTTCAACTCCTTGATGTGAGTTGACAGGTTGTTGACTTGCTGCTGCAAGGGCATCTTTTTTATTTTGAAGAATTTTGGAAGCTCTTCTGGAGGGATCACTGGGGGCTTTGAGTACAGAGATGTCTTCTCTATTTTTCTTTTTACTTATGCATATCTACAACCTGTTTGGTCCAAAAATTGATTAATTTGAGAAATTTTAGAAGTCAAATGAGAACTTACAGAAGTCTCATCATAATCAATTAAGTCCAATTCCTCTTGACCAGCAAAAGCACTTAGATCAGTCATTGTTTATATGAATTTACTTGAGAGAAAAGAAAAATTAAAATTTAATCAGCTATTATTTAACTTTCTGCAAGAAAAAATAAGAGATAGAAAAAATATTTTAAGTATATGATCAATTATCAGGATTTTAATCAACTGAAATAATGAAAATATAATACTTATCAGGACAAAAATCAACTGAAATAATCATTACAATTTTTAATTAATCAAGTTAATTAAGAGATTAATATTTTACTACTATGATTTAAATAAATCAACCTAAATAATAAAATAATTTATTAGTGATCATGAAAAAGAGTCAACTGAAATAATTAACACAATTCTTAATCAATTAATAATTTATATATTGATATATAATTATCAGGAGTAAATGTTAACTGATTATTTAATTACCACAAATAACTGTCAAATAAAACAACTTAATATAATTTCTTATCAATTAATTAATTTTTATACTGATTATTTTAATACCAGGACTTATTTACAACTGAAGTAATAAAATAGTATTTTAATTATCAGGACAAAATTTAATTTGGTATAATTATAAAAAATTTATAATATCATTTATTATTGTAATTATATTACTTCTAGGACTAAGAAAGAAATTTCTCTATCTTGGTCAACTACCAAAAAAATTTATTATATGCCAGACAACTCCCCCTGTAATGTGAGCAATTTAATGCCACTACAGAGTGCTGAGTAAAAAGATATATGTGAAATATAAAATATGCAGAGTGAGACCAACAGAGAGCAACTGTTATAGTCAATACAAATATATAGGAAAATTTCCACTATATAAACCTTACATTTCAGATGAGGTTCAATTCCCAGTGGCAGAAAAAAAGGTAAGTCACATGCCTTTTGACATTTGGAATTTTTTTTCTCCACAAAGCCTTATTGGTCCTTGTAGTCTGTGGTCCCATGGTTACCAGGATCAAGGTATCTGTAAGCGGTTTGTCTAGAAGAAGGAGAGGAAAAAGATAAAAAAAGGGAACAGAGTAAAAGGAAGAACTAAAGGGAAGCAATAAAAAGGAGAAATGAAAGTAAAAAAGTAATTAAATACAAATAAGATAAATACAATGACAGTTTATGAGAAGTAACACAACAGTGAGTTTCAATTTATGGGTAAAAGATTTAAATTTTAAGTAAGAAATTTCTTCTCTGCGCAGCAATCAAAATTTATTATTAATAGACTTAGAGCAATATTAGAATTTTTATTGAAAATTAATATTAGAATTATTATGCTAATAAAAATAAAAAAATAATGTATTGTAAGTTTTATAAAAAAATGTATAATATAAGTGATGTGGGCTAAAGGGGACTACCAAGGCCTTTTTATATGCAAGGATATCTCTGAAGTGCCATAATAATTTATATACAAAATAATAAAAATTTGAAACAAGAAGACAAGAGAATATTATTAAAACATAGAAATTAAGAGAAAAACATGAAACAATAAACTAAACCCGTGAGTATGTAACCAATTTTTCCACCATAAGTTCTGTTAGCCTGGATATCTCCTGGACTGAGTAAAAAGTACCTATAAGCTATGTTAAACACATGTACTATACATGGGAGCAATAAATTAGAGTACACAAATAGTATACATAAATAAATTTATGATAATATACAGAATATGCCTTTATAACACCTTATATACATGCATATATCCACTTTTTATAAGTATTATGTACTTAATATTAAGTTGGAATATGTAAGGAAAATATTAAGAACCTTAAATATAAGGCTACATAATTTTTAAGTACACTTAAAGCTGTTGTTTTCATTGTTTTATGTAAAAAACAAGAAATGCGCTTTAAATCACTTAAAAGTTGATTATATGCATTATAAATTTAAAAAAATTAAAAATGGGCTTTGACAGATCAATTTTTCTTAATTAGGACTATTGATTTGGCTACTCAAATTCATAAAATTAACACTTTTCAAATTTGGTGTTTTTTATGCCAGAAATAGCTTCTGTGTACTGGCCACATACTGCCTGCATTTTTCCCCTATGAATAGCTTTTTCACACTATAATTACCCTAAATTCTATGCCCACTGTGGTGAAACACACTAAAATAGGTGACAGGTGCTTATTTAGTGTCCTAGCTAAATTATAAATGCATTGACCCTCTTTATATGCACTAATTTCATTAATAACCTCAATCTTGGCACTTTAATTCACTACCACACTTAAATTTGCTTAAATTTGCCTAAATTTGCCTAAATTAGACAAGGATTTACCCATTCAAGCGCCTTCCAAGGACTTCATGAAGTTACCCCACATCTCACACCCTTTTTTGAGTTTTTAGGTGGTTTCTCAGTCAATTTTGGTTATTTTTGAATGGGGATTTCACATAGTATAATGTCATTATTAGCCCCAACATTTCTACAGTTAATCACCCTTATTATTAAGCAATAATTAGTCTTAGTTTTCCCTTTTTAGTCTTTTCTTTTGATGTATAATACCCATATACTCTCTTTTTTGCTTATTCTTTAATTTTGGTAGATTATCCATATTACTACAGGATTTTGGTGGGTGATATCATTATAATTATGTTACTGGTCACTCTTTTTGTTTCTGGAAATGTCTATTATCTGGAATGAGGTGTCATTAACTGGGTATAGAGCTGGTAAATCAAGGGGATCATTGGGGGTGTAATTGTGTATAAAAGGAGGGGGGTTTTCGGTCTTATTTTCTACATTCTTTATCATTAAAATTAAACATATAACCAATACAAATACAATAAATATCAATAGTACTTATAAAGTCTTTGAATAGTATCTTAATTTAATATATCTATTTTAATACCAACTATAAGATTGTAAGCCATATATTATTAGTGAGATTAAAATTACTGAGATCCTTATATTGAGTTATACTTTAATACTTATTGGACTTGTACTACAGTATTCATATAGAACCATTAAAATCTTCTAGGCAACTGACAATTCAGGCTAGTTCACGTCTCTGTACTTGAACTCAGCCTGACAAGTTCCCAAAACAATTAATTAAAAGAATCAGTAACTAAGTAAGTCTGAAACATAAGAACTGTGAGTAAAATAATCCAAAACAGATATTACAGTGAGATGTAAAGGGTTTAATTAAAACAAATAAAATTATTTTCATGCAAATATTCATGTAATCAATATAATCCAGTATAAAGAAAAATTAATTAATTGTTTTAACTATGTAATTAATTCAATAAATAGTTTAAATAAAAAAATAATTAATTTAATGATATTTCTAATTTTAAGTGAGAATTTAAATACAATCTTATTAAATAAGTGTTTTAATTTATTTAATAATTTTACTGACACAATTAAGGGTCAAACAAAAGAACCCATTATTATTGTTTAAATAGATATGTAAGGCTTTATTTAATATATAAATTTACTTAATTAATTTAATTACTTTATAAGTTAATTTTATACTTATAATTATAATATATTTTTATGATAAATTAATTAATAATTTATATTTTTTAAATACATAAAATTGCGCCATATTTCATAGAATATAAAATATATCATGCTTAATTTAAATGTATAAATAATTTATATAATAATAAAATTAATATAATAATTATTTTACTTATATTTAATAAGATACTTATATAATTTTAATATGCAATAAAATGTTTATTTATATACATAACATGCATATTTTTACGCCCTCTGTCAGGTCCAATAAATTAACATAAAATTTACTGGGCTCCTGGTATAGCCTGGCTGACACTCTCTCACTCTAAAAAAACAATTAAAAAAATGCTAAGATTTTTTCTTTTTATACCTTTTTAACAGAGTAGGAAGATTTAAAAATTTCTATTATATGTATCCATGCATCATTTTCAGATGATTTATTTTTATATCTAAATAAATATTCAATACCTCTTTCAGAAGTGATATAATATCATCAAGAATTTTATCAATTTCTGCAGTTTCTGTGACTTCCTGAGGGTTTTTCTTAGGTATTCCCATTATTTTGGGAAATAAGTCACAGTTGGAAGTATAAGGTTTAAGTAAAGAAATGGGAAAATCAGGATGTTTCATATCATATGGAGAATACAATACAGTTTCTACTGCATTGTTTCCAACCATTCTTTTAACAAAAAATAGTCCCACAAAAGGATCTTTTAATTTGTTTTTCCTTGTAGATTGAAATGGAAAATAGATATCAACACTTCTTTGCCCTTTTTGAATGTGTATTTTTTATGGGATTTATTCCATCTTTTATTATCATACTCAAATGCCTTATCAATACAGCTTTGAGCATGTTTTCCGCACAGCTGTTGCATTTGCATAAAAGATCTTACACCAGGATGTAGTTCATAATTAGGTAATTTATTATTGTTTATTTGAGAAGGAGGGTTTGGGACATAACCTAACCAAAGCTCAAAAGGCTTCTTTTCAGTGACAGAATGAACGGTGCTATTATATGAGAATTCATGACCAGGAAATAGAGTGACCCAGTCATGAGTAAATCTGTAATTGTCTTTATATTTTAATTCAAAATCACAATACCTTCTAATCATATCTTCTAAGGTTTGAATCATTCTCTCAGCTAGACCATCAGTCTGAGGATGGTGAGCTGTAGACAATTTTAACTCACAGCCACAAATATCCATCAAAGAAGTCCGAAATTCAGATGTAAATTTTGGGTCTCTATCAGAGATAATGGCTCTTGGAAATCCAATAATATTAAACATGTAAGACCACCATTAGAAATCTAATTCTTTTGTGGATACATCTTTATGGGTAGGAATAAATTTGCACATTTTTGTGAATCTATCCACTATTACCCAAGAGGAACTATAACTGTCTTTACTTGCTACAGGAAGACCAGTGACAAAATCCATGTTAATGATTTGCCAAGAAGCATCAGGTGCTTCAATATGTTGCAAAAAACCTGCTCTTTTACCTGTCAATATTTTATATTTTTGACAAGAATCACAAGATTCAACATATAATTTACTGTCTTCAGACATATTAGCCCACCAAGCAGTGTTTTTAATTCTGATAATGGTTTTCTCAAGATCATAATGTCCTGCTAATATGTCATCATGACAAAGTTTTAAGATGGTTTCTTTCATGGAAGGAGGAATAAAAATGACATTGGTCAGTTTTCTCCTGTAAAAAATATAACCATCTTCAATAGAAAACTTTTCTTTACTCAAAGCACTTTGGTACTTTGGAGGAAGAGTTTTTATCAATTCTTGAATAGAAGCATTCTTTGGATCAATCAATATATTAACAAATTTATTTAAATCAGAATCTTGATCATATGAATCCAGAATTAATTATAAAAGTTCCTCTTCCATATGAACAATGTATATACAATGTATATGTACTGTATCACCTTCAGGTACATAGGCTAAATTCGATACATCATTTGGAAGGGGTAATATGGAAAACATATCAAAATTAGAATGAACATTTCAAGCCATGTGAATAATGGTCATTCTACCTCTGTATTCTTGAACAGCTAGTTTCCACCTAAACATATGTCTATTTGGTGTTTTCAAGTTTAAGAGTGATTTCAGAGAACTGCAATCAGTAACTAATTCAAACTTTTAATCATCTAAATAATAATGAAGCTTTTCTAAAGCCCATACAACTGCTAAGCACTCTAATTGAGTGGCACCATACTTCAATTCACTTTTTCTTAAGGTCCTTGAAATATAACAAATTACTACTTCTGAAACTTTTTCCTTAATAATTTGTTTTTGATGTAGAGAAGCTCCAAGTCAAATAAAACTTGCATCTGTATAAATAACAAAAGGCTTATTAAAATCTGGAAGGGCAAGGATTGGTGCTGACATTAAACACTTTTTTAATGTATCAAAAGCTCTATGAGCATCCTCATTATATATATAAGCCACATCTTTTCTTGCTAGCTTGGTAAGTGGTAAGGCTATGACTTGATAATTTTTTATATATTGTCTATAGTAGCCACAAATTCCCAAGAAACTCTGTATTTCTTTTACAGAAGTTGGTGCTGACACATTTTGGATAGCAGAAACTTTTCCTTGGTCTATGCAGATCTGTAAGCCAGAAACTACATGACCCAGGACTTTTAAGGATTGAAACCAAAATTTACACTTTTTTAAGGATAAAGTCATGTTAATTTCATCCATTTTCTGGAAGACTCTATTTAAGTTTGGATATGTTCATCAAAAGTTTTAGAAAAAACTATGATGTCATCAATATAAACTATTAACCATCCTTCAATTATTTCCTGGTGAAATTTATTATCCATTACTTTTTGGAATGCTGAAGCGGCATTTTTAGGGCCAAAATACATCCTAAAATATTTGTAAATTCCCATATGGGTAGCAATTAGCAAAAAATTTCGGGAAGACTTCTCAACAGGTATTTGATGATAACCCTTATTCCCATCCAGACAGCTTATGAATTTCGCACCTTGCAAGGTAGCATGTATAGAGCTAATTCTGGGTAAGGGGTAAATATCATCCACAGTATAAGTATTAAAAGCTCTATATTATCCACAAATTCTAGCTTTATCTTTCTCATAAGAGAATAAAACTGGGGAGATGACACAATATTTGGGTGTAAAATCCACTTTTTCAATAATATTCATACTCAATAAAGTGGAGATATTATCTTCTAAATCTTTTCTCTTTGTAGGAGAAGCAGGGTAAGGTTTTTTCTCTAGGCTAGGAAGTATTTCATCCACATTTCAATATAAAAAAATTTTAATTTCATATTTAACCAATCCTAACACATGGCAACCATGAGCAAAAACCATTGGGAAAGATGTAATTAAGGCTACTATTTAATCTTTTTGATTATCAGTTGATTGATTACCAAATGAAGCTGTTTCAATTTCAGACAATAATACAACCATTTCCTCTGTTTGTCTGCCTTTACATTGAATCAAAGAATGACAAGATTTTAATAATGGTTCAGAATGCTTTTTAGAAGAAGAAATTTTAAATTTTCTTTTCCCATTCATGCCCAAGATAAAACAATTGTTTTCAGGATCCAATTTAATGCTAAACATGGTTAAAATGGTATTTCCCATAATGAACCAATTTCTTAAATTGTCATTTTTCATCACAACAAATTCACAAATAGCTCTGACAAAACCACCATTATATTTAAAGAATACAGTGGTTTTGTATTTGCCAATTGGAGATAAAAAAGAACCATAACCTCTCTGTATTTCAGATGTTATAGGTAATAATTTGCCTTGATGTTCCTTATCCAAATAAGCCAGTGCTTTCTCAGACACTACAATTCCTCCAGTACCAGAGTCAAGAATAACCTCATTATTTTTACCATTTACAATAACTGGTGCTCTCAAAGGTGATATAAAAATGGAACTGTCAGTAATATCTTAAATTACTTCAGCATTTTCTACAGAAGACAAGTCAATATCACAATTATCAGACGAATTATCTAAATATTGGATATCCTTTTCTAAAACTAGAACTTACTGAGCAGACTAATGGTCATAAGAGACATTGCTATTAAAGTCACTGGAGGAATCATCAAGATTAGCTTGAGTATTTTCAGATTCGTCAGTTTTTTCAACAAGATGAATTTTCTTGTCACAAATATATCCTTTCTGACATGGTTTGTTACATTTAAAACAAGTGTTTGTTGCATATTTCTTTGGGGAAACTGGGGCAAAAGGTCTACCAGTTTTGTCTGGTGGATTTGTGGAAGGATTTTGCTGGTCATGATAAGATTTAACAGGATAATTCTTTGGTTTATATCTATGATATAGTAGGACTTCATTACAGATATTAATAAGGGAAGAATTCTCTCTCACATTCCCAGTCCTTGCCACAATCAAATCTCTCAGAGAATTCGGTAATTTGAAGATAATCTTATCTCTCCAAACATCATAATCCATTTTAGGATCCATGGCTCTAAGAATTTTTGTAATTTTCATAAGAAAAAAAATTGGTTTTTCAGGGGAGGAGGATGCATATTCAGCATTCTCATATAATCTCTGCTGGGCAAGCCTGAATTTGGAACCACAAAATTGATTTTCAATCAATGTTTTCCACTCTTTCCAAGTATAATAGTGATTTTCCAGTAAGACAGATTCATACCACATTAAAGCTACATTGGAAAATAAATAAATTAATTTAAAGACTATTTCTTCATCTGTTAATTTATAAGAGTTTTTCAGATTGTCAATTCTCTGAACAAAGTGTTGCAAGTCAGATGAAGAGTCATCAACAAAAGTGGGATATTGATCCAGTTTGGGCCAATTTTTCTGGCTACTGGGATGGTCCATCTTTAAATTAGAACTATTTAAGATTAATAATTCTTGAATTTTAGCCAGGTGTTCAGAAGTTTCATTATTCACAGAAACAGCTGGTTCATGACCATTGAAAGAATCTTTTATAGTAGCAAAAGATTTTACAGACTCATTGTCAGTTTGTTTAATGGCTGAAATATAGGGAAGAACAGAGCTGCTTTGTTCAGGCTCTTTTCTTTATTTTTATGCAGCTGATGGGCAGAATTTTCATCCACACCATAATGATTGATGGTTAAGGCTGAAAAATTTCCCTGTAGGTAAGACAAATAATTACTTATCCTTGGAATTTCAGACAGCTGGTCATTTATTTTTTCAAGGGATAAAACATTTCTGTCCTCAAAAACTGTGTGTTTGGTAGTCAGAGCTTGGAAATCATTTTTCATCTTTTTTAACTCATTGTGTAGAGACTTAATTCCACCCTTAAAAGAGTAATTCTCCTTAATAAGGGGCTTTAATTCACTAAAGGTTTTATGCAGATGAATATTTTTTTCTGAGATAGCTCTGTGATCACTTCTTATTTGTTTTTTCTGGCTAAGAAAAATATTCAAACTTTCTGTGATTTTAAAATAAGCTGTATCTTGTACAGAAGAGCTCACTTTACAATGTAAGTGCAAATTATTTAATCTATCACTTTCATGTACTAATACATCCCTCAAATTTTAGTCTTTTACAACATTATAATCAAGGGTATCTTTCAATATATTCTCAGAAGTTTTCTAAAGCAAGGTATAGACTTCAAGGGAAACAGAATCATTTTTAATTGCAAGAGAAGGATTAATTAAAGAAGTAGAAGTTAAATGTAAAGGTTCATCAAATGATAATTTACTAATTACATCATTTGGGCTACTCATCAAAGGAAGTTGTCTCTTTATGGGTTTAACTGTTCTTTCACCATGATCCACAATATTACCTGTGGAAGAAGATTTGTTATTATACATACCAAAATTTTTATCAAACAAATTAATTACCATGGAAAGGGAGGAAATTCCCCTGTGCCTTCTTTCTTCTGCCTCCCTGATAAGGATGGGCTGAGGAGATGGATGGTAGGTTGGTGTCCTGGATGGGCCATGGTGTTGAGCTGCTGGCTGCTGAACATTCTGTTGGTAATGGTTCATCAGGTAATCCCATTTCCACTGTTCAACTCTAAAAGTGCTTTGATTTTGATTGAAAGGGCTGGGTTCCTGATGGGTCCAAGGTTGAGGCTAAGGCTGAGACTTAGAGGCTGGAAAAGGAGGAGGTTGAACCTGCTTGTGATTTAATAGCTCCTGCATCTGTTTCCAGAGTGTGTCTACTCTTTCCTTGTATTTTATGCTTTCTGCCTTCAGTTCTTTTATGTGGGTGGACTGGTTGTTTATTTGTTGTGTCAGAGGGATCTTTTTTATTCTTATACCATTTAGAGGATTTCCTAATTTATCTGAGGTTTTTCTTCTTTCAGAGAAGTTTGGTGAGGGAGTTTTGCCACATCTCCTGACATTCCTACGTCCTGAAGGGTATGAAGGTTGTTTGTCAGCTGAAGAACTCTTGTAAGTTAATTTTGAAGAACCTACAAATTCATTATCAACATCCACTTCAATTTCATCCACATGTAGATTATCCATGCTGTTTTCCAAACTACTGGACATAAAAACTGTGAACAAAAAATCTAAAAATGATTTTAATGATTCAAATTAGTATTTTAAAAATAAAAAATAATCAAATAATTTTTTTTTTTAAAAAAAAATAAAAAAAATTAAATTTTATTTTTAAAAATCAATTAATTAACAAAAAATGTAATACAAAAAATATTTAATTAAAAATTATTTTATTAAGAAATAAAAATAAATATTATGGAACCAACCAAAAAGGTTTAATAATTCAACCAAAAAATATATTGGTAATATTGGGACTAAGCACTCGGTACTATTATGGTCAACCAATAAATAAATAAAAATTTCAATAAAAATAAAGATAATAATTTATTAAAAATTCTAATGATCTTCTAGGACTAAGAGTATAACTCTATTATAGTCAAATAGGAAAAAATTTAAAAAAATAATGATCACTTACACTCAGTGATTCATCAATTAAGCCAAAAACACTGTTGTTGCAATAAAAATTTAATAATATATTTGAGAGGTGCAAAGTTTTACTTACTATAGTGATCAAGAAATCACTTGAAAATATATAAAATTTAATCTAATATAAACCAAAAAGGTTAAACCCATGTTTGAAACATGGTCATTGAAAAAATTGTCTTTTTCACTTAAGGTAGTCTGTGTGTTATGTCGTTCATCAAAAGGTGTTGTTGTCGTTTGGAAAAGGCCTCAAATTGTTGGTGGTTTGTCTAGAAGAAGGAGAGGAGGAAGATAAAAATAGGGAACAGAGGAAAAGGAAGAACTAAAGGGAAGCAATAAAAAGGAGAAATGAAAGTAAAAAAGTAATTAAATCAAAATAAGATAAATACAATGACAGTTTATGAGAAGTAACACAACAGTCAGTTTTAATTTATGGGTAAAAGATTTAAATTTTAAGTAAGAAATTTCTTCTCTGCACAGCAATCAAAATTTATTATTAATAGACTTAGAGCAATATTAGAATTTTTATTGAGTATTAATATTAGAATTATTATGCTAATAAAAATAAAAAAATAATGTATTGTAAGTTTTAGAAAAAAAATGAATAATATAAGTGATGTGGGCTAAAGGGGACTTCCAAGGCCTTTTTATAGGCAAGGATATCTCTGAAGCACCATAAAATTGTATATAAAAAATAATAAAAGTGTGAAACAAGAAGACAAGAGAATATAATTAAAACATAGAAATTGAGAGAAAAACATGAAACAATAAAATAAACCCGTGAGTAAGTAACCAATTTTTCCACCATAAGTTCCCAAAAAAATTAATTAAAATAATCAGTAACTAAGTAAGTCTGAAACATAAGAACTGTGAGTTAAATAATCCAAAACAGGTATTAAAGTGAGTTGTAAAGGGTTTAATTAAAACAAATAAAATTATTTTCACACAAAAATTCATGTAATCATTTCAATCCAGTATAAAGAGAAATTATTTAATTGTTTCAGCTATGTAATTACTTCAATGACTAGTTTAAATGAAACAAATAATTAATTTAATAATATTTCTAATTTAAAGTGCGAGTTTAAATACCATCTTATTAAATAAGTGTTTTAATTTATTTAATAATTTTACTGACAAAATTAATGGAAAAAAAAGCTCCCAATATTATTGTTTAAATAGATATGTAAGGCTTTATTTAATATATAAATTTAATTAATTAATCTAATTACATTATAAGTTAATTTTACACTTATAATTATAATATATGTTTATAATAAATTAATTATTAATTTATATTTATTAAATACATAAAATTGCACCATAATTTATAGAATAAAAAATATATTATGTTTAATTTAAATGTATAAATAATTTATATAATGATAAAGTTAATACAATACTTATTTTACTTATATTTAATAAGATACTTATATAATTTTAATATGCAATAAAATATTTATTTATATACATAAAATGCATATTTTTACGGGCTCATTCAGGTCCAATAAATTAACATAATATTTACTGGGCTCCTGGTACAGCCTGGCTGATAGTATTGGTTTATTGACAACGATTTGGATAGGCTCCCGAGTGTTAAAAGATCCTCTTGGTCTAGAAGGGTTTAACAGTGGTCCAAGGGCAGTGAAAGGTAGAAAAATTCAATATTTAAAGGAAGGTACATAAGTTTTATCTTTTATAATTTATTACTGAAGTTAAAGTTAAAAAATATATTATTATTATTACTTTAAAGGATTAGAATTATGCAGCTGTAAATATTAAAGCAATAATAGTAGTAATATAAATGATTGATTTTATATAATAAGTTGTAAGTAAGTAAAAGAATGAGGAAAAACAGCCAGATTGGAAGGCCTTATCTAAGCAAAAAGGAGAGAAACCATGGTGTTAGAAAAATCTATATACAGGAGAATGAGAGAAAAGAAAATTCTAAAATAAGATATTGCAAATATTAAGATTGTTCTTTAAAGAATGTATCAATATAATGTATTTACTGGATATAACAAATTATTTGATTTATTTTAAAGTTCCTTTAAATATCACCTTTAAATAAAATAATTTGAATTTAATAATTAGTATTAATATATTTTTCTTTCACCTCTTAACTTTCATGAGGAAGTTTTCAGGGGATAAAAATATGAGGGACATTTAATTTTAAATATTTACTTGATTTTTACTTATTCCAATTAGTTAACTTATTGTAAGTAAGTTATATAGTAAATTTAATTAATAAAATAAGAAATAAGGTGTGGCTTCATCCTAGTAAACAATTAATTATTTACTGGGTAAGTCTAGTATCCTGGCTGACAGCAGAAATTTTGCTACTCTCCCATCCAATCTCTTACTGTCTGGTACAGTAAAAAAATAAATTAGAATAAGAAGTCAGAAAAACGGAGGTGGTATGGAGACAGTATCATTTTTCATCTTTTATTCTAGAAACATAATTTTTTGCTGATTTTAATGTAGTAATGAGTTCAAATTTTCAGCCGGTGTTATCTCTCTATAAAGTTAGAAGTAGCTCTCACTCATCTTGCTTGACTAATTTGGAAGAATCTCTTGCTTATTTTTCTCTTTTAAGTAAGAAGTATCTCTCCCTTATTTGCCTTTCTTAAGTCAGTGGTATCTTTTTCTCATTTACCCTTATTTTCAATTGAGAGAACTGGGGGATCTAGTAACAATGATGTGGAAAACAAACTGGTTTAAAAGTGGTTCCAAACTCTTTTCCTGGATTAAAACCCAAAAAATGACTTTTTTGCCTTACTTTGTTCAAAAAAAAATACATGGCTCTGATGCAATTATAGCAGTAGAGTTACTACTCTCATAGTATGGGGGAGTAAAAAAAATTTATAAAATATATAAAAAAAGTAAATAAAATATTACCTCACTTTAATTAAAGCAGAAATTTTTTTACTCATCCAGTCAGGATCTCCCTGGCTGGGAGAGTAAAAAATAAAAATAGTATTAAAAAAGCATAAATAGAAAAATAAAACCTTGCTGAAATTACAAAAGAGAGTTTGCTACTCTCCCAGAAATGCTATTCCTGGCTGAAAAAGTAAAAAAAATAAAAAATAAATAAAGATAAAAAAAATATGTCCTTGCTGCAATTACAGAAGCAGGGTTGCTACTCACCCAGAGAAGCTCTCCCTGGCTGGGAAAGTAAAAAAATAAAAATAGTGCAAAAAAATTAAAAAAAGATGGCCTTGCTTCAACTACAGCAGAAAGCTTGCTACTCTCCCAGACAGGCTCTCCCTTTGTGAGAGAGTAAAAAAACAAAAATAAGTAAAAATTAAAAAAAAACTTAAACAAAACTCATTGAGGTTAAAGAAGTGAGGGGCTCTCTTGTTATCAGAGAAGTAAATAAATGAGAGAATGAGTGTTACTCCCTGAAAGGTTGTCACTGTCAGGGAGAATGAAAGTCAAAAATAAAAATAGAAAAATAAGGTGAAACTGGGTGCTCCTCTTATATTATAGATATATTTTCTCTGATTTTTTCAATAAACCTTTTTCCTGTTGGTAGTAGTTTTTGTGAGTGCCAAAAGTTTTGCCTTCTTGAATGATATACTAGTTCAAAAGATAGATGACTTTCAGTCAAGTGGTTTTTCAGGTATTTTGATAAAACCTGTGAATTAAAATATGATGAACATTATTGTGAAAAAAAACTGTTTCTCCCATGCAATTTGAATTTAATTCCCTTGATGCATCTCAGAATTTTAAATTTTTGCTTCCATAATTTTTTTTCTGAAAATCAGGACCTCTGTGTATGTTCAAGAATTACTACAATTTTAATGAAGATGTTCTGTTTATATGTTGGTGTACTATTTTTTCTAGAATTCACTTAAGTTTAATAAATTAATTCCAGATTGTAGCTTTTAAACATCTGTAACAGATTTTTGACCAATTTCTAGGCACATAACTATTTATCCCTTAATTTTAGAATCAAAAAAAAGTTTGAATTTCAAAATCAATACAACATTGATAGAGGTATATTGGATTTAACTTTGTGAGGAATTTTTTATGCAATCACAAAATCAAAATTGATATTTGAAAGATGGTAACATTTTAGCATCTTTTAAAAGTAGTTGAAATGCATCCAAACATTTTGTGATGTACTTCAAGAAAAGCTAATTTAAGGAGAATGTCCTTTCATTCTGTAACTCAATTTTATTTCTGACAGCCTTCAAGATTAGATTATTGAAAGGATATGTGCTTTTTTGAAGTGTTTTTATTTAGAACTGATGAAATATGTCTTAATTAGGCAAATGAAGAGACATTTCCCTTTATGAGGTATCCTCATTTAGTTTTTGTGGAGTTTTATAAGTTTGGGAAATTGAATGATCATTTCACTTCATGTGGTAAAATTTATTAGTTTTGGTGAAAGCTGTAAAGATTAGGTAATTGAAGGGAAATTGGTCTTAATATTTTTATGAAGTTTTGGCTATGGCTGTCACAATTTTTTAATTTAAGAGAAAGTTCCCTTATTATAATTACCTTCTTTAGTTTTAGTGAAAGACATAATTATTAGTTAAAGGAATGCTTATATCCCATCATGTGGTGTTTTAATTAAGGTTTGGTTACATTTATTAAAATGAATTAATTGAAGTGGTATAATCTTTCATGTGGTAAACTTTTTTATTTTGGTCATAGATGTCAAGGTAAGATGAAGGAAGGGACCTGTCCCATTTTTTGGTAAGCTTATATAGCTTTGGTGACATTTTTCAAGATTTTGTAATTTTTAAGGGACATTTCCCCTCATGTAGTAAATTAAATTAGTTTTATGAAAGCTATCAAGATTAGGGTAGTCAAAGGTACATTTCTCTTCATATTTTAGCTTAAAGTAGGTTCAGTGGTAGTTTCTAAAGTTATTTAATTGAAGGGACATGTCCCCTCAAGTGGTAGACTTGTTTTTTTAGTGGTATCTATTAATTGAAAGGACATGCCCCTTCATGTCGTAATCATATTTAGCTTTTGTAAAAGTCTTAAAAATAAATTTATTAAAAAATTTTACATCTGTAACACCTTTATTATGTCATGAATTTTTTGAATTTGATCAAATTAGAGAAATAAACATAAAGAAAAAATGATGGAGGTTTTTAACTAAATTTGAGGTAATTTATCAGAATTTAGAATGAATTTTATATATCATATTATTTAAACACAGAAAGTATATATAGTCACTTTATTTTGAGGAAAAAAAGTGGCCACAGAGCTAAAAATTGACAGGCACAGCTGTGAAATAGTGAGCGCACAGGGTGGCCACAGTGGGACACAGGGAAGACTTGGGTTGTTAAATTATGTCTTTAAGCTTAGGAACTAAAATTAAACCCATGAAACCAATCAAAATTGTATTAGAAATCTTAAATTGATTATTAAAGGTTAACCAACAGTTTTAATTTTTCCACTAATGCATAAGTTAAATAAGATTAAAAAAAGGTGGAATATCTCTCAAATAAGAATGTTTGATAGAGATCTATCTGAAAGAATCATTATATCTACCTGATTCTGAAATTTCAAAAACAGTTTAACTTTAAAAAAATCATGAAATATTAATAGAGATATAGCTGCTCAAAGTTTGAGTAGTATTTTACCCAGCTGTCACAAGAAAAAGCAACCATTAAATTTTTTAAAAAATGACTAATGTCGAATTAATTGAGCTAGACAGATTTAAACTGTAATTTTAGCCATGTCATCTTACCTGAACAAGCCTATATGACATATTTCAACCTTTTTAAAGACTAAGATGAGGCAAAATGTTGTAGAAAAACTCTTACAGTCACCTCGCTGTAAGCAGAATCCAAGGGAGCTCAAAGAAATGTAGAAAACCCTGCCCCTTTAAGTAAATAAAGAGCTCACAATTATCTAAGCTATAATTTCTACTTGATAAGAAATTACCAATATACTATTTTTTTAACTGTGTTGAGATGTAGAATCTGTGTTCTTTAAAATGAGGTTGAAAAAAAAACAACAGTGAAGCTGTATTTAGAAAATTTATATAATTGATTGAATAATATATTTTTATGAGAATTCATTGTTAAAATTTGATGCCTGGTGATTAGACCTTAAAAATGGTGCCATATATGCTAATATTAAGGATGATGAGTGAATTTAACATATTGTTATATAAAAGTGTTATATTTATAAGGGTATTGTAATTTATAATTTGTTATAAAAATATTTAATTATTGTTATATATGCATAGGTAGTTGTTGGTTTTTGTATGATATATGATGTTCTCTATGATCTATTTTATAAGTATACAGGATCTATATGCATAGTATGTCACGTGCCCTACTCTACCTAACCAGAACATTCAGGAGCTCATCCAGAGTATTCTGGAGCTTGTACAGACTTCAGACTCAATTAGAACATTTAAAATTTTAAAAAAGAATCTAGAAAAATTGTATATGATTGTCAGCCAGGCTATACCAGGAGCCCAGTAAATGATATGTTGATTTATTGGACCTATAAGAGGGTGTAAGAATTGCATTTGATGTATATAAATTAATTTTTATTGCATAATAAAATTATATAAGTATCTTATTAAATATAAGTGTTATATTAATTTTATTGTTATATAAATTATTTATACATTTAAATTAAGCATAATATATTTTATATTCTACAAATAATGGCGCATTAATATGTATTTAATTATTATAAATTAATCATTAATTAATTACAACTATATATTATAATTATATGTGTAAAATTGACTTATAATGTAATTAAATTAATTAATTAAATTTATATATTAAATAAAACTTTTCATATATTATTAAACAATAATATTGGACACTTTTTTGACCCTTAATTGTGTCAGAAAAATTATTAAATAAACTATAACACTTACTTAATAACATAGTATTAAAATCCCCACTTTTAATTACAAATATCATTAAATTAATTATACATTTCATTTAAACTAATTATTGAATTAATTACATAGTTAAAAAAATTAATTAAAGATGCTTTAAACTGGATTGAATTGATTACATGAATTTTTGGTGTGAAAATAATTCTATTTGTTTTACTTAAACCCTTTACATGTCACTATAATGTCTGTTTTGGATTATTTTACTCACTGTTCTCATGTTTCAAACTTACTTGTTTACTAATTATTTTAATTAAGTGCTTTACGGAAATTATGGTGGGAAAATTAGTTACTTACTCACGGGTTTAGTAGACTGTTTCATGTTTTTCTCTCAGTCTCCATGTTCTAGTTCTATTCCTTTAATGTCTAGTTTCATTGTATTCCTTTTTTGTACTTACCACATTGTGACACTTCAGAGGGCTCTTTGCCTATAAAAGGCTTTGGATTATCCCGTGTAGCTGCATCATTATTTTACACTCAACTCAAATCCATTTTATTATGTTTATTATATTTTTATTAACATTAGTAATAAGATTTTAAAAAAAGTATATAAATATTCCCAGGTTGCCTTAAGTATAATTATAATTATAACTGTTTGCCGCGCATTGAAAATAATTACTAGTTAAATAAATATATTATAATTTAAAACCCTTACAATTGTGTCAAATCCCAAGGCAACCTTGTCATCTTCTCTTTTAAAATAATTATACTATTTTATTACTTTATTCCTCCTCTCTGTTTTCCTTCTTCTTCTTCTCCTTCTTTTAGAAAACCAGCCAACAATTGAGAGCCTTTCCAAATGACGACAACAAGTGCGATACTTGCAACGAACAACATAACTCACAGACCACCCAAACCAAAAAAGTAAAAGTTTGCCGCAACCGTGTTTCGAACTTGGGTTTGATCGTTTTAGTTTTTATTATATTAAATAATATATTATTTTGAAGTGATTTTAAAATTACTATAGTAAGTTCACCTTTGCACCTCTCACTCATATGATTTTATTTTTACTGCAATAACAGTGTTTGTGGCTTAATTGCTGATTAACTGAGTGTAAGTTTTCTTTATATTAATTTTTTTTTATTTTCCTAGTTGACCATAATTGAGTAACACTCTTAGTCCTAGATGACAATTAATTTTAAATAAATTATTTAATTAATTTTATTAAATCTTTTTTGTTTATTGTTTGACCATAATAGTACTCAGTACTTAGTCCCAATATTACCATTATATTAATTTTTGGTATTAATTATTTTGGTTGACTTGTAAAACCTTTGTTGGTTGGTCCCATTTTAATTATTGTTAATTCTTAATAAATAATTTTAATTACATTTATTTGTATTACATTTTTTGTTAATTAATTGATTTTTGATAAATATTTAAAAAAATTTTGTTTTGTTAAAAAATCAAAAAATTATATTTTATTTTGAAATAACAATTTGAATCATTAAATAATTTTGATTCTATTTTCACAGTTTAAATGTCCAGTAGTTTGGCTAACAGCATGGATAACATACATATGGATGAGATTGAAGTGGATGTTGACACTGAATCTGTAGGTTCTTCTAAATTAACTTACAAAAATTATTCAGCTGACAAAAAACCTACAGGATGTGGAAATTGCAGGAGAAGTGGAAAACCCCCTTCACCAAACACCTCTGAAAGAAGTAAAACCTCTCATAAATCAGGAAAGTCTACTCAAAGGTATAAAAATAAAAAAGATACCTTTAACCCAAGAAGTAAACAATCTGTCTAGTCACATCAAAGGACTGAAGGCAGAAAGCATGAAGTACAAGGCAAGGGTAGACACACTCTGGCAGCAGATGCAGGAGTTATTAAATCTAAAACAGGCTCAACCTCCTCATTTCCTAGCCTCCCAGACTCAGACTCAACCTCAGCCCAATCAGGTACCCAGCTCCTTTAAGCAAAATCAAAGCACTCTGCAGGTGGAGCAGTGGAAATGGGATTACTTGATGAGCCATTACCAACAGAATGTTCAGCAGCCAACAGCTCAACACCCTGGCCAATCCAGGATACCAACCTACCATCCATCTTCTCATCCCCATCATTATCAGGAAGGCAGAAGAAAGAAGGCACAGGGGAAGTTTCCTCCCTTGCCATGGTAAGTAATGTGTTTGATAAAAATGTTGGTATGTATAATAACAAATCTTCTTCAGGTAATATTGTGGATCCTGGTGAAAAAACAGTTAAACCCTTAAAAAAACAACTTCCTTTAATGAGTAGCCCCAATGATGTAATTAGCAAATTATCATTTGATGAACCTTTACATTTAACTTCTACTTCTTTAATTAATCCTTCTCTTGCAATTAAAAATGATTCTGTTTCCCTTGAAGTCTATACCTTGCTTTAGAAAACTTCTGAAGAAATATTGAAAGATACCCTTGATTTTAATGTTTTAAAAGACAAACATTTGAGAAGTGTGTTAATACATGAGAGTGATAGATTAAATAATTTGCACTTGCATTGTAAAGTAAGGTCTTCTGTACAAGATAAAGCTTATTTTAAAATTAAAGAAACCTTGAATATTGTTTTTAGCCAACAAAAACAAATAAGGAGTTACCATAGATCTATCTCAGATAGGAATATCAATATACATAAAGCCTTGAGTGAATTGAAACCCCTTATTGAGGAAGATTATTCATTAAAAAGTGAAATTAAATCTCTACAAAAAGAGTTTAAAAAGCTAAAAAATTATTTCAATGCACTGAGTGCCAAACACACAGTTTCTGAGGACAGAAATATTTTATCTCTTGCAAAAGTAAATGACCAGATGTCTTAAATTCCAAGGATAAGAAACTATGTGGCTTACCTGCAGGAAAAATTTTCAACATTTACCATCAATAATTATGGTATAAATGAGAATGCTGCCCATAAGCTGCATAAAGATAAAAGAAATGAACCTGAACAGAGTTCTTCTTTTCTTCCTCATATTTCAGACATTAACCAGCTGAAAATGAGTCTGTAAAACTGTTGCTACTAGCAAAAAATCTTGTGATGGTCATGTACCAGCTGTTTCTGTAAATAATGAAATTTCTGAACACCTGGCAAAACTTCAGGAATTATTAATGATAAATAATTCAAACCAAAAAATGGACCATCCCAGTAGTCAGGAAAATTGGCCTAAATTGGACCAATATCCTACCTTTGATGGTGGTTCTTCATCTGATTGGCAACACTTTATTCAAAGAATTGATAATTTAAAGAGATCTTATAAACTACCTGATGAGGAAATTTTTTCTAAGCTAATTTCTTTATTTTCCAATGTAGCCTTGATGTGGTATGAATCTATTCTTTTAGATAACAATCATTATACATGGAATGATTGGAAATACTTGATTGAGAATCAGTTTGGTGGTTCAGAATTCAGGTTGGCTCAGCAAAGACTCTATGAGAATACTAGATATGTATCTTCCTCTGTTGAAAGACCCATTGGTTTTCTTATGAAAGTAACAAAAATCCTAAGAGCAGTTGATCCAAAGATGGATTATGATATTTGGAGAGATAAAATCTTGTATAAATCACCAAATTCTCTTAGAGATTTAATTGTAGCTAGAACTGAGCATGTAAGGGAAAATTCTTCTTTCATTAATATCTGTAATGAGGTACTGCTCAACCATAGATATGAACCAAAAATTATCTAGGTAGATCTTATAATGATCAGAATAAACCTTCTACAAAGCTCCCAGAGAAATCTAGTAAGCCCTCTGCCCCAGTTGCACCTAAAAAATATGCAAAAAATACTTGTTATAAATGTAGCAAACCATGGCAGAAGGGTCATGTTTGTGACAAGAAAATTCATCTTGTTGAACAAAATGAAGACACTGATGAAGTTGAACTTGATGTCAATAATTCTTCCAGTGACTGTGAAAGTAATATCTCCTATGACAATGAATCTGTTAAAGATGTTTTAATGTTGGAACAAGATGTCCATTATTTAAATAATATATCTGAAGAATGTGTATTAGATTTATCTTCAGTAGAAAATGCTGAGATAATTAAAGATATTACTAACAATTCTATTCCTATATCCCCTTTAAAGGCACCTGTTATCATTAATGGTAAAAATGTTGATGCAGTTCTTGATTCTGGTGCTGGAGGAAGTGTAGTGTCTGAAAAAGCTTTGGCTTCAGTGGATAAAAAATATTTGAGTAAATTATTACCTATAACTTCTGAAAAATGGAGAGGGTATGGTTCTACCTTAATTCCTATTGGCAAATACAAAACCTCTGCATTCTTCAAATATAATGATGGTTTTGTCAGAGCTATTTTTGATTTTGTTGTCATGAAAAATTATAATTTAAGAAATTGGTTTATTATGGGTAAAGATATTTTGACCATGTTTGGTGTGAAATTGGACCCAGAAAATAATTGCTCCACCTTAGGATTGAATGGCAGAAAAAAATTCAAAATTTCCTCCCCTAGAAAACCTTCTGGGAATCGGTTAAAGTCTTGTAATTCACTGATCCAGTGTAAAGGCAGACCAAAAATTGAAATGGATGATTTATTAAATGAAATAAATACTGCTTCTTTTAGTGATCAGTTTACTAGTGAACAAAAGGATTCTATTATTGCCTCAATTAACTCTTTCTCTATGGCTTTTGCTCATGGTTCAAATGTCTTAGGAAGTGTTCATGAAGAAATGAATATTACCTTATCCTGTAACTTGAGTGATATTCCTCCTAGTCTTAAGAAAAAACCATATCCTGCTTCTCCAACAAAAAGAAAGGATATTGAATATAATATTGCCACATTATTAAAAATGAATATCATTGAGAAAGTGGATGTCACCCCCAAATATTGTGTCATCTCCCCAGTCTTAATTTCTTATGAAAAAGATAAGGCTAGAATATGTGGAGATTACAGAGCATTAAACACTTATACTGTTGATGATATTTATCCTTTACCCAGAATTAATTCAATACATGCTACCTTGCAAGGTGCAAAATTTATTAGTTGTCTGTATGGTGATAAAGGGTATCATCAAGTTCCAGTTGAGAAAAATTCTTAAAATTTTTTACTTATTGCTACTCATATGGGAATATATAAGTATGTTAGAATGCCATTAGGCCCTAAAAATGCACGTTCAGTTTTAAAAAAGTCATGGATAACACTTTCCATCAGGAAATAATTGAAGGATGGCTTATGGTGTATATTGATAATATCAAAGTTTTTTCAAAACCTTTTGATGAACATATGGTTCATTTAAATAGGGTTTTCCAAAAAATGGATGAAATCAATTTGACCTTGTCCTTAAAAAGTGTAAATTTGGTTTTAATTCTTTGAAAGTCCTTGGCCATGTTGGGTCAGGCCTACAAATTTGTGTAGACCACAACAAAGTCTCTGAAATTCAAAATGTGAAAGCACCAGCTTCTGTAAGAGAAATCCAATGTTTTTTGGGTATGTGTGGCTATTATAGACAATATATAAAAAATTATCAGGTCATAGCCTTGCCTCTTACCGAACTAACTAGGAAAGATCTTGCATTCATCTGGAATATTGACCGTCAAAAAGCTTTTGATACATTAAAATGTTGCTTAATAACAGCCCCTATCTTAGCTCTTCCAGATTTAAAAAAAACCATTTGTCCTGTATACAGATTCTAGCTTTGTTGGTCTGGGTGGTTCCCTCCACCAGAAACAAATTATTAATGATAAATCCTCAGAGGTTGTAATTTGTTATATGTCAGCCTAAATATCCTTAGGACTGAGTATTTCTTATACTTAAAATAAGATAACCTTAAGTAGATTAAGCTTATATCTTAAAAATAAGGTTAAAATTATAATATATATTATTTTATTATATATATATATAATTATTATTCTATTATATAATTTATAATAGTTTAAATAGCTTATCCATGGCCTAATAATACTTATTAAGGTTGTAATGGAGTCATAATATACTTATCTTAAGTGATATGAAGTAATTATTGACATACATAAGCTTATATGTATACATAAATCTCATATTCAGTAAAATATGCAGTATATTATGTCTATTTAGGTATATAAGTGGTTTTTAGCCCCTTAATAGCCTATAACCTTTGTTTTTCTGCTTATTTTAGGTCATATGGACGAAATCAGTGGACTCACAACGCCTACAGAAGCATAGACACCTATATCAGGCGCATACACCCAGTTTGGACAACTCAAATTACTTCCTTGGATGGTTATTCACGGATTTATGGGTTGGAACAATGTTTCTGGGCTAATGTGGATGCTTGGGGATGAGATTGGGGGCTTGGACAGTTTATTTGTTTCCTTTATAAGCTTTTATTTTCATTAAATCTCTTTTTGATTATTTATTTTACCTGTTTCTTTATGGTATCCGCTTTTATCTGGGTTTTCTATTTATGGTATGGATCTGTGTTATTAATAATAGTGATGGAGGGTCCTTACTGGAGGTCTGGGTGTTGAAACTGCTTGAAGTGGACGCCATGGGGAGGTGATGGGCCCTCACAGTGCTGTAATTGCCGGGGATAGCAGTGACATCATCTGGATTGAAGGTCTGTGCACTCCAGTGGATTTGGGTATAAGTAAGGAGGGATTTTGACGGTTTATTATCATCATTCAATTACTACATTTCAAACAAACCACTACAATACAATTATTAAAATTCAGAAATATATTATAAAGCCATTATAAATTGATATTATCTTTATATAAGCTATAACTATATTTTATTCTTCTATTTTCCACCACTAGCACGCATTTAAATCCAAGTATTGTGAGTTTTATTTGAGTATAACTATTTTATTAGTCTTCCCCTGAGGTTTAATCACTAAATCATTTATCAATAAGTAGTTGGACCATAAAATAACACTATTATATCATACTTATATACTAGACTATACTGACGATGGGGGGTCTTTCCTTATATTTTACTTATTATTTAGTATATGCCTTGGGACGTGATTTTTACCTTAGTACAGCTCAAAATTAACCAAATATTTGGGTCTGCTGAATATTAGTGGGCCATCATAACTCATTGATTGCGGAAAGGAACCCTTAAAATAATTGTACTAATTTTTTATCATAAAAATTAGATATTTACAGTAGTAACTGTACCCAATATAAACCCAATTTCACTTGGTATTTGGACACCAATATAACACCCAATTAAATTGGTATTTGGTTAAAGCTTTGTAAGCTACTTATTCACCCTTATAGAGGTCTAGTTAAACTTATTATTATATTTTTAACAGATTTTTTCGAATTTTTCTTACATTTTATTTAAATAAATAAAGATATAAATTCAGGGTAAGCTCCATTGCTTTTTTATTAGTAATATAATTGCTACTATTATTTGTCTACTAATTCCATAGAGTTTTTTCCTTTTGTAGACGTAAAATATTGTCATTCTGAACAATATGAGTGCTCCCCAGGATAGTGTAAGTGAAAAGCCTGCTTATAATACCAGGTCTAAAGCTAACAAAAACTTTCCAGGACATCACCATGGAGTGACAACAGTACCCCCAGCCAGAAAGCATGAGTATAGAGGAAAAGGACGCCCTCTTAAAAAAGATAACTATAAAAAAGACGTCTCCTCCTCTTCAGGATCAACTGTCCCACCTGGCCAAACAGGTTCTGAAGTTGGAGGAATCAAAATCTCTCATGTTCAAAGAAGTAGAGCAGTTGCAAAACAATTTCAAGGTAGGGTTTCAGCAGATGAATCAGGCAATGGCAGAATTAAAGGGAGGCCAGCCCAGTCAATCAAATCAGCAACCCCCTACCCAAGGAGGGTCCACTCACTTCCAGGAGAAAATCCTGGTAGACAAATGGAAATGGGACTGGTTTCACCAACAGTGGACAAGCCACAGTTGCAACAGGGATCCACCCCCTCATCTGACTTCCTCAGCTCACCCTTACAAGGGAAAAAAGCGCCAAAAATCAGGAATGGAAACCATCCCTTGGTAAGTAACTTACCCTCTCAGATTGGACATAATACTGATAATTACAATATAGGTAATTCTATTGATGTCAAATCTGTACAAAAAATAGAGGAGGATTTAAGAAATTTAGGTTTTAGAGTAGATACACCTGACTTGTCTTTTGTCCACAATAACAGTACTATATACAATGATAATACAGTTAATCCTCAGTTGCAACCACCTACTAGAGAGATGAGAAGTTCACAGGAGAGTGAGAGAATTGAAAAGAAGGACATGGAATATTTTAAAAATAATCCAACTGTCCATAGAATTGTTTCAGCATTATGGAATAGAATGACTGATTGTGAGAAACAGACAGTTAAGCTCACTAGTGATACAATTTCATCCTTGACATTAAACATTTCTCAATTAGCAACACGCAACAAAGAATTAGAGAAAGAACATTTGTCTCTAACTCTTAAATATGATTCATTGAGTAATAAATATAATGAACTTTCAAACAAATTTTGTGAGTTAAAAAAATTATATGAAACACATTTAATAAAAACTGAATCAAGAACAAAGTTATCTTTTGCCCAGACAAATCAAAGTGTCTCTGAATTGCTACAAAGATTAACTAGAGTTGAGATTGAAACTGCCAATCTACTAATGAACCAGGATAATCATAAGTATAATCAATATAATAATAATCCTTTCATTGGCAAAAGTGAATCTCATTCCTTCCCTGTACCACCACAATCAAAACCATCTGGTGGTAGTGTCAAATCTGAAAATGTAAGTCACAAATCCGTGCAGGAAAAAATACAAGACCATTTATCAAAAGTGAATGAGTTGTTGAATTTACCTAAGATTAGTGAGATAAAATCCAATCAGAAAAACTTGCCTAAGATAGATCAGTACCCAACTTATGATGGGGAAGCCAGCTCTGATTGGCAACATTTTATTCAAAGAATTGACAACTTGAAATTCTCATATAAGTTACCAGATGAAGAGATAAAATCAAAATTAATTTCTTTATTTAAGGATGTTGCTTTATTATGGTATGAAGCTGTCTTAAGTGAGGGTAGAGACTACTCTTGGGCTGAATGGAAAAAACTTATTGAAAAACAATTTGGAGGTTCTAAATTCAGGCTTACTCAGCTGAGACTTTATGAGAAGACTAGGTATAATCCATTGAATGGTGACAAACCTATGGTATTTTTAATGAATTTAAACAAAATATTAAAAGCCATTGAGCCTCATATGGATTTTAACTTATGGAAAGATAAGATAATATACAAATTACCTATATCTGTCAGAGACATTGTTGTAGCTAGAACATTAAATATTACTGAATATTCTGACTTTATTAATATTTGCAATGAAATATTATTAAACCATAAGTATGAATCAAGGTATTCCACTTATAAGCAAAATTTTGAACCTGTAAAAACTCAGAATTCAAAAACACTTCAGGGGAAGCAGAAAAAACCTACTGCACTTGTAGTACCTAAAAAGTATGAAACAAATACTTGTTATAAGTGTAACAAACCTTGGGTCAAAGGTCACAAATGTGAGAAAAACATAAATATTGTTGAATATCAACATGAGTCTTAAAATGAAGTAGAAAAGAGTAATGATTCAAGTGATTATGACAGTAATATCTCATATAGTGATGAAAATGAAGTCTGTATGTTGGAAGATGATTTGTCCATCTTTTACAATCCAATATTAAATATAGACTCAAATGAATCTTTAATGAATTTTGAGGATGTTAAAATCATTAAGGATATATAAGAAGATATTGTGCTTTTGGTCTTAATTTTAAAGACAATGACAAATTCACCCATGATTGGGTAACCCTTATCCCAGGTTTAGAATTTGAATATAATAGTACAGTACATTCTGTCACTGGCAAAAAGCCATTTGAGTTATGGTTGGGTTATGTACCTAATACCCCTGCTAAAACTCTTAATAAGTTACCTAGATTGGATATTCATCCAGGTACTAAATCTTTTCTTCAGATGCAGGAATTATGCAGAAAACATGCTCAAGAATGTATAAATAAGGCTTTTGAGTATGAAAAGAAAAGATGGGATAAAGCCCATAAAGAACAAATGTTCAAAGAGGGTGATGAAGTCCTTATTACAACATTACATTTCAATTTAAATGGTAATGTTAAATTGAAGGATCCATTCATTGGACCATTTGTAGTTAAAAAGATGGTTGGTAATAATGCTGTTGAGGTTATTCTATATGCACCATATGATAGAAAACATCCAGTATTTCCTATTTCTCTTATAAAACCATACCATTCTAATGATACTGCTCTATTTCCAAGAAGATCAGGAAGGCATAAACAGCAACCTGAAGAAATAGTGGAAAAGGCAGAAATTGAAAAGATACTTAAAAAGAGACACCTTACTGAAGAAAAGGGAGTTGAGTATCTATTAAGATTTAAAAATAAATCAAGTGAATATGACCAGTAAATTCCAGAAAATGAAATCTCTGATCTTAAAAATCTCTTGAAAAAATTTATATCTAAATAATACTGTTCATTCAGTATATGTATTATAAAAATTATTATTTTTATTTTATTATTTCACTCCTTAGTTTTAATTAAAATGTCTTAACATTTTTTTTATTGTTTTTTTTGGGGTGAGGGAGTTTCAGCCTAAATATCCTTAGGACTGAGTATTTCTTATGCTTAAAATAAGATAACCTTAAGTAGATTAAGCTTATATCTCAAAAATAAGGTTAAAATTATAATATATATTATTTTATTATATATATATATAATTATTATTCTATTATATAAGTTATAATAGTTTAAATAGCTTATCCATTTCCTAATAATACTTATTAAGGTGTTAATGGAGTCATAATATACTTATCTTAAGTGATATGAAGTAACTATTTACATACATAAGCTTATATGTATACATAAATCTCATATTCAGTAAAATATGCAGTATATTATGTCTATTTAGGTATATAAGTGGGTTTTAGACCCTTAATAGCCAATAACATTTGTTTTTCTGCTTATTTTAGGTCACATGGACGAAATCAGTGGACTCACAACGCCTACAGAAGCATAGACACCTATATCAGGCGCATACACCCAGTTTGGACAACTCAAATTACTTCCTTGGATGGTTATTCACGGATTTATGGGTTGGAACGATGTTTCTGGGTTAATGTGGATGCTTGGGGATGTGATTGGGGGCTTGGAGAGTTTATTTGTTTCCTTTATAAGCTTTTAGTTTCATTAAATCTCTTTTTGATTATTTATTTTACCTGTTTCTTTATGGTATCCGCTTTTATCTGGGTTTTCTATTTATGGTATGGATCTGTGTTATTAATAATAGTGATGGAGGGTCCTTACTGGAGGTCTGGGTGTTGAAACTGCTTGAAGTGGACGCCATGGGGAGGTGATGGGCCCTCACAGTGCTGTAATTGCCGGGGATAGCAGTGACATCATCTGGATTGAAGGTCTGTGCACTCCAGTGGATTTGGGTATAAGTAAGGAGGGATTTTGACGGTTTATTATCATCATTCAATTACTACAATTCAAACAAACCACTACAATACAATTATTAACATTCAGAAATATATTATAAAGCCATTATAAATTGATATTATCTTTATATAAGCTATAACTATATTTTATTCTTCTATTTTCCACCACTAGCACGCAATTAAATCCAAGTATTGTGAGTTTTATTTGAGTATAACTATTTTATTAGTCTTCCCCTGAGGTTTAATCACTAAATCATTTATCAATAAGTAGTTGGACCATAAAATAACACTATTATATCATACTTATATACTAGATTATACTGACATTATATCTCAAGAGCCTTGAGAAATAGTGAATTGAAAGATGGTGCCACTCAATTAGAGTGCTTAGAAGTTGTTTGGGCTCTTGAGAAGCTTAATAACTATCTAGATGACCAAAAGTTTGAATTGGTAACTGACTGTAGTGCTGTGAAGTCCCTCTTAAACCTGAAAACACCTAATAGACATATGTTCATGTGGCAACTTGCTGTTCAAGAATACAGAGGATGGATGACAATTATCCATATAGCTGAAAATTTTCACTCCAATGTTGATATGCTGTCCAGATTGCCTCTTCCAAATAATGACTCCAATCCTGCTTATGTACCTGAAGATGATACTGCTCATATCCATGGTATATTTATATTTGATATGGAGGAAGAGCTATTACAATTAATACTGGATTCATATGATAAGAATTTTGATTTAAATAAATTAGTTAATATCTTAAATGATCCTAAGAATTCTTCAATTCAAGCATTGATTTAAACTCATCCTGAAAAGTATAAAAATGCTTTGATTAAAGGAATGTTTTCTATTGAAGATAGTTATATATATTATAGAAGAAATCTTACTAATGTAATTGTAATTCCTCCTTCTATGAAAGAAATTATCCTCAAACTTTGTCATGATGACATATTAGCTGGTTATTTTGATCTTTAAAAAACATTTCTTAGAATCAAAAACACTGCTTGGTGTGCTAATATATCTGAAGATACAAAATTATATGTTGAATCTTATGATTCCTGCCAGAAATCTAAAAGGTTGATAGGTAAAAGAGCAGGGTTATTACCACATATTGAAGCACCTGATGCTCCTTGGCAATAAACTAACATGGATTTTGTCACTGGTATTCCTGTAGCAGGTAAAGACAGTTATAACTCTTGTTGGGTAATAGTAGATATATTCACAAAAATGTGCAAATTTATTCCTACCCATAAAGATGTATCCACAAAAGAATTAGCTTTCTTATGGTGGTCTTACATGTTTAATATTATTGGTTTTCCAAAAGCCATTATCTCTAATAGAGATCCAAAATTTACTTCTGAGTTTTGGACCTCTTTGATTGATATTTGTGGCTGTGAGTTAAAGTTGTTTACAGCTCACCATCCTCAGACTGATGGTCTAGCTGAAAGAATGATTCAAACTCTGGAAGATATGATTAGAAGGTATTGTGCCTTTGGATTAGAATATAAAGACATTGACAGATTTACTCATGACTGGGTCACTCTATTGCCTGGTCATGAATTTGCATATAATAGAAATGTTCATTCTGTCACTGAGAAAAATCCTTTTAAGCTTTGGTTAGGTTATGTTGCAAACACTCCTGCTCAGATTCTCAATAATAAATTACCTAATTTGGAACTACACCCTGGTGTAAAATCTTTTAGGGAAATGCAACAGCTATGCAGAAAACATGCTCAAAGCTGTATTGATAAAGCATTTGAATGTGAAAATAAAAGATGGGATAAATCCCATAAAGAATACACATTTAACAAGGGTGATGAAGTGTTGATATCTACTGTCCATTTCAATTTACAAGGTAACAACAAATTAAAAGATCCTTTTTTAGCACCATTTGTTGTTAAAAGAATGGTTGGAGATAATGCAGTAGAAGTTGTTTTGTATTCTCCATATGATAGGAAACATCCTGTTTTTCCCATTTTTTTGCTTAAGCCTTATACTTCCAACAGTGAATTATTCCCCAAAAGAAGGGGAATACCTAAGAAAAACCCTCAGGAAGTCACAGAAACTTCAGAAATTGATAAAAGTCTCAATGATAGAATAATTACTTCTGAAATAGGTACTGAATATTTATTGAGATATAAGAACAAATCATCTGAACATGATGCATGGATACCTGGCAAGGAGATTTCAAATCTTCCTACTCTGTTAAAAAATTACAAAAAGAAAAAATCTTAGCATTTTTTTTGTTTTTTTTTAGAGTGAGGGAGTGTCAGCCAGGCTATACCAGGAGCCCAGTAAATGATATGTTGATTTATTGGGCCTGAAAGAGGGCGTAAGAATTGCATTTGATGTATTTAAATTAATTTTTTATTGCATAATAAAATTATATAAGTATCTTATTAAATATAAGTGTTATATTAATTTTATTGTTATATAAATTATTTATACATTTAAATTAAGCATGATATATTTTATATTCTACAAATAATGGCGCATTTTTATGTATTTAATAATGATAAATTAATAATTAATTAATTACAAACATATATTATAATTATATGTGTAAAATTGACTTATAATGTAATTAAATTAATTAATTAAATTTATATATTAAATAAAACTTTTCATATATTATTAAACAATAATATTGGACACTTTTTTGACCCTTAATTGCGTCAGAAAAATTATTAAATAAACTATAACACTTACTTAATAACATAGTATTAAAATCCCCACTTTAAATTACAAATATCATTAAATTAATTATATGTTTCATTTAAACTAATTATTGAATTAATTACATATTTAAAAAAATTATTTAAAATTGCTTTAAACTGGATTGAATTAATAACATAAATTTTTGGTGTGAAAATAATTCTATTTGTTTTACTTAAACCCTTTACATGTCACTACAATGACTATTTTGGATTTTTTTACTCAATGTTCTCATGTTTCAAACTTACTTGGTTACTAATTATTTTAATTAAGTGTTTTACGGAAATTATGGTGGGAAAATTAGTTACTTACTCACGGGTTTAGTTGACTGTTTCATTTTTTTCTCTCAGTCTCCATGTTCTAGTTCTTTTCTTTTAATGTCTAGTTTCATTGTATTCCTTTTTTGTACTTACCACATTGTGACGCTTCAGAGGGTCCTTTGCCTATAAAAGGCTTTGGATTATCCCCTGTAGCTGCATCATTATTTTACACTCAACTCAAATCCATTATATTATGTTTATTATATTTTTATTAACATTAGTAATCTAATTTTAAAAAAAGTATATAAATATTCCCAGGTTGCCTGAAGTCTAATTATAATTATTACTGTTTGCCGCGCATTGAAAATAATTACAAGTTAAATAAATATATTATAGTTTAAAACCCTTACAATTGTGTCAAGTCCCAAGGAAACCTCGTTGCCTTCTCTTTTAAAATACTTATACTATTTTATTACTTTATTCCTTCATATTACCTTCTCTTCCTCCTCTCTTTTTTCCTTCTTCTTCTTCTACTTCTTCTAGACAACCAGCCGACAATGATAGAGCTATTTCTCCTTTTTATTCCATTCTAATTTTTGTAGCCTGTGCAGCCCTATTCAACTTGTAAATAATTATCAAAGTTAAGAAGATTATGAAAAATCAAAAATAATCAAAAATAATTTGTAAAATCTTTAAAAATAGTAGAAAAAAAGTACAAATTCCAGAAAAACTTCCAAAGGTACTTGAGACTCCTGAATTTAATTTCCATGCAATTTTAAACCTATACTTGAAATTTCTGCCAAGTATTTATTTGTTAAATTTTAACCTGAAAAATCAACCCTTTTAACCACTTTCCATACTTAATCTATTTCATATAACCATTTTAAAATTTGATTGGCCTTTCTAATATCAGTAATAATTCACCAAGAATCCTGTATAATTAGCTTGAGTTACATACTAAACTTTTGGCTACCACATCCTCCCTCCAATGAAGAATATCCCCATTCTTTAAATTTGCATAATTGATCAAACAAATATTCATCCTCTCTTCATCCTCTTCAACAATTTCCCTTAACTAGTCCTAAAAAATTTCAACTTTTATTTTAAAATAATTATCATCATCAATATATCATCAAAACACCTTGCTGTCACATGTGAACTTTGCGCCAAATACCAGGTTCCTTGTCTAATTCCTAGCCCTGGTCTTCCTGGAAGAACTAGCTGTGATCTTTTCAGGCTTAAAAAAATAAAGTGTCTTTGTCCAATTATAAATTCAAGAACTAAAATTGTAGACAATTCTATAGTAATAGCTATAGGCCTTGACCAAGGGAGTTGGAGTAAAACAGGAGAGAAAACCCCCTGTACCTTTGAGAAATACCAGCTGAGATTTATTTGCTACAGCAAATTAGAGACTGTTACTATACCCCTTCCAACACACTTTTTGACTGCTTAAAAATTCAATACAGTAGCCAATAGCAGACCACTTACAACCAAAGATCCTGAAACCTGAAATGCAGAAAGATCCACACCAGAAAACTAAAACACTGTGCACTTGTTGCACAGAAAACAGCAATAATACTTGATTCAGGTTGCAAAGCTACACCAGAAAAACCAGTTGCCAAAGTTGAGTTAAATGAAGAACTAACCTTGCAAAAAACACAGCCAATTGTGGCCAAAAAACAGTAAAAACTGAGTGAGAACAATGATGTCTCCTTTGGATGGTTGTATGATAATTAAAATCACCCCAAACTGTCTTATTCAGTGTGTAAACACAGACCACCATCTAAAAAATCCATGCACAGCAACAAATTTGGTGCTCTTGGAAGCCAAATTGAATAAAAACCCTCTAGAAGCGCTCCCCAGCCTTCTATAACCAAGGCGGGTGGCCAACCTAGAAGCAGCCAGACCTCCCTGAAGTCAGAAAACCACCAAAAACCTCCGAAAAATCCCAAAATACTTAGAAAAATCCACCACGACTACTAAAACCCTTAAAACACAAAATTAAGCTATGACAACTTTGAGACATAAAATATAGAGCTGAATTAGCTTTACTTAAGGGTACTAAGCACTAAACCCTAAGACTAAAGGTTAGCCCATAAAACACAGAAAACAAAATTAAACAGCTATCTTTTAGAAATGAAAAATGAGGGAATGACCCCTCAAAACGTAGAATATGAAAAATGTCAAATAGACATAAAATATAGAGAAAAACCGGGGCTATACAATTGTAGTACTCACATACCCATATTCCCAATATTCACTGAATAAAACCAGAAAACACCTAATTATTCAACCAATGTCAATTAAGACATACCAAAACAGCGCCAAACAGCCCAACAAAAGCCTCTGCCAAAATTTGAAGACCACATCCTCCCTCCAATTGAGAATGTCCACCTTCTCCTTCACCAAAACCACCATGTTCACACATTTTTCAAAATCAATCTCTGAAATGGGTCCCTGTCAATACTGTACTGACCATAACCTCATCTGCACCATATCACCACCAATTCATCCATACAGAACTTCCTATGATGCCTGCTATTCCAGAAAGAAATCTTTCTCCAGGCCTGGTCCATTATCATCTGCATTAGATTCACCCCCCCTCAACCTAGTCCTTCTTCCAGAAAAACTAAAAGATATAGGCCTTCCATCTTGATATCCAGATTAATCAACAAATTACACACTTCCAAAAAGAGTTCCAACACCACTACAGCCACTAGCTCTACCATACCTGATCCTTCTGATGGTAAAACCAATGCTTTTCCATACTAAATTCTAAACTGATGAATTTCCAGTTCATTCCCATCCAGAAAGTGATGATGACAATGTGGGAACCATTGAAACGCCACCAACCAATTAATTTCCCACCATCAACGACAAATTCCAACAACACTCTTCTCAACAAAAACATCACATTCTTAACTACTTCCAATCTGCTCCTGCCAAAGATCCACAGGAAATTCAGAAAAGAAGACACCTCATCCACCAGTTCAAGAATGATGCTGAAAACTTTGTTTTATCTCTTGATTCTCTTCTGTAATTGATTCTTGCCTGATATTCTTAACTTGAAAATAAAAAAAATTGACCACTTACCTGACTTTCTGAATGTAGCCAACAATAAAAAAATCCTCAGTTTAAAGTCTTGGGGGGCTCATCCTCAGTTTTAAGTCTTGGGAGACTAACAGCCCTCATTTAATAGTCTTGGGGGACTCAAAACCCTCAGTTTATAGTCTTTGGGGACTAAAAACCTAAATCATAAAGATAGAACCAGAGATCAAAAAATTAAAGACTAAGGAAACAAACTAACATTCTGAGGTAACTGTTCTACAGAGAAGCCAGATCATCAGCTACCCCCACTGTCAGCCTAAATATCCTTAGGACTGAGTATTTCTTATGCTTAAAATATGATAACCTTAACTAGATTAAGCTTATATCTTAAAAATAAGGTTAAAATTATAATATATATTATTTTATTATATATATATTTAATTATTATTCTATTATATAATTTATAATAGTTTAAATAGCTTATCCATGGCCTAATAATACTTATTAAGGTGTTAATGGAGTCATAATATACTTATCTTAAGTGATATGAAGTAACTATTTACATACATAAGCTTATATGTATACATAAATCTCATATTCAGTAAAATATGCAGTATATTATGTCTATTTAGGTATATAAGTGGGTTTTAGACCCTTAATAGCCTATAACCTTTGTTTTTCTGCTTATTTTAGGTCATATGGACGAAATCAGTGGACTCACAACGCCTACAGAAGCATAGACACCTATATCAGGCGCATACACCCAGTTTGGACAACTCAAATTACTTCCTTGGATGGTTATCCACGGATTTATGGGTTGGAACAATGTTTCTGGGTTAATGTGGATGCTTGGGGATGTGATTGGGGGCTTGGACATTTTATTTGTTTCCTTTATAAGCTTTTAGTTTCATTAAATCTCTTTTTGATTATTTATTTTACCTGTTTCTTTATGGTATCCGCTTTTATCTGGGTTTTCTATTTATGGTATGGATCTGTGTTATTAATAATAGTGATGGAGGGTCCTTACTGGAGGTCTGGGTGTTGAAACTGCTTGAAGTGGACTCCATGGGGAGGTGATGGGCCCTCAAAGTGCTGTAATTGCCGGGGATAGCAGTGAAATCATCTGGATTGAAGGTCTGTGCACTCCAGTGGATTTGGGTATAAGTAAGGAGGGATTTTGACGGTTTATTATCATCATTCAATTACTAAATTTCAAACAAACCACTACAATACAATTATTAACATTCAGAAATATATTATAAAGCCATTATAAATTGATATTATCTTTATATAAGCTATAACTATATTTTATTCTTCTATTTTCCACCACTAGAACGCATTAAAATCCAAGTATTGTGAGTTTTATTTGAGTATAACTATTCTAATAGTCTTCCCCTGAGGTTTAATCACTAAATCATTTATTAATAAGTAGTAGGACCATAAAATAACACTATTATATCATACTCATATACTAGACTATACTGACACCCACACTTGCCTTAACTAAATTCAGAGACTCCCCCTTTGGATGCCCTATGCCAGAATCACACTAAAACCACATTATCAGTTTAAAGTCTTGATGGACTTTCCACATTTTGCATAAACCAAAGGAGCCAACTTCATGCAAAATACTCCACAAGAGTCCTACTGAAATTCCATTTTCTCTTCATCATCTACACATCACTGATAAAATTTTTTCCTTTTATCTCTTTTCTCTTAATTTTTGTCCCATCACAGATAATGTCCAGATCCCAAGATTTTGACCCATCAGAGCTTCCTTGTTACACTGCTCCCAAGGAATATGCTTTAAAACAGTTTTTCCACATGTGCAGACTTTGCACCTTCACTCTTCCAACTCCTGAAGCCAAACTCTACAACAGGGCCTGTGATTCTTGCAACTCCAAAAAAAAAATGTGATAGAGACCCCAATTATCCTATACCACCACCTTCAACTTTACACAAAAAAAACTCTAGATCTCCTACCAGATCCCCATAACTAGGTCCTTCTTCCTCTTCTTTATCTTCAGCTCCATCCAGAAGATCACATTGCTCTGTCCCCAGAACTCTCTCCAAGAGACCTGCTTTATCCTCCATAGAAACAGCATTTTTTTCAGCAAATCTGGCTAAAACAGCTTCAAAATCAGCTCCTAGGCTGCTAGAACATTTCCAGAAAGCCCTCCCGCCTCGCTGGGAAGCAGAAATTAGGCTCAAACCCTCCAAATTCAGCCGAAAAAAAAATTCACCAGTAAACAACATTGACTACACACGAAAACCTCCTAGTGCTCCCAGAGCCATGCGCAAAACAATTTATTCATCAGAAAATTCCAAAAATACCAAAACTGCTATAAGGTCTGCAAGAGGACCTCAAGAAAATACCAAAGTGCCAAAAACTGCTCCCAAACAAAAATCTTGTCCTCCAACAAGAAGAACCAACTACACCTATCCTCTGGCAGCCAATTACTTGTCTGATAGTTCCATTTCTTCCAGATCTTCATCTAGAAGATCCCCATCAGTTTCCAGGTCACCTTCTCCTGGTCCTTCCTACAACCAACCTGGTACTCCTCCACCAGTATTCAACCAACCTGTGCCAAGCAATAATATTAACAACACCAACAGCAGCCCTGGTGCTCCAGCCAGGCCACAGAACCTCCTTCTTCTACTACATTTTCTCTCACAATTTAGAGGATGAACATGAAAATCCATACCTCCATTTGGTTTATCCTCCATCAACATCCATTTAACATTCTTCAACAGTCCAGATTCCGGCTGCATACAAATTTTATGAGCTTCCAATCTGTAATTATTAAATTAATAAATCCAATCTCTTTAACAGAGACAATTACTGATCCAATTCTTCTGTTTAGCTGGAACCCAGCCTCCTGAAACTGCAATTGGGATTGTTCAACCTCTAGAAACTACCTTAATGCTAGATTATTCCAAAATGAAAGAACACCTAAGCATGATGTGTTCAAACATCCTTAAGGCCTTTGCTCTTCATGGTCCATTGAAAGAATTTGAAAAGAATCTGAGGAAACATCTCCTTGATGACCACTTGAAGATGTCTAGAATAATCAAGCACTCCTTCCAACACTCTACCCCCGCTTCTTCCACTTCTTCCCAAAAATTACCTTATAACCCTGTTCCTAACCATTACAATTCATATACTATTTCCAGCCACCTAAACCACAAAAAACACAGTTCTTCCTCCAACCCTAACAAAAAGCAAAAACACTAACATAATCCAGACCACTCGCTGTAGGCTACTTCTTCCAGACATTAAAACATAAAATAAAATAAATTAATAATTCACTAACTAGAAATAACAATAATAATTAGCAGATATATATATAAAATTTGTTTTATTTTTATTTTTATTTTTATTCTTATTTTTATTTTTATTTTTATTTTTATTTTTATTTTTATTTTTATTTTTTTTTTTATTTTTATTTTTATTTTTATTTTTATTTTTATTTTTATTTTTATTTTTATTTTTATTTTTATTTTTATTTTTATTTTTATTTTTATTTTTATTTTTATTTTTATTTTTATTTTTATTTTTATTTTTATTTTTATTTTTATTTTTATTTTTATTTTTATTTTTATTTTTATTTTTATTTTTATTTTTATTTTTATTTTTATTTTTATTTTTATTTTTATTTTTATTTTTATTTTTATTTTTATTTTTATTTTTATTTTTATTTTTATTTTTATTTTTATTTTTATTTTTATTTTTATTTTTATTTTTATTTTTATTTTTATTTTTATTTTTATTTTTATTTTTATTTTTATTTTTATTTTTATTTTTATTTTTATTTTTATTTTTATTTTTATTTTTATTTTTATTTTTATTTTTATTTTTATTTTTATTTTTATTTTTATTTTTATTTTTATTTTTATTTTTATTTTTGTTTTTATTTTTATTTTTATTTTTATTTTTATTTTTATTTTTATTTTTATTTTTATTTTTATTTTTATTTTTATTTTTATTTTTATTTTTATTTTTATTTTTATTTTTATTTTTATTTTTATTTTTATTTTTATTTTTATTTTTATTTTTATTTTTATTTTTATTTTTATTTTTATTTTTATTTTTATTTTTATTTTTATTTTTATTTTTATTTTTATTTTTATTTTTATTTTTATTTTTATTTTTATTTTTATTTTTATTTTTATTTTTATTTTTATTTTTATTTTTTTTTTTTTTTTTATTTTTATTTTTATTTTTATTTTTATTTTTATTTTTATTTTTATTTTTATTTTTATTTTTATTTTTATTTTTATTTTTATTTTTATTTTTATTTTTATTTTTATTTTTATTTTTATTTTTATTTTTATTTTTATTTTTATTTTTATTTTTATTTTTATTTTTATTTTTATTTTTATTTTTATTTTTATTTTTATTTTTATTTTTATTTATATTTTTATTTTTATTTTTTTTTATTTTTATTTTTATTTTTATTTTTATTTTTATTTTTATTTTTATTTTTATTTTTATTTTTATTTTTATTTTTATTTTTATTTTTATTTTTATTTTTATTTTTATTTTTATTTTTATTTTTATTTTTATTTTTATTTTTATTTTTATTTTTATTTTTATTTTTATTTTTATTTTTATTTTTATTTTTATTTTTATTTTTATTTTTATTTTTATTTTTATTTTTATTTTTATTTATATTTTTATTTTTATTTTTTTTTTATTTTTATTTTTATTTTTATTTTTATTTTTATTTTTATTTTTATTTTTATTTTTATTTTTATTTTTATTTTTATTTTTATTTTTATTTTTATTTTTATTTTTATTTTTATTTTTATTTTTATTTTTATTTTTATTTTTATTTTTATTTTTATTTTTATTTTTATTTTTATTTTTATTTTTATTTATTTATTTTTTATTTTTTTATTTATTTTATATTTAAACTACTAATCATACTAAAAAAAACTTGAAACAAATTAAACAAAATTACCCAAAAAATATGAGAGCTGAGAAATTAAAATGAAATGAAAAATTATAATTAGATGAGATAAATAATAATTTAAAATGGTATCCCCCAGTCAATTGATGAGCTGATTCCCTGATACCTTATTCACATCCAAGTGCACCTTGATGTGGATACACCTTTAAATAATTTTTAAATGAATTGAGATAAAAAAATAAATTAAGGAAAAATAATACCAATAAAGAAAAAGATGAAGTAAATATAAATTAAGAAACTAGTAAATATAAAATGAGAAGGAGATAAAAGAAGAAAATAGAATTTCCTGGATAATTGATAAGCCTTTCTCCACCAAGGCTTGCCCACATCCAGGTGACCCTGATGTGGTGACACAATATAATATAATTTTGTGATTTTTCCCTATTTATATCCTAATAACCCCCATAAAAAATTAAGAGAAAAGAAGAGAAAAAATAAAATAATCTAAATTTTCCATCTAACAAAACCATAGGCTTAAAAATTAAACAAAAAAAAAGAAAAAAATCTGACTCCATAGCATGTCCAGTTCAAGGAAATGATCACTGAGTGGGCTCCCTCCAATAAGTAAAAATGATGGGAGACCACCAGTGATATACCACCAATCCAAATAGACAAAAGAAGCCCGTCCCAAGCCAGTAAGCCAGTTTAAAGTCATAGTGGACTTGAAACCTGAATAACCAAAACCAGAACTAGGATTCAACTAGGATAAACAAAAACTTGAAACAGACATTATGGGGTAACTGTTCTACAGAGCAGCCAGCTCATCAGTTACCCCCACACTTTCCAACATAAAATCTAGAAGCCCCCCCCTGGATTCCTTCTAACAAAAATACAACATCCAACACAATAAAACATAACCAATAAGAGTGAAGAGTCCAGCACTTGAAGACCAAAATAATTTCCAGTTTAAAGTCATAGAGGATTAAAGCCTGTGAAGAAAACGCAATACTAGGATTCAACAATAAGAGAAGGGGTTGGAAACAGACAATCTAGGGTAACTTTTGATAGAGCATCCAGACCATCAGTTACCCCCACACTTGCCAAAAAAAATCTAGAAGCCCCACCCGTTGGTACCTTATAACAAAACACAACATCCAACACAATAAAACATAACCAATAAGAGTGAAGAGTCCGGAACTTGAAGACCAAAATAATTTCCAGTTTAAATTTATAGAGGACTAAAGCCTGTGAAGAAAAACCAATACTAGGATTCAACAATAAGAGAAGGGGTTGGAAACAGAAAATCTGGGTTAATTTTTGATAGAGCAGCCAGACCATCAGTTACCCCCACACTTGCCAAAAAAAAATCTAGAAGCCCCACCCGTTGGTACCTTATAACAAAACATTTCCTGCAAAACAGATGCACAGCATCATTAAAATCCAAAATTAAAGAATGGTCCATAGTTTACCCTCATTGTGGAGTAAATCTTCTTCACTTCTAGTGTCTCTTGGGTAAAATATCTTCAATGATCAGCAGCCACTCTATTCTTTAATACTGAAGCATCTAACTCCTACAAAACATAAAATCTTCCAGACACCTGAGATCTGACTTTGTAAGGTCCATTCCATCTCTCAGCAAACATTTTTCCCCACTGACTCCCCAAACTAGCTTTATACACCAAAAACAAACAACCAGGTTTCAAGGGATTCCTGAGTCTATGAGCCAACTTCTTTTCCCAGTATCTGACTGATTGATTTCTTATCTTTTTCATTCTAGAGTATTCCTTCTCTTGACATTCCTCTCTACATTCCAACTTTTGCATCCTGGCACAGAGCAAATCTTCTTTTGAGCACACATCATCCCAATAAATTCCAAGATAAGAGACAGCTTCCAAATCCACTGGTAGAACAGCTTTCTTCCCAAACATTAATTCATAAGGGGAATAGTCAGTTGTCCTTTTAAAAGTGACCCTATCAGCAAATAGCACCAAGGGTAAATAATGCCTCCATTTTCCAGCACTATCTCCACACATATTCAGCAAAGCATTCTTGATAACTTGATGGCCTCTTTTAACCATGCCTTCAGCTTCAGGATAATAAGGTGTAGCCACTCTGACTTTAGAGCCAATACTTTCTACAGCTTCTTTAAATTCAGCTCCAAAATCTGGCCCACCATCAACAGTCACCAAATTCATCAACCCATACCTAAACACACATTCTTTTTTCAAAAAGTCTGCCACATTCTTGGCATTCAAATTAACCAGAGGCACCACCTCAACACAACCAGACAAATCATCCCTGGAAACAATCAAGTATTTATACCTGCCCTCTTTAATATAGACAGAAGCCAGACTGACTCTTCCAAACACAGTTTTTTCACCAGTAGCACGGCCAACCTCTTTGGTTTTCAAGTAATTTCTTCTCTGACATTCTTCACAAGATTGAGCCCAACCCTGTACAGCCAACTTCATACCTGGCCACAAAAATCTATCTGCTACTCTTCTATAAGTCTCCCCAAAGCCTCTATAACTAAGGCCTTCATGTAAAGACTTCAATACCAGCTCTTGACCCTTCTTCTGAGTCACCACTTCTTGAGTATTTGGATGCCTCCTCCTCATTAACCTCCTTCCTGGCACATAGAAGCCATAACTCTTCTTATTGATTGTCACCCAAGTAACATCATCACAAATATCTGGCCTCTCCAAGGTTAACAGGTATTCAACCATAATAAAATAAAACCCAGTCTGACCCCTGGTTTCATCTTAAAAATCCAACAAAACAACATCCAAAGTTACAACCCTTTCATCAAAATCTCCAGTGTACATATGGGCCCCAGGACCATCACAACCAGGACACCAATCCCTAAACTATGGTACATCCTTTTTTCTTCCACTGAATCTTAAGAGAATCCAGTTCACTAAAAAAAACACCATTTTCTAGTTTTTAGGAATCCCAAACACCAGCCCCATCTTCATCAACAACATCATCCTGATCACCAGAATAAAGATCAGATCCAGCCAGTTTAATCTCTTGGTGGAGGAGAGAACAATCATCCAGTTTAGCATCATGAGGGACAAGAGAAAAATCTTCAGCACCCTTTGTGCTGGCTCTAACCACTGGGACATCTTCATCTAATTCTTCAGAGTCTGAATCTTCATCAATGGGTTGTCTCCTTAATAATCCATCTGGCATTGTAAAAGTTTTCCCAGGTTTGTGTACCAGGTCAAAAGAGAAATCCTGAATAAATTCCACCCACCTAGTCATTGGAGCATTTTGAAGACTAGGTGTATTGATCATTTGAACCAGAGATTTTTCATCCACCTGCAGCTCAAAGTGCTTCCCCCACAAAAAATTTTGCAGCTTCTTCAAAAAAATTTCAACACCACACAATTCCAACTTAGGTTGAGAATATCTATATTCAACCTCATTAAATACCACAGACTCATACCTTTCTAGCCTGAACCTCCCAGTATTATCTTTCTGAGACAGAACAGCACCAGCAGCAATATAACTTGAGTCCACTTCCAGATAAATTTTTCCAGCTCCCACTTCATAATCCAACTTATGAAGAATAATATCTTTAAATACCACCTTCTTCAGCTTCTGAAAAGCCTCTTCACACTCTTCAGACCATTCCCACTCAACATCTTTCCTGGTCAACCTCCTTAAAGTTGAAGCCAACAAAGAAAAATCTTTAATAAAAGTTCTGAAATGCACACAAACCTCCAAAAATTCCCTGACTTCAGTAGTATTTTTAGGCTTTGGCCATGACTGAATTTTATTGACTTTCTTCTTTGCCATAATCCTTCCCTCCTTACATACAACATTACCCAGAATTTCCATAGCAGGAACACAAAAACAAAACTTTGACTCAGAAATGGTCAAACCCGCGTCTTCAATACTAAACAATACTCTCTCTAGAGTAATTGCATATTCCCAAACAAATCTCCTTATACCAGGGTTCTCCTTCAGCACCTCAGTTCCATAATCAGTGGAGGGTCCTTTGATTCCACCATCATCAATAAAAATACCAGAATGAGTAGGAGCCTCATCCTGTAAAATACAAGCCATTTGTGCTTGATATACTGCTACTGAATTAGGTGATCCTTAAGGCAAACTAGTGATCTGAAATCTTCCCAGAGGAGTTTCAAACGTTGTAAGTGGCTGTGAATTGGTGTGAAGTTCCCTTTCATCATAGCCACCCATAATATCTCTTAAACCATAGCACACCCTGCCAGAAAAAGCTTTCACAAAGTCCTCTGCACTTGAAGGTATCCCCATATCCTTGATAGTGACTCTATTCAAGGCTCTAAGATCATGCACCACCCATAGCTTCCTATTATGCTTCTTTACACAGAAGACCAGACTTGAATAACTAGATGATTATTGTTTGTATAAACCAGTCCTGACTCTTTCCCTATTAAACTCTACAAAATCATCCCTAATAGCAGCTGGAATTGGAATAGGTTTTATTTGCTAAGGTTTGTGAAAAACCACAGGAATCAAGTAAGGTTCCCCATAAGAGTGTTTCAACACACCCCTTTCCTCTTCAACAAATGCCACCACTTTCTCCTTCAGCACAATAATGTGCTAAAATAACTTTTTTTCCTCATCAGACAACCATCCATCAAGAACAAAATTAACAACTTTTAACCTTTCCACAGTCACCCTAGTAGTTTCCACAAAATCAGGAGGATTCTTCACCAGAGGAGTACAGTCTGGATATCTTGACAAAGGAGATCTCTTCAAAGGAGGATTCAAACCTACAGTCATAGGCTCATTGACAGGCCTAATCTTCTGCGCTACTTTCTTGTACTTTTCTGCTCCACCTTCAACTTGAAGGGATTTTCAGGACGTCTTCACCACCAGGCCTTCAACAAAAACCAATGGTTTCCCCATCGCTCACATGCGTGGACAAGGTAATGTTTTTTAAAGGTGTAGAAGAAACTCTAGCGGTGCACAATTGGGAGGACTTACTTTTAGACCTCAATCTTACCACTCCAAAACTTTTCGGCAATTCCACATCTTCATCCTCACTTCCATCTTCTAAATCTTAAAATCTTGATTCATCTTATGAATCACATCTTCTGAATTTGTGCAGTTTATCCTCATGCTGGAGGCCCAAAATTTTTTTCTTGCTGATCTTCATCTTTCAAAATTTTGTGCAGTTTAACCTCATGCTGGAGGCCCAAAATTTGATCTTGATGATCTTCACAAAAATAATTTTTTTCTTCTTTCTTGATTATCTTCAGATTTTTTTCTTAATTTTCTTCAGTTATCTTGAAATTTTTATTTTCTTTTTTTGAGACCTCATCTATCCTAAAAAAATAACCAGGGGTTTCCCCAATGCTCACAGGAGTGGCCAAGGTAAAGTTTTTGAAAGGCGTAGAAGAAACCCTAGTGGTGCACGATTGGGAGGACTTACTTTTAGACCCCAATCTCACCACTCCACAGCCTTTCTGCATATCTTTAAATAAAGATACATAACCAATCTTCTTATTTAAACTTGAATTAAAAATATTTGAAAATTTTGAGAGAGAACAGATACTTTATTAAAAACTTGAATAATACTTTCAGAGAAGAGAAACATTAAAAAGAGAAAGTTGAAAATCCACTTAGTATATCTCCAAGGGAGCTGACCTACTACGAGCTGGGATTTCCTCATCTTGGGGAGAGGTTGTAGCACTTGGGTGGTCAGCCCTCATCACTCTAAAAAATACAGACTCCCACTAGAGCCTGAGCCACACTCCAAAAAAACAGAGGCGGCACCCACTTCTCTTCTTCTCCTACAACAATCCATGCACTGGCACATTGAAGACAAGCCAGGCCTGGTCTCCTAACAATCCTTTCCAGGAGATGATAACCTCATGTGAATTCTCCTTTTATCTTCACCAGTCAACTCCAAACTCATTCCCACATCAAACTGATAACAAATTCTTTCTTGAAAATCCATCAAGAATGGCCCACCAAAAACAGCTTTTACAGTGCCTTTGGCAATGTAAAAATGAACCTTCCCTGAGGCTCCACCAACATCCAGCTTCAAAAACTCAGATTTTCCAATCAATTCAGTGACATGGCCACAAATCCCTCTTAAGTTTTCACCAATTCCTGTCTTAATGGGGAAGCCCAAATGAGTAGCCTCAAACATAGAAATCAGGTTAATCTGAGAACCTGAATCCAACAATGCCCTAGCCTCCCTTCCATTCAGAGTGACATTTACATAACCCAGAGGTGCGGAAAAATGAGTTTCCAGCCCCTCTCCAAATTTTTCAGCAGAATCAAAAATGTATTCTACCTCCCCAGAAGAAACCCTTCTCCTGGTCAAAAACTTTTTCAGCCTATAAGCTAACCCAAGACTGATAGCATACAACTCCCCATAAGTAAGGGAAACCTGAACCTGATTCATCCTTTCCATGACAGAGTCCATAACATTAACTTGGCCAGAAACCACTAGCCTCTCAAAGTGAGCTCTTTGCTTCACTACCTTGGTCCTAGAAGATTCTTGAGGACCAGAACCACCAACAAATTTACCATCATCAGGAATCAAACCATATCCCTCACCAGAGCCTGTAACTCCAGCAGGCTTTGGAAATGAAGCCAAAGGGACATCCTCCTCAGAGTCAGAATCAAAATTCATAGGCATTGACTCACCATTCATGTCCAATGCTCCAAACTAGGGGGGCCCATATCTGCCATACCCTTCTGCATTTTATACAGCTCCTCTTTGCTGTACTTCTTCTTAGCTGCACTCAGCTTAGGATCCACCTTTGAAACCTTAGGCTTTGGTTGGGCCTGAGAACTGCTCTTAGGCATTCCTACCTTTCTTGCTTCTACATAGTAAACACCAGCCAAGGATTCCCCACTTGACTTCCCACCACAAAAATACAACTCCAAACCACCAAAGGAAGATGTAAATGAGACCCTATTAGCCTCCTTTCCATTTCCCTTGCCACCATTTCCATCTTTACCAGAAGAAGAAGCCTCATTAGGAAACTCCTCAAATCTTGGCCTCGTTGAGTTGACATTATTTCTCCTCCTCACCAAGACCACTGGAGCCTGACCATCATTAGGCTTCACAAAAGAACCATCTGGGAACTTGAAAAGTTTCCTATCAAATTCCACTTTCCCTTCAGACACATCCCTATTTAGCATCTAACAATCATTGGACTTGTGGCCCTTCCTGCTGCAATAAGAGCAGACCCAGGGATCACTCCTACCAACCCTCCTATCAAAATTTTTAGGCTGAGAAGGAGCCTTTTTGGCCTTCTGAGCCTCCAGAACAAAAATATGCAGCTGTTTGGTTAAATTAGCCAACTGCTCATCCACAGGGTCCACCTCCTTAGGCTTCTCAGGAGCTTTCCCCTTGTTCACCACTTACTTCTTTCTGGACTCCTCCACATCCTCAGCCAATACTTCACTGACCTTGCTAACATATTTAGTGCTAGCTTCCTGGCAAGAATCTACTGACAACAGTTTAAGATGTCCCTCTACAAACTCCTTTTATCACAAAATGAGCAGGAATTTTCTGATTTCCATTAGGAAGAACCTTCATCTTGTCTTTCCTAGCCAACTCCTTCAAAACATTAATCCTGACATTCCTGGAAAGAGCATACCAGAAAATATCCCTTGCAGAGTCAGTACTCTCCAACTCCTGCATGTCCGCCAAATATTCCACCACTAGCTCCAAATGAGCCAGAAACTTCCTATAAGTGTGGAGGTTATCCACACCTCCATAAGATTACCATTCACTAGCAATCATATTGAGATCCAACATAGAGTACCTGGATCCCCACCTGTCTGTCATCTGCAGGCACAACTTCTTCCAATCCTTCCTTCTATAACCCTTTATTTCAGCAACTTCCTTCACAAAACCCTGTCACCAATGTAATTGATGACTTGCTTCACCATGTCCAAGTGTGAAGCCCTATGCACATTCCCAGCAGCCTCAAAAATCTCCAGAAACAACTTCACCTCCTCCCCCATAAACATATGCCCCTTCCAGGACTTTATCCTGCCTGAAGGCCTAACAGAAACAGGAGGATTACCATCCTCAGTAGCACCAACTTTCAGACTAAGTATCTCCAGTACTGAGTAATTATTATGTTTAAAATACTATAACCTTAAATAAATTAAGCTTATATCTTAAAAATAAGGTTAAAACACTTATATATATGTTTATAATACATATATATATAATTATTACACTATTATATAGCTTATAGTAGTTTAAATAGCTTATCCATAGCCTAATAATACTTATTAAGGTGTTAATGGAGTCATAATATACTTATCTTAAGTGATATTAAGTAATTATTGACATAAATAAGCTTATATGTATACATAGATCTCATATTCAGTGAAATTTGCAGTATATAATGTATATTTAGCTCTATAAGTGGGTTTTAAGCCTCTTAATAGCCTATAACCTTTGTTTTTCTTCTTCTTTTAGGTCATATGGAAGTATTCAGTGGATTCAAAATGCCTAAAGAAGCATATACATCTTTTTCAGGTGCATGTACTCAGTTTGTACAACTTAATCTGTTTTCTTGGATGGATATTCACAGATTTAGGGGTTGGTTGGTCATTTCTGGGTTAATATGGATGCTTGGGGATGTTCTTGGGGGCTTTGAAATTTAACTTGTTTCCTTTATATGCTTTGGGTTTAATTTTATTCCTTTTGGATTAGTTATTTTACTTGTTTCTTTATGGAATCCGCTTTTATCTGGATTTTCTATTTATGGTATGGGTCTGTGTTATCATTAATTGTGATAGAGGGTCCTTACTGGAGGTCTGGGTGTTTAATCTTCTTGAAGTGGACGCCATGGGGAGGTGATGGGCACTCAAAGTGCTTTAATTGATGGGGATAGAAGTGACATCATCTGGATTGAAGGTCTGTGCACTCCAGTGGATTTTGGTATAAGTAAGGGAGGATTTTGACGGTTATTAGACATCACTTACTTACCACAATTCAATAAAACATTTAAACTCAATTATTATCATTTAGAAATATATTTTAAATCCTTTATAAATTTATATTATCATTATATAAGCTATAGCTATATTCTATTTATCTATTTTCCACACTAGCACACATTTAAATCCAAGTATTGTGAGTTTTATTTGAGTTTAAATACTTTATTAGTCTTCCCCTGAGGTTTAATCACTAAATCATTTATTAAGAAGTAGTAGAACCATTAAAAAATATAATTAAACCATACTTATATACTAGATACACTGAAAATTGGGGGTCTTTCCTTAGTTTCACTTATTATTTAGTATAAGTCTTGGGACATGATTTTTACTTTAGTATAGCTCAAAAAAACCTAATATATGGGTCTTCAGCACATTAGTGGGTCATCATAACTCAGTGATTGAGTAAAAGAACCATTATAATAATTGTACTAATTTTTTATAATAAAAATTAGGTATTTACAGTAGTAACTGTACCCAATATAAACCCAATTTCACTTGGTATTTGATCACCAATATAACACCAAATTAAATTTGTATTTGGTTAAAGCTTGGTAAGCTATTTATTCACCCTTATAAAGCTCTAGTTAAACTTATTATTTTATTTTTAACAGATTTTTTCAAATTTTTCTTATATTTTATTTAAATAAATAAAGATATAAATTCAGGGTAAGCTCCAGAGCTTCTATTAGTAATTGTATTGCTAATATTTCTTGTCTACTAAATACCATATAGGTTTTCTCTTTTTTAGATGTAAAATATTGTTATTCTTATCAATATGAGTGTTCCCAAGGACAATGTAAGTGAAAAGCCTTCTTATAATACCAGGTCTAAAGCTAATAAAAACATTTCTCCAGGACATAACTATGAAGGGTCAATCATACCCCCAGCCAGAGAAAATGAGTATAGAGGAAAAAGAAGCCCTCTTAAAAAAGATTACAATAAAAAAGATGTCTCCTACTCTTCAGGATTAACTGTCCAATCTTGAAAAACAGGTCCTGAAGTTGGAGGAATCAAAGTCTCTCATGCTGAAAGAAGTAGAGCACTTTCAGAAAAATTGCAAGGAAGGATTCCAACAGATGAATCAAACCTTGGCAGAGCTAAAGGGAGGCCAGCCAAGTCAACAACCCGCTACCCCAGGAGCGTCACATCACTCCCAGGAGAAAATTCTGGTAGACAAATGGAAGTGGGATTGGTTCCATCAACAATGGTCCAGTCACAGCTGCAACAGAGATCCTCTTCCTCATCAGACTTCCTCAGTTCACCCCTACAAAGGAAAACAAAGGCGCCAAAAATCAGGACTGGCACAAATCCCGTGGTCAGTAGATTACCATCTTGGATTGAACACAAAACTGATGATTAAAATATAGGTAATATTATTGATGTCAAATCTGTACAGAGAATTGAGGAGGACTTAAGAAAATCAGGTTTTGATGTAGATACACCTGACTTATTTTTTTCAATAACAACAGTACTATTTATAATGATAATACAGTTAATCCTCAGTTGCTACCACTTACTAGTGAGATGAGAAGCTCACAAGATAGTGAGAGAATTGAGAAGGAAGACATGGAGTATTTTAACAATAATCCAACTGTCCATAGAATTTTTTCAGCATTGTGGAAAAGAATGACTGATTGTGAGGAACATACAGTTAAGCTCACAAGTGATACATTTTCATCCTTAACTTTCAACATTTCTCAACTGGAAACACGAAATAAAGAATTAGATAATGAACATCTGTCTCTAACTCTTAAGTATGATTCATTGAGTAATAAATATAGTGACCTTTCAAACAAATTCTGTGAGTTAGAAAATTTGTATGAAGCACACTTATTGAAAAGTGAATCAAGAAATAAGTTATCTTATGCCCAGACAAATCAAAGTGTCTCTGAGCTGCTGCAAAGATTAACTAAAGTTGAGATTGAAACTGTAAATCTACTAATGAACCAGGATAATAATAAGTATACTCAGTATAATAGTAATCCTTTCATTGGAAAAAGTGAATCTCATTCCTTCCCTATACCACCACAACTAAAACCATCTGGTGGTAGTTTCAAATCTGAAAATGTAAGTCACAAATCCATACAGGAAGAAATACAAGACCATTTATCAAGAGTAAATTAGTTATTGAATTTACCTAAGATTAGTGAAATAAAATCCAATAAGAAGAACTGGCCTAAGATTGATCAGTACCCAACTTATGATGGGGAAGCCAGCTCTAATTGGCAACATTTTATCCAAAGAATTGACAACTTGAAATTCAAATATAAGTTACCAGATAAAAAAATAACATCAAAATTAGTTTCTTTGTTCAAGGATGTTGCTTTATTATGGTTTGAAGCTGTTTTGAATGAGGGTAAAGATTACTCTTGGGCTGAATGGAAACAACTAATTGAAAAACAATTTGCAGGTTCTAAATTCAGACTCACTCAGCAGAGATTATATGAGAAAATTAGGTGTAATCCGTTGAATGGTGACAAAACTATGGTATTTTTAATGAATTTAAATAAAATATTAAAAGCCATTGAGCCTAACATGGATTTTAACTTATGGAAAGATAAGATAATATATAAATTACCTATATCTGTCAGAGACATTGTTGTAGCTAGAACAATTAATGTTACTGAATATTCTGACTTTATTAATATTTGTAATGAAATATTATTAAACCATAAGTATGAAGAAAGGTTTTCCACTTATAAACAAAATATTGAACCTGTTAAAAATCAGAATTCAAAGACAATTCAGAAGAAGCAGAAAAAACCTACTGCACCTGTAGTACGTAAAAAGTGTGAAACTAATACTTGTTATAAGTGTAACAAACCTTGGGTGAAAGGTCACAAATGTGAGAAGAACATAAATATTGTTGAAAATCAGCATTAATCTGAAAATGAAACAGAGAAAAATAAAGATTCAAGTGATTATGACAGTAATATCTCATATAGTGATGAAAATGAAGTCTGTATGTTGGAAGATGATTTGTCCATCTTTGAAAATCCAATATTAAATATGGACTCAAATGAATCTTTAATGAATTTTGAGGATGCTGAAATCATTAAAGATATATAAGCTGATAACTCTAGAATGACATTTATCACGGTTCCAGCTATCATTTTTGGTGAAAATGTTAATATAGTATTGGACACAGGAGCTTCTGTTTCTGTTGTTTCTACTAATACATTACAAAAAATTGATAGGGAATATTAGTCTAAGCTTGAACCCCTTCAAAGTAAAAATTGGAGAGGTTTTGGATCAGTACTACACCCCATTGGTAGATACAAAGCTACTGTTTTCTTTAAACATCAACATGGTTATTTAAGAGTAAATTGTGACTTTGTATTAGTGATTAATCCTAACTGTAGTAACTGTTTTATCATTGGAAATGATATTCTGACTAAGTTTGGTGTGAAATAAGACCCTGCTAATAACAATTTTACAATTGGCATGAATGGTAAAATGAAATTTAAAATAAATTCTTTTTACACAGTCTTACACATTGAGTCAGCAACACTTATTCCGTGCAAAGGAATAGAATCCAATGAGATGGAACTTCTGGAAACAGAACTTTTAAAGCATTATTTGGCACTCAGATAAGTGAAGCTGAGAAAAATAATATTGTGGATTTAATTAAAACATTTCTAATGACTTTTGCACATGGTACAAATGAACTTGGCCTTGAAAAAGATCATGAGATGAAAATTAGTTTAACCTGTGATATGGATGATATTCCTGCTAGTCTTAAAAAGAAACCATACCCTGCTTAACCAATGAAGAGGAAAGACATAGAGGATTATATTAAGATGTTATTAAAGTTGAACATTCTTGAGAAGGTTGAAACTACACCAAAATATTGTGTAATATCAACAGTGATAATTTCTTATGAACAAGATAAAGCAAGATTGTGTCGTAATTATAGAGCATTAAATACATTTACAGTAGATGATATTTATCCCTTGCCAAGGATTGCCTCTATACATGCTACCCTCAAATGTGCTAAGTATATAAGTTTATTAGATGGATATAAAGGGTACCATCAAATTCCTGTTGAAAAGAATTCACAGAACTTTTTGTTGATAACAACACACATGGGAATTTATAAATATATCAGGATGTCATTTGGAGCAAAAAATGCTCCATCAGTATTTCAGAAGTTAATGGATATAAAATTCCATAATGAAATGATTGAGTGATGGTTAATGGTATACATTGATAACATCATAGTGTTCTCTAAGACATATGATGAACACCTAATCCATTTAAAGAAGGTATTTCATAAAATGAATGAAATAAAAATGACCCTTCCATTAAAAAATTTTAAATTGGGTTTGAGTATTTAAAAGTGCTTGGTCATCTTGTATCTGGCTTACAAATATGTGTAGACCAAAATAAGGTGGCTGAAATCAAGAATATTGGCATTCCTCAAAATGTAAAGGATTTACAATCCTTTCTGGGTAAGTGTGGTTATTATAAACAATATATAAAAAACAGCCAATTAATTGCTGCACCATTTACCACACTAATAAAGAAATCAGAAGCTTTCATTTTGAATAATGAAAGACAACAGGCTTTTGATAAGTTGAAAGAATGTCTGATGACAGCTCCTATCTTGGTATTACCAGATTTCCAATTGCCTTTTGTATTATATACAGATGCAAGTTTTATTGGTCTGGGTGCTGCTTAGAATCAAAAACAACTTATTGAAGGAAAAATGTCAGAAGTACACCACGCAATATGGGGGGCGGACTTGCTAGCAAGTCCGCAACCTTGAACCCTAATTCATATCTTTTTCAGCACACATTGAGGTGGTGATGAAACAATCATGAAGAAATATTGAATTTACTTTGAAAACACCTTGAAACTGATTTGAACCTTCATTGAACCACAGTTGATTGATAGTTCAAAAAATATTCACAGCAGGAAAAAAGTGTGCACTAGATGTCTAGTGCTTTTTTTTGCTTCCTGAATTGATTCCTGGTAGAATTACAAGTGGGACTTCCATCTGATGCCTCCCTCCCCTAATTCTCCTACACCACGCAATATGGGGGGCAGACTTGCTAGCAAGTCCGCAACCTTGAACCCTAATTCATATCTTTTTCAGCACACATTGAGGTGGTGATGAAACAATCATGAAGAAATATTGAATTTACTTTGAAAACACCTTGAAACTGATTTGAACCTTCATTGAACCACAGTTGATTAATAGTTCAAAAAATATTCACAGCAGGAAAAAAGTGTGCACTAGATGTCTAGTGCTTTTTTTTGCTTCCTGAATTGATTCCTGGTAGAATTACAAGTGGGACTTCCATCTGATGCCTCCCTCCCCTAATTCTCCCTTATCTTCAATCTGACTTCCTATCCTACCCCCTTATCTCATTTCTAAACTTGCCATCTACTTACCCGTTTTCCCTATTCCTTTCCTTCACAGTGAGAAAACAACTCTCCTCTCCTTCCCCCCCTCTCCCTTCTCTTCTCTTCATTTCTCACACCTCCCCCAGACCCTCACTCACCTTTCCCAGCCCACTGTCATTATTTAGTTTTATTTTACTTTGTATTTTTTTCATTTTTCATGTTTCTTCCCTACAAAAATCTTCCTTTTACAACGATTGGCCACATTTTTTTAGTAAACACAAGCAACTCAAATTCTGCAATATGTATTTAGTTACATTATTTACCACTTGGAATGGGTTATAATTCCTCAAAATTTTATTCCTTGTTATTTCTAATTTATACATATTAATTATTCTCAAGTTTATAAAAAGTTGGCTACTTCCCAAGCCCTTGCATGCCTCCCCAACACTTTTTTCACCTCTTCAATCTCATCGCTCACCTCCCCCAGAAAAATAAAGGAACTGGGGAAGGCTGGGGAAGGTGAGAGAGGGGCTTTACAGGGCTGGGAGAGGTTATAAAATCACCTAACCCACTTCGGGGAGGCTGGAAAAGGTGAGCAAGGGTCCTTAAAGGGCTAGGAGAGTTGATAAAAGCCTCTTACCTACTACTCACAGCCCTACTTAGTCTTTACAGCACCTCGTTCACATCTCCAGCCAAATTAAGGGACTTGGGAAGCTGGGGGAGGTGAGCAAGGGGCTTTGAAAGTCTGTGGGAGGTAATAAAAGCCTCTCACTCACTTCTCCCAGCCTTCCTTACTCTTTACAGCACCTCGCTCACATCTCCAGCCAAAGTAAGGGACTGGGGGAGGCTGGAAGAGGTGAGTGAAGGGCTGGAAAGATTGGGAAGGTGAGAAAGGGCTAGGGGAGGTAAGCGAGAGCTGGGGGATGTGGACAATAAACTGGGGAGGTGAGTAATAGTTTTAGAATGTGAGAGAAAGGCTGGTGAGGGCTAATGGAGGTGAGTGGGGTGAGTGAGGGGAATGGGAGGTGAGCGAGAGGTTGCAAAAGGGGTGTAGTTGTGTTAAAAGTGAAAATAGAGTGGAGGGGAGTAGTGAGGAGGGCTTAAACATAGATTTTGAAGCTTAAAGGGTGTAGCAAATGTATCAGGAGGGCAATAAAAGGGTGGTGAGTGGTAATAGAATTAACAGAAATGAAAAAGCAGAAAAATTTGTGTGGAGAGATTGAGAGGTTGTCCATTGAGGTAGTGAAAAATGGAGTGTGAACTTTGTTCTTCGGGCGAACATCAGAGTCCACCCCCTCAATCTACAGCTCTATTCTGCCGATATGGAAAATGATTGATAATTATTTTTTATTGATATTTTTTAACTTAAACCTATAGTTTATACGTCTTTATTTTATATTTTTGATTTACAATGCACTTTAAGACTAAGAAAGTAATATAGTAAAATAATTGATAATGAAATACTATTTTGCTTTTTTACACAATAATTCACAGAATTCTTTTGATAACTATACATGATATAATTAAATAATATAATAGGAAAATTGTAGCAAAAAGTTAAAAACTAGAATAAAACATTTAAAGAAATTTTAAACTATTGAACTTATGTATTTTTTGAGTTTATTGTATTTATTTTTAAATGTAATAGTAAAATATGTTGGTTAGATTAAAAATAGCTTTGAATTAAATTAAATAATTAGGGTAAAGGTTGAGGAAAATATTTATCCACATATATAACCATTTAGGCTTATTTCTTGTTTTGTGATTGCTATATATAACTGGATAATTGACTGTAATAACTGCAAATTTAAAAAACTTCAATAAGTTATCTACCTCAATATATTTATGATAATCTATTCAGTAACAGAATAAAATATCTGAGTCCTTTCTTTTACTAATTTTTTTTCATTTCAATGACTATATACATTTTCAAAAAAATTATTTATCATGTTTTTGGTGGAACTTAGATTGAACTCTCAATGCAATCTTGTTTCCAAGTGTGGTTCATAATAATTTAAGCCATGAAAAAATTTATACTTTTTTAGAAGTTTTATTAATTACTTTTAAATATAAAAATAATTATATTTTTATATCAAAATATTTTTATTAAACACTTTGAAGTTCTAAAAATAAGTACATATTAAGAATTATTTTTAGATAATATTATATTAAAAAAAGTTTTAAGTTGATTATATATTATTATGATATGATTTCTTTCCATATTACGTATTACAAAACTACCTAAAAATCAATTTTATACAACTATATTACATAAAAAAGATATCAGCTCTTCTGCTTAGATTTAAAGTACTTCAAAAAAACATTATTTTTGCCTTAGGTACACATTATATAGAGTATTCAGAGCATCATATTAATTTTTTAGACTTACACATTTAAGTTGAATGGAAGCCTCACAGGATAAAATTGGTCATTTTGTAAAAAAAAAAATAAGTAAATATCTTTTAAATCAATATATATTTTTATAAAAAGTCAAATTTTAATATTTATGTTTAGTTTAAAATCTGTTATGAAGATTTGAAATATTGCTATTTAAATTAATTTTTATAACAATATAACCATTCCAGTATTGCTTTGTGATAAGGCCAATTTCAAGAAAATTTTTAAATTCTTCTGTTTAAATAAAATATCAAAGGGATTGTTTTTCATACACTTAGAAACTGAATAGAAACATCATATAAGATCTACCAATCAGCATAAATATCATAATTCCAATAAATCATTGATAAATCTTGAACCCATATATATAATTTTACAATTGCGTGTAAGTGTTCAGTTGTGAATTACTCCTATCAAAACTTTGATTCTAATGACTAAAAAAGCTTACCTGAAATGTTTCATTTAATTTATTTTTCAAAACCATAGAATTGAAATATTTTTTCTTTTCATTTAAAACATGGAATAATATTATTTTTAATAAAAAGATGGTTGCCTTTACAGCTGCTTTTCTACATGGGTATAATCTAAATTACCTATTGTGTCTTTTTTACAAAATGAATATCATATAATAGTTTTTTAATTTGAAACTGATAGAATTATGAAAAATTACCACTTTTACCTATTTAATTCAGTTCTTGAACAATAATACAATCAAAATATCTACCTGAAGCACATTTTTTAACATGAGATCACTTTTCAAATTATATGGTGCTTATTCCCAGGTTGACACTGAAATTATCCCACAATACAGAATTGAAGCAAAATCAAGTACTAAAATTAAAGTTTAAATAAATTTATACTACTTTGTTTTAATTATCTTTAAATTTTTACATCTAGCTTGAATTTCAGTCTTTCATATGAAAAATTCACTAAGTAGTGATTAATTATTTCAACTCATGAGATTACTCTACCAAATAACCATATTTACATTGAATTTTGATGAAATACATCATGAAGAGTTCCAGAAAATCATATGTGTATTACATTGAATAAATTAATATTGTGAAAATTCTTAGTAGTTGAATATTCGATAGAAAAAAAAAGAGCAAAAAGATATTTCCTTTTAATTTTAATCATCTTCTTGCATACAAAAATGGAAAAAACTGGATTAAAATTCACTTGTATAAGAATTATACTTCTTTCTAGACATATAATTAAACAATTTATCAATTATTAGTGCTAAGTGTAAAGAAGATATTAGAGAACTTCATTGAAACAGAAATTATGAAAACATATTTCTATCTTTTATTTTTCTTAATTATGAGTCTTTTCACAGTATTCTAGAATAGAAACTTGAGAATTTTTATGGTTCAATATTTTTATTAAATAATTCCATTGAGTTTAAAATAATTATATTGCATAATAAGAAATAATAAAAATACAAAAAAAAAAATATCAGGTAATATGGTTTAAATTAAAAAATAAAAGCTTCAAATTCTTGGTTAAAAGGAGTTATCATTAAAGAGAACCACTGATATTATTTTATATTTTTTCAAAAAAAATAGAATAAAATAATTAGAGAGGTTAAAAGTGATGTTTTTGAAATAAATAGTATAATTTTCAGTCTTTTAAGTGATCAGGTGAAATTCAAAATGAAAATGAAAATGAGTTTTGTGAAAAAAATTCTGTGAATGGATCAGATTATTAATCTTCCCTTGTTATTATTTCTATAAATTATTTATTAAACTTTCACTATTACTCAAGGACAGACTCATCCATGTTTGGTTAAGAGCCCAAGATGAGTTCAAAGTAAAGTTCAGTCTGAGTTCAGTCTGAGTTCAGTCTGAATTCCATCTGAATTCAAGTTGAGGACTTGCTAGCAAGTCCCCCCCAAATATTGCATGGTGGTAGTACTTTGCTATATTTCACATACTCTAATGAGTAGTGAATTGAAATATGGTGCTACTCAACTTAAATGTTTGGCAGTAGTATGGGCTCTTGAGAAGCTACATTATTACCTTGAAGACCAAAAATTTGAGTTAATAACTGACTGTAGTGCAGTTAAGTCACCCTTAAACATGAAAACTCCCAATAGACACATGTTTAGATGGCAATTAGCTGTACAAGAATACAGAGTACGGATGACTATTAAACATAAAGCAGGATCCTTACACTCTAATGCAGATTTGTTATCTAGAGTACCTCTGCCTAATAATGATGATAATTCTGCTTATGTTCCTGAGTCAGAGATTATTAACATTTATGGCATTTATATTGTAGATCTTGAGGTTGAATGTATGCAATCAATTCTTGACATGTATGCTTCAGATCCTGACTTGAGTAAACTCACTACAATATTAAATGATCCGTCTAATGCTTCAATGAATGTTTTAATACAAAAATTACCAAATAAATATAAAGAGGCATTAGAAAAAAGAAAATTTTCCATTGAGGATGGTTTTATATATTACAGGAAAAAATTAAGTAATGTAATTGTAATTCCCCCTTCAATGAAGGAGTTAATGTTAAGTATATGTCATGATGATATCTTAGCAGGTCATTTTGACTACCATAAAACATTAACCAGAGTAAAAAACAGAGCTTGGTGGGTTAACATGTCTGAGAATTTTCAAAAATATGATGAGACATGTGATTCTTGTCAAAAATCTAAAAGATTAACATTCAAAAGAGCTAGTTTATAACAACAAATTGAGAAACCAAAAGCTCTACGGGAAATAATTAACATGGACTTTGTAACAGGTGTTCCAATAGCAGGGCATAAGAGTTATAACTCCTGCTGGGTAATTGTAGATTGATTTACAAAGATGTGTAAATTTATTCCTACCCACTAAGAGGTTTTTGCAAAAGACTTAGCTTTTTTATGGTGGACACAAATGTTAAATATAGCTGGTTTCCCCAAAGCAATAGTTTCTGACAGAGATCCTAAATTTACTTCTGAGTTCTGGACATCACTTATGGATGTTTCAGGGTGTCAATTAAAACTTTCTACAGCACACCATCCACAAACTGATGGGCTAGCAGAAAGAATGATACAGACTTTAGAAGATATGATAAGAAGATATTGTGTTTTTGGTTATAGCTTTAAAGACAATGACAAATTCACACATGATTGGGTAACCCTTATCCCAGGTTTAGAATTTGCATACAATAGTACAGTACATTCTGTCACTGGCAAAAAGCCATTTGAGTTATGGTTGGGTTATGTACCTAATACTCCTGTTAAAACTCTTAATAAGTTACCTATATTGGATATCCATCCAGGTACTAAATCTTTTCTTCAGATGCAAGAATTATGCAGAAAACATGCTCAAGAATGTATAAATAAGGAATTTGAGTATGAAAAGAAAAGAAAAGATGGGATAAATCCCAGAAAGAAAAATTGTTCAAAGAGGGTGATGAAGTCCTTATTTCTACTCTACATTTCAATTTAAATGGTAATGTTAAATTGAAGGATCCATTCATTGGACCATTTGTAGTTAAAAAGATAGTTGGTAACAATGTTGTTGAGGTTACTCTATATTCACCATATGATAGAAAACATCCAGTATTTCCTGTTTCTCTTATAAAACCATACCATTCTAATGACACTTCTCTATTTCAAAGAAGATGAGTAAGGCATAAACAGCAACCTGAAGAAATAGTTGAAAAGGCAGAAATTGAAAAGATACTTAAAAAGAGACACCTTACTAAAGAAAAGGGAGTTGAGTATCTATTAAGATTTAAAAATAAATCAAGTGAATATGACCAGTGGATTCCAGAAAATGAAATCTCTGATCTTAAAAATCTCTTTAAAAATTTTAAATCAAAATAATACTGCTTATTCAGTATTTGTATTATAGAAAATTTAAAAAATTATCTTTCTATTCACTCCTTACTTTTATTTAAAAATGTCTTAACATTTTTTTTATTGTTTTTTTTTGGGTAAGGGAGTGTCAGCCTAGGTATCTCCAAGAATGAGTAATTCTTATGTTTAAAATAGGATAACCTTAAATAAATTAAGCTTATATCTTAAAAATAAGGTTCAAACACTTATATATATGTTTATAATACATATATATATAATTATTACACTATTATATAACTTATAGTAGTTTAAATAGCTTATCCATAGCCTAATAATACTTATTAAGGTGTTAATGGAGTCATAATATACTTATCTTAAGTGATATTAAGTAATTATTGACATAAATAAGCTTATATGTATACATAAATCTCATATTCAGTGACATATGCAGTATATTATGTATATTTAGGTATATAAGTGGGTTTTAGCCCCTTAATAGCCTATAACCTTTGTTTTTCTGCTTAATTTAGGTCATATGGACATATTCAGTGGATTCACAATGCCTAAAAAAGCATATACATCTATTTCAGGCGCAGGTACTCAGTTTGTACAACTTGTTTCCTTGGATGAATATTCACAGATTTATGGGTTGGTAGCTCATTTTTGGGTTAATATGGATGCTTTGTGATGTTATTGGGGGCTTGGACATTTTATTTGTTTACTTTATATGCTTTGGGTTTCATTTTATTCCTTTTGCATTTGTTATTTTACCTGTTTCTTTATGGTATCCGCTTTTATCTGGATTTTCTATTTATGGTATGGGTCTGTGTAATCATTAATTGTGATGGAGGGTCCTTACTGGAGGTCTGGGTGTTGAATCTTCTTGAAGTGGTTTCCATGGGGAGGTGATGGGCCCACACAGTGCTTTAATTGCTGGGGATAGCAATGACATCATCTGGATTGAAGGTCTGTGCACTCCAGTGGATTTTGGTATAAGTAAGGGAGGATTTTGATGGTTATTAGACATCACTTACTTACTAAAATTGAATAAAACATTTAAACACAATTATTATCATTTATAAATATATTATAAAGCCTTTATAAATAGATATTATCATTATATAAGCTATAACTATATTCTATTTATCTATTTTCCACCACTAGCATGCATTTAAATCCAAGTATTGTGAGTTTTGTTTGAGTATAACTATTTTATTAGTCTTCCCCTGAGGTTTAATCACTAAATTATTTATCAAAAAGTAGTAGGACCATTAATAAATACTATTAAATCATACTTATATACTAGATACACTGACACCAAGAGTGTCAATACCACCACTAGAGAAAGAGGGTCCAGAAGCCGTGGTCCAATAGATTCCAGAATCACAATTTCCAACCACAGAAGAGAGTCCAAAAGTAACAGAAAATCCAAAAATCTAACAAATCCTCACCCCACGTTGGGGGCCAGAAATGTATAAAATCCTATAGTACTTACTCAGTTGGAGTAAAACTGGAGAGAAAAACCCCTTTCCCTTTGAGAAATACCAGGTGAGATCTATTTGCTACAGAAAATTAGAGACTGTTACTATACCCCTTCCAACACACTTATTGGCTGCTTAAAAAGTCAAGATACTAGCCAATAGCAGACCACTGATAACCAGAGAACCAAAAAGTTTAAATTCAGAAAGAACCACACCAGAAAAATAAAATACTGTGCACTTGTTGCACAGAAAACAGCAAAAAGACTTGATGCAGGTTGCAAAGCTACACCAGAGAAACCAGATGTCAAAGTTCAGTTAAATGAATAACTCACCTTGAAACAAACACAGCCAATTGTGGCCAAAAAAACAGTAAAAACTGAGTGAGAAACAATGATATCACCTCCGGATTTGTCACCGGACGACCTTCGCACAAGGTCGAGGGTGTTCCTGGAAGTGAAATGAGGAGAGTATTTTAGAAACTTCTTCAAAGCACAGAGGAAATGTTCGAGGAAGTGATTCAAAGATGACTCCAAGGAAGATCTTCTGCTTCAAGATATGTTTGATAAGAATTCTAATATAATTTAAAGGTAATATTAATCTTCTTTAAGATCTCACAAAGGGTTGGAAACTCAATAATCAAAGATTTAGGATTTAGAAATGATTACTGAGAAAAAAAGAAAAGATACAATAATCATGATTTAACCCGAAGCTTTACCACTATTAACTATATTTAAGTTTTATAATTTAATTCTAAAGGAATATCAAACCAGAATCCAACACCTTTTATATCCATTACTCCTCCTGCCATTGACCTCATACCCATCCATTATTCCATCCAGCACACCACAGACCACCAAAATTACACCCGTTACACCTGGACCCTCCTCACTAACATCCCTTCACCCTTAAACCCTCCACTAACCATCCTGTCCATGCTCACTACCCCTTTTAATAACCCACAGATACTTAATAAACCTTTTAGCGGACTATTACATTAACTATTGCACTGTGTGTCTCTTATTGAGGAAAAGACTAAAACACACTATTGAGAGATTGACTAATTTACATTTAAAGTTTAGACTAGCACGCTTGAATAGTGAGTACACAAAGGAAAGTCGCAGTTGCTATGTAGAATTTCTTTCTACACTTTGAGTATGGATTTAGACCTCTGTATTATTGATTTAATGAGCTGCTTTTGCCTCAAGTGTCATGTGGCGCATGACAGATTCCCAGGTATAAAAAGGCGAGCTCTGTTGAGCGTGAGACATATTTTTTCCTAACTACTTTATCTCCATTCTTACTTTAATTATTTTATATTTTATTATGTCGACTGGTCCTACCCCAACTCCCACACCTCCACACCCCAAAGCAGATGGTGGAATCATTACCTGGAAATATTCTCAAGACTGCACAGCCTGAAAATAGATAGAATATTTCTGCGTTGAAAGCACGGCTACACGAGGTCCTCACCAGAAATGCAAGTTTTGCCGCTGGAGATGGGTGACGTGTGACACTTTATCAAAAAACACAAACATCTAACAATGTTTTACAAAAACCAAATATTGGGTAATACCAAAGACCAAAGAGGTTGTTGAAGATATCTGGGACGTGTCATTTGGGGACAATCAGTTGGTGGGAGAGATTGAGGAGGAGGTCAAGGATACTGTGGCAGCCTGGGTAACCCAGGCCACTGGTAAAAAACAAGGGGTGGAAGAAGAGGATGAGAGAAAGAAAAAAGGAGAAGAGAAGAGAAAAATAAAAGAGAGTTCTAAGGTTTTGGTTTTAAAGGATATTTAAGATGAAAAGATTTTAGGAGTTCAGGGGCGTTAGAAACATTGATGGCTGGTTCCCAGAATGTTTTGTCTGAGTCATTGAGGTAGCCTTCCCATTCCACAAGGTATTGAAGTTTCCCCTTGCACATTCTTAAATCAAGGATACGACTTACTTCCCACTCTAGATGGTCTTCTACTTCTACCGGTTCCAGAGGAGGTTGGTTCCTGCCCGGGTATGCTTCTCGAGCAAGTTCCAGGAGAGATACATGAAAAACAGGGTGAATAGCCTGCCATTTAGGGGGTAACTTTAGTCAAAATGCAGTTTTAGAGACTTCGGAGTCGATTTCAAATGGTCCCAAGCGTTTTTTGGCCAGTTTCTTTGATGGTGAAGTTGTTCGAATGTTTCATGCGTTGAGCCATACTTTGTTGCCTGGTTTAAAGGAAGGAGCAGATTGTCAATGTTTGTTGGCCTGTTCCTTGTACCTTCGAATTGCAAATTCCAAGTTGATTTAAGTTCTTCTTGGAGTTGTGATATGGTTCAAAGATAATGTTCCGCAGGATGACTAGTTCCTACATGGATTGAGTTGAATCAAGGATGTCTTCCATAAACAGTTTCGAAAGGAGATTTTTGTGTTGAAGAATGAGTCGAGTTATTATAAGCAAATTTGGCCAATGGTAACCATGTGGTCCTATCGTCTTGTTGGTAACTGACATACATTCAAAGGTATTTTTCAAGGCTTTGGTTGACCCTTTCCGTTTGCCCATAGGTTTCAGGATGATAGGCTGTGGAGAGATTCATCATGATATTGAGTTGTCAACACAATTGAGTCCAGAATGTGGATACAAACAATGAGCCTCTATCTGAAATAATATCATTAGATAATCCATGTTTAGAAAATACATATTCTAGAAACAATTTTGACAAATCTTCTGCCGTAGCAGTAATATTGGTTTTAATGAAAATAGACATTTTTGAAAATCTATCTACTATTACTAATATAGCATCAAAATTATTAGAAAGAGGAATTTGAGAAATAAAATACATCGATAAAGATTCCCAAGGTTTAGAGGGAATAGGAAGTGGTTTAAGCAACCCATGCTTCTGGTGACAGGGAGCCTTATTCCTATTACATTCGTAACAAGATCTTATATAGGCCTTGATTTTTCTGGTCATTCCTGGCCAGAAGAAATCCCTCGCTATTAACTGGTAGGTTTTATCAACCCCAAAATGACAAGCTAATGGAGAATCATGTCAACTATTGAAAATCCATAATTTTATTTCATTATTGTCGGGTATGACTACTCTACCTTAGAAAACTAATAGACCTGATTCAATACTAAATCTTTGGGCCCCTTGCTTTGAGAGTATTTTGTCTTTTATCCCTAAACAATAATTGTCCTTTGACTGACCTTTGAGGATTTTGGATAGTGGATTTTGAAAAGATTGAATTGTCATTGAATTAAGTTGATGAGTCATTAACATTGATTTGTTGAAGATTGATTTCACATTTGCTGGGTTCTTGTCAGCAAATGCGTCCCCCTGCTGTGGGTAAACGTTGTCCTGATGTGACAGGATATCTGGGACAATACAGTTCTTACCTGGGCAATAGGAAATAGAAAAAGAAAATTCAGATAAAAATTCAGCCCACCTGGCTTGACGCCTGGTTAACATTTTGGAAGACATAAAGTATTTCAAAGCATTATGGTCATTCAGGATTTGAAATGGTCTATCCAGGCTGAGAAGAAAAGAGCGCCATTTTTTTAAACAATGAATAATAGCTAAAAGCTCTTTGTCATGAATTTCATAATTTAATTCTGCCGCAATGAGTTTGCATGACTCAAAACCAACAGGATGAAAAAATTTTGTTTCAGGATTGAATCTAGAAATGACCCCTGCGAGAGCATAATTGCTAGCGTCTGTCTCGACTATTGTCGAAGCAGAAGGATCAAAGTGTTGAAGAATTGGAGCTGTGGTAAACGCAGTCTTCAATGCTTCAAATTCCTTTCGTGATGTAGAAGTAAAAACAAAAGGAATATCTTTTCTAATAATAAAAGTAAGATTGGAAATAGTTTTAGAGTAATATTCAATAAATCTTCTATAGAAATTGGAAAAACCTGAAAATCCTTGGATGGATTTAACAGTTTTGGGCTCAGGCCATTCCAGGTTTTTTGGACCTTTTTGTCGTCCATGACTAAACCATCAGTGGACAAGGTAAACCTCAAAAAATCAATAGATTTAAGATGGAATTCACATTTATTGTGCTTTGCGCAGAGACCGTGATCTTGAAGGCAATTTAGAACCTGTTGAACATGATGAATATGTTCATCCAGTGTCTTCGAGAAAATTTAAATATCGTCTAAGTAGATGACAACAAATTGTTTGACAACATCTTGAAAGATGTCATTAACAAAAGTTTGAAAAGTAGAGGGTGCGTTACATAATCCAAAAGCATTACTAAATATTCAAAACTACCAAATCTAGTGCGCATTGCAGTCAGTGGTTCATGACCTTCTGCAATGCGAATAAGATTATAAGTGCCTCTAAGATCAATTTTAGAAAATAAATTAGCACCATTATAAAGGGTAAGAAGCAATGACATAGGAGGAACTTGATATGCATTCTTCTTTGTAACTGTGTTGAGCTTTCTATAGTCAACACACAACCTAAGGCTACCCACTTTTTTCTTTACAAAAAGAACAGGGGAGCCGGTTGGATATTTACTGGCTCTGATGAAACCTTTGGCTACATTCTCTGCAATGTAGTCTCAAAGAACTTGAGATTTGTCCTTTGACAAAGAATAGACAGGACCTGCCGGAAGTAATGGACCTATTAACTCTATTTGATGGTCCTAGGGTTGATGAGGTGGTAACTTATCGGCCTTGCGGATTGAGAAAACATCAAGGAAATCATGATAGATTTTTGGTAGAGTTAACTTAATGGCTTCAACATTGATTTGGTTGTCCTCACCATCTTCAAGAGAATCTGTTGAGGGAAGACCAGAATTGAGAGAGCATAATTTGACTACTTCGAGGCAATTTAAATCCTCTTCGAGTGAAGTGATCGAGCTAGAAGGGTTAGCCAATTGCTCATTTAGAGAAAGATCAGATGCTTGCAAGTCATCTGGCAGAGATTTGTCCTCTAGCAGGACATTGTCAGGTGGGTTGTTTAACTCCCTATTGACCTGCATTGAAGAATCAGAAATATACTCAGTGCGTGGGGTGATAAATCCCCCTGAACAATCAATTTCATGATTCCAATGTGTTAAAAAGTCATGGCCAAGGATGGTATCATCCATTCTTGGGGCGTCCAAGACTGATAATTCCCACTCAAAGGAGGGAAAGTTTGGAAAGTTGAAAACCCATAAAAATTTCTTACTTACCCAATATTTGGGTTCCTCTGATTCGACCAAATTAATTGGAGTTCAATCAATATCTGTGAATTTCAGCTTTAACTTCTAGGCAAAATATAAACTGACAAAAGAAATTGAAGCTCCAGAGTCTATACGACAACTGAAGGGGGTATCCTACTCGAAAAGAATGAATCTCAAGCGGTTTAAGGCAACTCCAGTCCTTAAGACATGGAGGTTCTGTGCACTGGGAGAGATAAGATAGTTTGCTTTGCACACAAGTAAACTATCTACTGGTTTTTTGACCTTGAACTAGTACCTTCTCTTTCCTTCAACTTTAAACAATCTTATAGCTTGTGCTTACCCACACAATACATACATAGCCCATTATCTGCTTGTCTCTTCCTCTCAGCTTCTTTAAGTTCCCCTTTTGGATCCAGTACCTTACTGATGTCGCCTGAGGTAGAGCCTTTTAGTCAAGGTTTTTCCTTTCCCTTATTGGATTTGGATTGAGTCGAGGAGGATTGAGTTGTCCGTGGGTGTGAAGATGGTCCCAATTTAAAATTTAGGCCTTGAGATTTGTTGTCATATGGACAATGTTGTAGTCGTCCTTGAAAAACACCGTCAATTTCGAGGGTTCGATCCATTAAATCCGTTAAAGTAGTCATCTTCTGACCATGAAGATTTAATTGATCCAGAATCCTTAAAGGAAGTCCCTTTTTGAAATGATACTTGAGGGCAGCATTATTCCAACCTACTCGAGTTTGAAGTGCTCTGAAGTTTGAGATATATTCAGAGGCTTTACCATTATCACTCAAGCGAAGGATATCAAGTTCAATTTCTGCATTGTCAGTTTTGTTAGGATCACCAAACAACGTAAAAAGTTGGTCTTTGAACTTTTCCCAGTTATTAATGAGTAAATGGGTCTCTGTCAAAGAGAGCATGAGAAGATAAGGTTCAAACCACCTTGCTGCTTTTCCAGCTAGGAATGAAGAAGCATAAACAACCTTTGATTGGTCGTTATGGAACAGGAGCTTGCAGGTTTTCAAGAAGGGGCGCAATCTGTCTTGATGTTCTCCATCAAATTTATCAGGAGATTTCATGGAAGGAGTTTTGAATTTAGATCCCTCAGAAGACGTTGGATTTGAAGGGGTTTTCATGAAAAGTCTCATGAAGTCTTCCAGAGAATTAGATGGTCCAGGTTCTGAATGTTGACCAGAAGGGTGAGTAGCAGGGTCAGAGGGTGCCTCATGCATTGTATTTTCTCCTTCTTCTTCCTCGCTAGAATCATCAAAATCCTGGGGGATGTCTTCTACAGATTGGACTGAATGTCCCGGTCCCCTAAGGTTGAGTGGTTCCAAGGAGTCAGTGCGTGAAACAGGCCATGTGGCTGTTGGCCTGCCTCTGGCAGGAGCCCTAGTAGTAGCGCCTGTAGGAGGAGTGCGTTGAACAGGTGCCATTTAAAGAATTTAAAACACCTGAAAAAAGGACGTAGTAGTGCCAAAGAATGAGAACTACGGAGAATTAAATTATACTGTCACCAGAGGACCTACGCACAAGGTCGAGGGTGTTCCTGGAAGTGAGATGAGGAGAGTAGTTTATAAACTTCTTTGAAGCACAGAGGAAATGTTCAAGGAAGTGATTCAAAGATGACTTGAAGGAAGAGCTACTGCTTCAAGATATGTTTGATAAGAATTCTAATATAATTTAAAGGTAATATTAAGCTTCTTTAAGATCTCACAAAGGGTTGGAAACTCAATAATCAAAGATTTAGGATTTAGAAATGATTATTGAGAGAAATAAGTAAGGATACAATAATAATTATTTAACCTGAAGCTTTACCACTATTAACTATATATACCTTTTATAATTTAATTCTAAAGGAATATTGAACCAAAATCCAACACCTTTTATATCCATTACTCCTCCTTGCATTGACCTCATACCCATCCATTATTCCGCACACCACAGACCACCAAAATTACACCCATTACACCTGGAACCTCCTCACTAACATCCCTTAACCCTTTAATCCTCCACTAACCATCCCGTCCATGCTCACTGCCCCTTTTAATAACCCACAGATACTTAATAAACCTTTTAGCAAACTATTACATTAACTATTGCGTTGTGTTTTGCTTATTGAGGAAAAGACTAAAACACACTATTAAGAGATTGACTAATTTAGATTTAAAGTTTAGACTAGCGCAGTTGAATAGTGAGTACACAAAGGAAAGTCGCAGTTGCTATGTAGAATTGCTTTCTGCGCTTCAAGTATGGATTTAGACCTCTGTATTATTGATTTAATGAGCTGCTTTTGCCTCGAGTGTCACATGGAGTGTGACAGGATGGTTGTATGATAATTCAAGTTGCACCAAGCAGTCTTATTCAGTATGTACACACAGACCACCCTCTAAAAAATTCATGCACAGTAACGAATTTGGTGCTTTTGGCAGCCAAGTTGAATAAAACCCCTCTAGAAGTGCTCCCCAGCCTTCTATAACCAAGTCGGGCTGGCTTCCCAGCACGGGGGGCCAGACATCCCTGAAGTCAGAAAACCACCAAAAACCACCAAAAAAGCCCAAAATACTTAGAAAAATCCACCACAACTACTAAAACCCTTAAAACACAAAATTAAGCTATGACAACATTGGGACATATAATATAGAGCCAAATTAGCTCTACTTAATGGTACTAAGAACTTAACTCTAAGACTTAAGGTTAGCCTGTAAAACACAAAAAACAAAATTTAATAGCTATCTTTTAGAAATGAAAAATGAGGGAATGGTCCCTTAAAACTTAGAACATGAAAAATGTCATCATGACATAAAATATAGAAAAAAACTGGGGCTATCCAATTGTAGTACTCACATACCCATATTCCCAATATTCAGTGAATAAAACTAGAAAAACACCCAATTATTCAACCAATGTCAATTTATACATACCAAAACAGCACCAACAGCCCAACAAAGGCCTCTTCCAATTTTGGAAGACCACAATGTCTATGCTAATCCAGCGGCTCTTCCTGATCCTACTGTTCCCAAAAAGAGATTATTGAAAATTACTACCTTCTTTTGTAATATAAAGGTCAAAACAGCTTCTTCCTGTAAAAATTCCAATCTTGAGCTTCCTCCTCTATCACAAGATCCCAATCCTATTATTCCAGTTTCTCTATTCAGTTTTTCTGAAACATTATTTACATGCTCAAAGAGTTAGTCTTTTAATTTTAATTTAATAATTCTCCCACTGATTCCAAATCCAGCTAATATCTCTTCCAACTCCTAAGCTATTGAAATAACCAATACATATGACTTTGCCAGGTGCAGAATAATTACATAAATCAGTACCCTAAATTTCATAGATATCTCTTTCTTGACTTTTGTGATGATATGAAGCATAAATGTTTAACTTATCTTCAAGAAACTCCTGCTAATAATACTAAAGATTTAATGAAGAGAAGAATTTTAATGAAAAGCTTTGATAATGATGTTCAAAGATTCCAAAGAGATTATTTATTTTTATTGTCTTCTCTTTCTTAAAATTTTTATACTTTCATTTTTTATTTTTTCAGTGCTGATGATCATTATTATCTGGTTAATTTTATTTCTTTAAATTTGTCATATATTTTGAAATAAAAATTTATAAACTGTATTTGCCTTGTGATGATTCCACTACTGGAGAAAGGTTTGAATCCCTTTGGACTCTTCTCTACCAGTCTCCATTGTTTTTCACAGCATGAGAGAATTGGCCTCCCTTATGAGCTGAATACTTTTGATTCTATTCCCATTTGGCTTCCCCCTGAGCCAAATACTCTGACTCCATTCTCACCATAGGGTCCTCCAAGCTTCCTCCTAAATAGTCTACCAAAGAGACCCACTAAATCCAAATCCTATCCTTATTCTATGATTCAGCATAACAACTTTCAATAAATTTCCAACCCTTCAAAATCACTCCTACTTTTATCAAAAATCATAACGTTCCAGACATTCTTAGCACCTATATTTTTTTAATTTTCACAATATCAATCAATTAACTTTGAAATCTCCATCTTTCTTTCATCCTAAATAACTCCATTCAATGACATCTCCATTGCCTAAAGCTGGTTGCACTATTTTCATTAATGACTGAGTATTTAAAATGAGCAAGTACCAGTTTGAGTACTGATGAACCAGTGATAAATTAAAAATGACTGAATTGAATATCCCACTTTATTAAAATTTCCACCTTATATCCTTGAGATCCAAAATTTTAATTGATTGCCAGTTTATAGTCTTGGTAGACAAAGTGAAAGTATTTTGCCAGTTTAGGGTCATAGGGGACCAATGATTGAAATTTTGCTATTTGTTTCTATTTTAAGGTCTTAGTGGACCAAATCCTATAGTTCATTTCCATTTTTAGGCCATAGTGGACCAATGATTGTGTTGATCATATATTTTTGAAATTTTCTTCTTTAATATTCAGCTTTAAGTCTTGATGGACTAACAGATCCCATAGAGTTAAAGATTCTTCATAAGTATTCAGTTTAAAGTCTTGAATGAATAACAGATCCAAAAACATAAATCCAAAATTCTTGAAAAATTCTTGAAAATAAGTCAGTTTGAACTCTTGGAGGACTAACAGCATATCTCAAGATAGAATCCAACAGATATCGCACTCCATTAGGCCCTGTTCCTTAAAAAAGTATTAAAATATGAATAAAAATATACTAAAATTATAAAAAAATTTAAAATTAAAAAAATTATTATTATTATTATTATTATTCTTTTTTTTTCTGAAATTTTTAAATTTAATATTTAAAAATTTATATTAAAAAAGTGTTCTAAAATTTGAAAATTTAAATTGAATATTTAAAAAGATGCCCCCCAGCCATTTTATGAGCTGTACCCCTGACATCATACTCACATCTAAGTGCACCTTGATGTGGGATACACAAGAAAGAAGTATAAAATAAAGATAAATAGTTTTTGAAAAATTTGAAAAACATAATTACAAAAATAGAAATGGACACTGGGTGGGATCCCTCCAATTTGTAAAAATGATTGGAGACCACTAGTGATCATTATCTCTGAAACAATTATTTTTAATAAATTTAAAATGAAAATAAAATAAAATTCTAAAATAAAAAATTCAAATATGAAATTTTATAAATCAAAAATAAAACATAAATAAAATCCTTGAATCTGGCTTTGAATTGGTGTAATTGCTTTAACTTTGTGTTAATTCAGTTTAAATTCTTCATGGACTTTCTATATAACAAAAAAAAATCCAGAATTCAACTAGAAACAGGGAAAATATGGTAAAAAACATTGTGGGGTAATTTTGTATAGATCATCCAGCCCATCAATTACCCCTAAACTTGCCAATATAAAATTTAGAAGGTTCTCCTGTGAACACTCCTACCATGCACAAATACAATCCAACAAAATTCTTCACCACAAACTTTTAAAATTTGTATTTAATGATTGATAATTTTAACAATAGTTTTAGTCTATACTCTCTTGCGAAGTAAATCCTCTTTAAGAAATAATAGGGTAGTTTATCCTCATTTTTGAAGAAATCTTCTAAACGATAGTGGGTAGTTTATCCTCATTTTGGAGTTCAACTTTGGGAAACCCAGTGCCCCTAGGATAGAACCACTTAGCTTGCTCAGCAGCTACCCTCTTCTTCAAAAAAACTCCTTCCATCTCTTCTAACATATATGAAACACAAGATACTTGTTCTCTAACTTTGTATGGTCCATTCCACTTATCTGAAAAAATTCTTCCCCACTGACTTTCCAAACTCCTATTATACACCAAGACCATATCTCCAGTTTTTAATGGATTCTGTAACCTATGAGCCAACCTCATCTCCCAATATCTGACTGAATGATTCCTAATATTCATCATTTTTGAATATGCCTTTTCTAGAGTTTCTTCTTTCTTTTCTAACTGAACCAATCCTGAACATAATAAGTCTTCAGTAGTTTTGGCCATGTCTCAATATACTCCAAGATATTATTCAGCCTCTAAATCAACTGGTAAAACCCCTTTCTGTCCAAAAACTAGTTCATATGGTGAATATCCAGTCTTCCTTTTGGCAGTGATTCTGTCAGAAAATAAAACTAATGGTAAATAGTGCCTCCTTTTTTCAGCACTTAATCCACACATTTTAGTTAAAGCATCCTTAAAAACTCAATTCCCTCTTTCTACCATTCCTTAAGATTTGGGATAATATGGGGTTGCTGCCCTAACCTTTGATCCAACTTTTGAAATATCCTCTCTAAACTCTGTCCCAAATTCAGGACCTCTATCAACAGTTACCAACTACATCACTCTATACCTATATACCCAATTTTTTATCAAAAAATCTTCCAAATTCCTTGCATTCAAATTAATAAGAGGTGCTGCCTCTACCCAAAAAGATAATTTATCTCTGGCTACTATCAAATATTTATATCTCCCCTCATTAATATTAAAAGCATCCAAACTAACCCTACCAAAAAGAGTATTTTCCCCAGTTGCATTTCCAGGTTCTTTTGGCATTAAATAACTTCTCCTTTGACATTCTTCACATTACTGAACACATTTTTTAACAGATAACTTCATACCAGGCTACCAAAAATTATCAGAAATTTTTCCATAAGTTTCACCAATTCCTCTATGCCCAAGATCTTCATGCAATTATTTCATAACCAACTCTTACCCTTTCTTCTGAGTAATAAACACTTGATTATTTGTATACCTCCTCCTCATTAATATTCTTCTAGAGAAATAAAATTCCTGCAACTTCCTTTTTTTTCCCATTCATAATTATCACTATTATCTGGCCTTTCTAATGTTAATAATTAATTAATCATTTTTTAACAAATTCCAGTCTGTTTCCAGACATCATCTTTAAAATCCATTTACATTATTTCAACTGGCACTTCCCTGTCTTTTAAATCAACTGCACATGAATGAGCCCATAGCCTTAAACCTTGACTTTGCCTTTTATCATAAAAGATTTTTGAAACTTTAATCTTTGAAGTTTCCAACCTTGTAGCAACCACATTCTCTTCTTTCCCTATTTTGCCCTTCTTTTTCTCATCATCTTCATCTTTTTCCAACCTCCTTTTAACCAAATTTCTATCACCAAAACTCTCTTTAACAGAATTTTCTAAAACTCCAACATACACCACGCAATATGGGGGGCGGACTTGCTAGCAAGTCCGCAACCTTGAGCCCTAATTCATATATTTTTGAGCCCACATTGAATTAGTGATGAAACCACCAAGAAAAAATTTTGGCATTATGGTGAGCTCAATATGAATACAACCTGAACATTTAGTGAAGCATAGGTAATAATACTTTGAAAAAATCTTGAGATATGAAGAATGAGATTTTTTTATAGAAATTTTAATACAGTGCAGACCACACCCAAATTATTCTGAAAAATACATATTTTAAACTATTTAAGCAGTTTCTTTGCAATTTTTAAAAAAAGAACACCAATGAATAGATCTGGAAAGATACCATCTGACATTACTATATAAGTTTCTTTGTTCAGAAATACATGGAGAAACTATAATTTGAAATATCTCAATTTGTTCACGAAAGGTTATTTTGTGCATTTATATTATTTATTGTATTTTTTTCAAGAATTGAAAAAATTATATACTTATTTTATGACTAGATAATATCGAATATTATAAATCATTAAAATATCTAAAGAAGGTGCAAAAATCTTAAAAATGATGTTACAAAGACTTTACTTAGACATAAAATTTTCAAATTCAATTAACATACTATATTTTACTATTAAATGAAAAAAATTTCATACTAATATTTACTAAAAAAATTTTCCCTTCTTCTTCAGAATTTTCAAAATATTAAAATGTAGATTTTAATTTGATTTAAATAAATGAAGAAAATAACAGTATAGGAGTTGTAGATTTTTAGGATTCAAGGAATTTCTGTGCCCACTCTTTGTAACATGTTCTATATATTTTATATTTTTTGTATATTTAACTTGTATTAATATCTTTTTTATTGTCTTTTCTTACTCCCTCTCAAGAATACCCCACTCTTTTCCTTTTGAAATATTCCTTTATCCTCACCTCATCTTTCTCCCCAACCTTTTCACTCCCTTTGTCATCATTTTCAACCCCTATACACATTTTCCTCTCCCTCTCCAACTCTCTCTACCCCTCTCCACTCCTCTCCTTCCAGTTTTCTTACCTCCCCATTCCTCCCTAACACTTTATTTTTTATATACAGAAATAGGGACTGAGTTGAAAGGGAGGAGATTAGATTTCAAGGATTGTGGAGTCAAGGTAAAGGGGAGGAATGGGACTAAAAGGGTTGGAGAGGCTGGAGAGAGGGGTGAGGAAGGGTATATGGGGTAGGAAAAAGGTTGGGAAAGAGTTGGAAGGGAAGATTAAGGGTTCTGAGGTGTTTTGAATGAAGAAAAGGGTCGGGGTGAGGTTGAGAGGGGTGAAATGGGGATCAAAAGAGGATGGAATACGATGGGGCTGGGAGGCTAGCAAAAGGGGTGGGGAGGAAAGACAAGCATGTTTTCATAGAATTGAAAGGGATGGGGATTGTTGAAAACAGAGTGTGAAAATAGGAAGATGAACTCTGTTTTTCAGGCCAAGAACAGAGTTCACAGCCATAAAATATTAGCTGAAACATAGTTTTAAATTCTTTAAAAACAGTTTTAGGTAATAGAAAAAGTCACTGATTTTTTTTATATGTAATCTGAAAGTTTTTAATAAAATTATTGTATTTAAGAATTGTGATATTGTCAATCAATTTTTATTGATCAACTTAATTTAATAAAGTATTTTTAAATAAGTTGTTTCAAAAAATACTGTGCATTGAGTAGACTCATGGAATGATTTTTTCTGGCTTCCATTCAGTTATCCTCACACTTTCACTATGTTTTCAATACAGATCCATTATTATTTGTGTGATTCTTCAAGTGAAAGCTCAGTATTACTTCAGTATGGGTTCCATCTGATTTCCATCTGACTTCAAGTTGAGGACTTGCTAGCAAGTCCCCCCCAAATATTGCGTGGTGATATACACCATTCACCAAATTTTTACTATCCCACACTATTTCACCATCCTCATCTATATACACAACCTCTGCAACCTCTTTTTTACCAAATTTATCTACACCATCATCAAACTCCCCAAGCACATAATTTACCATATTTTTATTATTTTCCAGTTTATCTTCTTGTTGGAGGTCCTTATCATCTATATCCACAGATATAATCCTTCCAGTTTAACCAAATGGGGGAGGTAAGGAAAGTCTTCAGCACCTATTTTACTGGCTTTGATTTCAATTATAACTGGTCTTCTTGATAAGCCATCAGGCATAGTAAACCTCTTTCCAGGCTTGTGAACTAAACAAAAATAAAAATGATGAATTAAAGCTACCCATCTAGTCATTGGCCCATTTGGTAAACTAGGGGAATTGATCATTTAAATGAAAGATTTTGCATCAACTTGAAATTCAAAGTGTTGTCCTCATAAAATATTTTGAAATTTCTTTAAGATTTTTGCCACACCACAAAGCTTTAATTTTGGTTGAGAATATCTTGATTCCACCTCAGTAAAAGCCACAGATTTATACCTAACTGGTCTAATATAACCAGATTTATCCTTATGAGACAGAACCTCCCCAGAAGCAATCTGACTTGAATCCACTGCTATATAAATCCAGCTTACATCTTTTCCATAATCTAACTTATTCAAAATAATTTCTTCCCCAACTATTTTTTTTAACCTGATAAACTCCTTTTCACAATACTCATCCCACTCCCAGTCAGCATCCTTCCTAGCCAACTGTCTCAAAGGAGCAGCCAATGAAGAAAAGTCCTTGATAAACATTCTTCCATACACACATACACACATACACCTAAAAACCCTCTTAATTCAGTTGTATTTTTTGGTCTTGGCCAGGACTGAATTTTATTTAAATTCTTCTTAAAAATAATTTTACCCTTTCTAAATACTACATGACCTAAGATTTCCAAAGCTGGCACACAGTAAGAAAATTCGGAACCTAAAATATTTAAACCAGCCTCTTCTATCCTAAACAAAATTCTCTCTAGATTTACATCATATTCCCAGATAAATTTTTGTATTCTTGGATTCTCCTTCAATACTTCATTACTATATTCTGTTGAAGGTCCTTTTATTCCACTATCATCAATAAATATACCAGCATACTGTGGAATTTTGTCTTGTAGAATCCATTCAATCTGAGCTTGATAAAAAGCAGCTGAGTTTGTTGCTCCTTGAGGTGATTGTTTTAGCTGTAATTGTGCAAGTGGTGTATCAAAAGTTTTAAGTGGTCTTGATTCTGGATGCAACTCTCTTTCATAATATCCCCGCATTATATCTCCTAAAACATAACACACTCTCCCTTAAAATATCTCTACATACTCCTCCGCACTAGGAAATTTTCCTGCATCTTTTATTGTAACCCTATTCAGTTCTCTTAAATCATGAACTAACCTAAGCTTTCAATTAGATTTTTTAATACAGAACACTGGAATTTAATAATTTGTTGATGATTTTTCATATAATCCAGTTCAAATTCTTTCTCTAATTGCCTCAATATAATCTTCATTTAAAGCAGCAGGTATAGGAATTGGTTTCTGTCGCCATGGTTAATGGAAACCCACTGGAATCTTTTAGGGCTCCCTATAAGAATACTTTAACACACCTCTCTCCTCTTCCAAAAATGCAACTGTCTTCTATCCTTCAGTTCCAAAATTAATTTATCATATAACTTTCAAAAACCTTTTTTCCCTTTTATCTTCCATCACAAAATCACCTGTAATTAAAGTTGGAAGTATAACCTCTTTCTGGAGGAAAGAAATAGAATCATCACAAATATTATTTTTTGTGATTTAATTTTACTGAGATTTTTTGTTGATCTTGATATGATAATTGCAGTTTATCCTCATGCTAGAGGTCCTTATCATGCAGCTTAACCTCATGCTGAAGGTCACAAAATAATCCATCACTAATATCACCATAATTAACTAAATCTCCTTTCCAATTTTTATACAGCTTAATATATCCCATCTTTCCATTTGAACAATTTTTAAATTTTATAGAATAATTTTATAAATTTAACAAACATATAGAAAAATAAAACACATCATTACATTACAATGAATTATCAACAGAAAATAATAGAGAATCCACTTGAATTATCTCCAAGTGAGCTGACCTATTACAATATGGGATTTCTTCTTGAGGATAGATTGCAACATTAGAGCAATCAACCCAAAACAAGGGTACACATACTTATCTTTTTTCAATTAATTCACCAGAAGCGGACCTTTTTATTTGCCTCTTCTTGGTGATAGAACAACACTGACATATTGCGGTAAGACCAGCTCTTGTTTCCCAGCCATTGTCTCCTGGAAGTGACAATCATAAATGAAGCTTTCTTATATTGTCACAAGTAATCTCTAAACTAATGCCCATACCAGTCTGGTAACCTATCCTTGCTTCCAAATCCATCAAAAAGGGCCCACCAAGAACCATTTGTACTGATCCTCTGGCCACATAAAAGTGCACTCTTCCAAAAGATCCACCAATACATAGCTTTAAATGCTCTGCTGTACCCATAAGCTAAGTTGCATGCCCACCTTTGCCTCTTAAATTACCACAAGTACCTGTTTAAATTAGAAAGCCTATAATAGTTGATTGCTCTAAAGAAATTAAATTAATTTGTGACCCAAAATCCACTAGAGTCTTCACCTCTTTACCATTTAATAACACCATTAAATACCCTAAAGAAGCAGAAAAATGAGTTTCAGCTTCCTCTCAAAACTTTTCAAAATTTTCACATATTTACTCTACTTCACCATCTGATACCTTTCTCCTTTTCAGATGCTTCTTTTGCTTCTCTGTAAGGGCAGGACTAATTGAAAATAATTCACCCAAAGATAAAGGAATCTGGATTTGATTCACTCTACCCAAAACCATCTCCATAGCATTTTCTCAAGCAGATACTACTGGCCTTTCATATTGAAAATTTTTTTTAATAAAATTGGCCCTGGGAACTTCTTGAGGTCCCACATTACCATCTTCACCCCCCATTATAAAATCTTCATCTGCCATAAACCTAGCTCCATCACCAGCTTCTTTCACCAATCCAGATCCATCACTTGTTCTCCTTACCCCTTCTATAGAAGTAAGACCATCAAAACTTGGTCTGGGAAGAGACACTTTTGTTATATCTTCCTCAGAATCAGATTCTTCATTCAAAGGCATCAGCTCACCGTTTAAATCAAATTTTACATAACTGAGAGGCCCCATATCTGCCATTCCCTTCTGAATTTTATAAATTTTGTCCTTGTTGTAAGTTTTCTTTTCAATATTCATAAGTTCAGCCTTGCCCGGCTTAGCCCTAAGTTGGCTCTGAATGCTACTTTTAGCTTTAGTAGCAGCTGCTCTTCTAGCAGCATCAACATCATATTCACCAATCATACAGTTTCTATCAACCCTAGCACTTGTTCCAAACTCTAATCCACCATATGAAGTTGTAAAACTGGCCTCACTGACCTCCATTTCTTTACCCTTATCTAATTTTTCACAATCAGTACGACCATTCTTTTTACCACCTTTAATATTATCATCATAATTACAAGTTAATTATTTAAATATGGCTCTCCTTTCAGCCATAGAATTCCTCCTAACTAAATCCAAGGGTGCCTTCCCATCGCTGAGTTCAATGAAAGATCCATAAGGGAATTTATAAACCTTTCCATCGAATATTACTCTACCAGACTGCAAGTCCCTATCCAAAAAAGAAAAATCTTTTGCTTTGTGCCCCCTCCTATTATAATAGGAGCACATCTTATGTTTTCCATAACCACTGCTACAACCATTTCCACCATTCCTATTACCATTGCCATTAAAGCCATAGTTCCTCCTCTTATAACCACTAGATTGATTAGAAGAAGAAGAAGCCACAGGCGCTCTGTTGGCCTTCTGAGTTTGTTGAACAAATATTTTGAGCTGCTTAGTTAAATCAGCAAAATGATCCACCATTTTATTATCAACATCCCCCTCAACCTTAGCAAAAGGCTTTCCCAACTGAGCCTTTTTGCCTCTTGATCCTTGACCATAATATCATTATCTACTTCCAAAACTTCACTAAGCTTGCTAACATATTGAGTACATAATTCTTGATACTTGTCCAAAGTCATTAATTTTAAATATGCATAAATTCTGTCCTTGATTACCTCTAAAGCTGGTAGATTCAGTTCTCCATTTGGCATGTCCTTCATCTTGTTTCTCCTAGACAGTTCCTTCAAACCTCCATTCTGATATTCCTTCTAAATGCTGACCAAAAAAAATTCTTTGCATGAATCTCATGGCCAATCTCTTCCATCAGAATCAGATAATCCACCATTTCAGTAAGCTGCCTACATAGCTTCTTGAAGTCCACCATATTAGAAACACCACGTTTAGCTTTCCCTTCACTGAAAATTTTATTGAGGTCCACCATTGTATACCTGACTCCCCATCTATCAACCATCTCTTTTGAAAATTTTAACCAATTCCACCTTTTATAACCTTCCATATCAATAACCTCCAATTCCACCTCTGTATCAAAAATAAAGAGCCTAACCTGCTTCACCATTTCCAAATTTGAAGCCCCATAAACAGAAGAAGCAGCTTAATATCAATTTAAAAAAATTTAACTTATTCCCTATTAAACTTGGGCCCATCGCAAGAAACAATCCTGACCAAAGCTCCAAAAGGAAGAGAAACATCAGTCCAGCAGCAGAGGACATCTCAAAGATATTTAAGATAAACCGTTAAAATAAGATAAGAATTCCCTAAATAAGCCTCTTTCAGGCTAAGATATTCTAGATATCAAGTAAGATCAATTAAAAACCAGAAAATTCAAACCCCATGTTGGGCTCCACCAATGTAGAAATACTCTTATAGTTGCTTTGCTGTAAGCAGAATCCAAGGGAGTTGGATAAACCATAAAAAACCCTGCCCCTTTAAGTAATTAAAAAGTTCACAATTATCTAAGATACAACCTCTACTTGATAAGAAATGAACAATAAACTGTTTTTATCAAAAGTGTTGAGATTTAGAATTTGTGTTCTTTAAAATGAGGTTGAAAAAAACACAACAGTGAAGCTGCATTTAGAAAAGTTATATAAATTATTGAATAATATGTTTTTATGATGCTTTTATTTTTATGAGATTTAGTTGTTAAAATCTAATCCCTGGGGATGAGACATTTAAAATTCTACCCTATAAGTTAATATTAAGGATGATGAGTGAATTTAATATATTGTTATATAAAAGTGTTATATTTATAAGGGCATTATAATTTATAATTTTTTATAAAAAATATTTAATTATTTTTATATATGCATAGCTAGTTCTTAGTTTTTGTATAATATATGATGTTCTCTATGATCTATTTTTGAGTCTACAGGATATGTATGCATATTATTTCACGTGCCCTACTTTCCCTAACTGGAGCATTCCAGAGCTCATCTGGAGCTCTTCTGGAGATCTCTGGAGTCTGTACAGAGATTGTCTGGAGTATTCCAGAGCTTGTAGAGACCTCTAGACTTAATTAGGACCTTGAAAAAATTAATAAAAAATCTAGAGAAAATTACAGATAACTGAGCTACTTCTCCTTTATACTCCATTCTAATTTTTGTAGCCTGTGTAGCCCTATTTGCCTAGTAAAAATTTATCAAAGCTTAGTGAATTATGAAAAATCAAAAATAATCAAAAACACTTTAAAAAATTATTAAAAATAGTAGAAAAATAATAAAAATTCCAGAAAAATTCCCAAAGGTTCTTGAGAGTCCTGAATTTAATTTTCATGCACTTTCAAACCAATACATGCATTTCCTTCCTGGTAATTTTTTGTTAAATCTTGACCTGTGAAATCAACCCTTTTTAACCACTTTTTATACATAATTTATTTAATATAACCATTTTAAAATTAGATTGGCATTTCTAATGTTAGTAATCATTCACCAAAAATCCTTTATAGTAAACTTGTTTGCCATACTAAACTTTTGGCTACCACAATGTCACTTCATCTTAATAATGTTAACTATTTTCTGTCAACCTTTAATAGGATTGGAAGCTGTCATAAAGCTGTAAGATTTTTTATTAAGATAAGGCTAAATTTTTTCTCATCTTAATAAGGTTTTATTTCAGCTTTCAACTAGGCTCTCATCTCCAAAAGTTGCCTTCCAGCTTTCAACCCTATTAAGCATTGGAAGTGCTCATATATGAGGCTAAATTTTACTTCATATTAATAAGTTTTTCTGTCAGCTGTCAACCAGGTTCTCTTTTTAATAGGGTATTCTTCCAGCTATCATAGATAAGGAAAAAATTTGCCTCATCTGTATAAGTATTTTGGTTTTCTGTCAATCTAAATTAGAGTTGGAAGCTGTCATACAGCTTTAAGATACCTTTATTAAAATGAGGCAAAATTTTTCCTCATCTTAATCAAGTTTTCCACTTTATTTAGAATTTAAAGCTGTAAATTAGCCATTAAAGTTAAGGCTATATAAAATATTTTTAGTGACAGTTCGCAAATGCACTACCAAAACTTGTAACCAAGGTATCTCCATCAATAATGTTCTATTTTTATTTATTCAAACAGTTTTAGAAATTTCAGAGGAAGGGATATCTGATAATATTCTCAGAAAATAATCTATAAATTAAATCAACTTTCAGGCACACCAAATGTCTTGTCACAACCACATTTCACTTTTTTGATAACCGCTAACATATAGTTACTTTCAACCAGGTTATATTCATAAAAATTTATTAAACATATATAAAATGATAAAATACAACTTCAATACTCTCAGAAACTACCTTTTCATGTCCTATGTTACAAATTTTTTCAAATGGTTTAACATCTTAAATTCTCCTTCACCAAGGGCTCCACCACTTTTTACCTAAAGTTTTATCACCACAGTTACTCCGCATGTTAAACTCAAGTTACTCCACATGTTAAACTCAAGTTACTCCACGGTTTATAAAAACCACTTTACTGCAAGTTATCTTACTTTTGATCTGGTGTATAGAGGTAATTTGGAACATTCTAAAATTTTTATTAGATCTCTGGTACATATTCCCTGTGCTAATTATTTTTCACCTTCTAATTACCATTTTTATTATCAAGAATGGGAAATTTTAATTTTTTTTCTATATATGCAAATTACCAACAGGATAGAAGAAAAGCAATATTTACTCAAGAAAATCAAAAAAACTATCAAAGAGAATGACAAGTTAGATAAATAAGAGGTGAAAAGGTTGTGAGAATTTTTTAGTATAGTAATTTTTTCCTCAAAAAGATAAATTGAAAGGATGGAAAAGCAGCAGGAGGAGGAGAAGTGAAAGAAGCAGGAGAAGCAGAAACATGAGGAGGAGGAGAAACAAGGGACACTGTTAGACTTTGAGGTAAAGAAGTAATAAAATTTATTTAAATATTTTAGTTAGAAAGCTAGTCAACAAATTTTTAATATAACCAGTATCATAAACACTATTTTTATGAGAAGGACATAGAGAGTAGAAAAAGACACAATAAGGAAAAATTCAGTAGGGAGGAATATATATGGAAACATGTAAACTATTAAATTGTAGGAATTCATAGTGCAGTAATGTAAAATCCTGAATTACTCCTAGTTTTTAATAATATGGTAGAAGAAAAGGAGTTGGCTAGAGAATTTACTACAGACTTTCTTTAACATTGAACCAAGAAGGATCCTCAAGCCTCTGTTGTTTATGGGTAAGAATATTTAAAGTAACAAAGGAATAGACAAATATTTTTAAATGTAATTATAAAAATGATATTTCCAATCTTTAAAAAAATTAATTCAATTAAATAATTCAAATATTGTAATAATATTGATATTTTTTAGGTTACAATAAGCTCAAAAAAATCACCAAATTGTAGAGATAAGCTCTCAGATGAAATTCAGAGGATTTAACAGGAAATTCAATTCAAAACTTACCAAATTCGTATAATAAATTATTGTGGAATTGTAGAAAGTTAGTAAGGTAAAACTCTATCATTACAAAGAGTAGTAATGATGTTTTATGAGAAGGAAAAGTTATAAGAAGTTTTAGTTAAATGTTACAGTGATATAAAGAAAATTTACTGAATTAGTTCTAGTAAAATTCTTTCCATATTCACAATGAATTCAGTGGAAATAAAAAATATCATTGAGGACTCTCATGCAGGTCCCCCTTCCGATTTTTCCTGGTGCCTTAAAATTTAGAGATGCAGAATCACAAAGTAGAAAGCTCAAAAGTGTAGATTTAAAAGTGCACTAGGAGCAAAACATAATAGGATTATTGATAATTTGAAAGGGGTTGATGTAGTTTTGCTCTGGATATGTGTGTTGCATCACAATGGCTTCATACTCCAAAGTTGGTTTGATGCTTCCACTGGCAAGCCTGAGAAAAGTGGAGGTAGGTAGACCTTAACCACCAGAATTAAAGAATATAAAAATGAATAATACTTTGAAAGAATTTTTGATAGTCATTTTATTGCAGACCTAAAAAGAGATTTTGAACAATAATGACACTGAAACACTTTGCTTGATTGACCAAGACAACTTGATCACCATTCATACAGATAAGATGATTAAGTAGGTGTCTCTTGCACTTTTTTAAGTAAACCCTATTATTTTTAAACAAGTAAAAGCTAGCTTCTCCATGATCTCCTCAAAAAAGGTCTTAAAAAAGAATTCATGTGTCATTTTGTAACTTATTTGTGTTTTTGTGAGATACTGTGATAGCAATATCAACAATTTATGCAAGCGTAAGAGAAGACAGTCTAGCAAATAATACATCGATTAAGTCAGAAGTGATGATAATGTAGATCATTGGAAAGAGAGGAGATCCTTGGGGATTCTGGGAGGAAAAAATTTGTGATGAAATATGTATTCAGCAAACTCTATTGAGGTTGAATGCTTAGATAAGAAACTAGAAATAATTTCAGATAGGTATTTTGAGATGGAGAATTGAACCTATAACAAAGAAAGGCTTTGAGTTTTGCCATAGGAAAGGAACTTTTTACATCCAGTAAAAGGGATTCTACTATGTGACCTTTATTCCAGTGGTACTTGAGCTATATACTGTGTAAGAGAAGTGCCTCAGATGTTGTCATAACTTTATTTCTACTTAATTGAGCTGATGGAAGGAGATTATGAGCTTAAATTTGGTGAGTTTGGCACTTGGTAATATTTATTTAAAAATCTTGACAAGTGTACTAAGGATGGAAATAAGCCAGAAAGAAGAGGATGTGGTATAATCAGCTTTTTAAATTTGAGATTCATAATTGTCTTTGCTGAATGCCAAAAATTTGGAAGTAAAAGTTGGTCAAGTAAAACCGATAAAAGGGTAGTAACATGAGATAAAATTCTTTTTAAGCTATTTTGAGGAGGCTTTTAGGAACACCACCTGGACTGGTTTTTTGTGATAACTCTTTGCAAGGGTAAAAGGGAGTATCTAGTAGATACAGTATTTATAGCTTACTTTATTAACTTGTATGGTTACTTATAGTCATATGGAGAGTTTTTAAGCCAAAGTAAGAAATAAATGACTCAAAATGGCTATGGGAATTATTTTTCCTTAAATTCCTCATCAATATCTTTAATTTACCAAGTAATGTCAAGAAATGGCATATTTTGTGCATTTTTGGTATATATATGCTTCTGCCAAAATTAATAGATCTCTTATAATCTCAAGGATAATACAGGGTAATTTAGAATGCTATGTTGGATTATTCTTTAACTTAAAAGCTTAAAAATTGGCTATATTTGATTTTTAATGAAATTATTAAGATATATAGCAAATTAAGCTGAAAATTTGTGGTTTGTAAGGTTTTTTATGTCAATTATGGATTTATTAAAGGCTCTGAGAGTTCATATTGACTCTATTATAGTTTGTCTCTACTTAATTTGTTTTTATTAAAGGTCTAATATCTTTATTTATGGAGAAAAAGTAGAAAAAATGGTGTTTTGGGGCTAAAAATGCACCAGAAGTAGTCAATTTAAGGTCAAATGACAATAAAAATCACTCAAAGTGTTTCTCAAAATCCCATAAATCCAAATATGTTTTTAATTTCTCTATATATGGCTTTTGAATTTTTAATAATCTTTTAGGTGATTGAATTGCTTGAATTTGGGTTATTTGGTGGAAGTGACAACTGCATAGGTAATTTAAAGTGGGAAAGATTAAGGCAGTGATTCAATTAAATTAATAGATATTTTATAAGTGTGGAAAGAGCCCTTTTAAAATCTCATATGTTACTCTGGAGTCATTAAAGGTGTTAAAAAGATAATATCCCATGGTTTTTACAAAAATGATGTTTTTTGATACAAATATACATCTTCAGAGGTTGATAATGGAATAAATGACTGAAAGAATAGCTCAAAAGATATTATAGACCCTCACCTATACATGATGTTTTTCAACCTCTTGATATTGTCAATTTTAAATTAAAGATTTTTTTGGCTCAAATAAAGTTTTCATGAAGTGGGGCAGTGAAAGGCCACTACACAGGTGGCTTATATGAATAAATCATGGTGGTGTGTCAAAAATAAATTTATCCATCAAATTTTCAGGCCTGTATATACTGTAGAAAATCTTACTAGGAGATTTTAAGTACTCTAAAGGCTTTGAATAATCACTTACTCACAATGGATGGTTGAAAATGTCATATTTACCTCAAAATTTGGCTGACTTATGACAGAAATGACTTAAAGTGTGTGATGTTGTAGTTTATTAATGGTCTTTCATAATTTTGAGTCAAATATGGGGATTTTTTTTCAAGATTAATCTAACTTGAGTACTTATAAAGGTGCAGATGGCACTTTCTAACTGTTTTTTTCAGAAAAATAGAGTATTTGGTGCTTAATTAATTATTTAGTGGAGTTGAGAGGTCCAGAGGGTTCCATATTTATCAAAAGAGAGTAATAAAATCCTTCATAGAGTTTTGAAAATATGTCTGGCTCTTATATAGCCATTTACATGGTAGATTATCAGTGAAAACTATTGCTGGGTAACTTGTTTGGTCATAATTTGGTCTTACATAAAGTGAACAGGAAAAGGTGTGTAAATCAGACATTACTGAAGCTACAGAGAATTTAGAAAAAAAAAATTGAAATCTTAGAAGCTTTGAAACAAGAATATGGGACTTTAAGGGGTTTCAGGTAATTATAAATGGGTATAGACAACTAAATAAATTGAATTTTATAAAAATTTCAATGGAAACTCATTGAAATCCAGAAGTCTCACAATACAGAAGCTGTGTGAATATTAGAGAGAGGTATAAGTGATAAGTCTTATAGCACTTTTAAAGAGGGAAAATTGGTAGTATTAATGGTGTTCAGTGTACTAAAGGATTTTTTATAAAATCCAGATGAAAATAAAGGATTTTGGAACATAGAACATATAATATCAGCATAACATCATATCATATCATAGAAAGAAAATTTTAATCATTGTTTTAATTTTAAAATTTTCTTTATCTGACTTGTTCATCATAAGGGTCTGATAGTGTTACTCTTCTCCATTCTCTTTATTTTAAAAAATAATTAGAGTATTTTATTTACAAGGGTAAATCAAGTATTAGAGTATAATTTATTATTTATTTTATTTATTTATAAAGCCTCCTTACTCAGTTAATCCTGGTGAGTTCTGGATCCCAAGTGATATTATTTTATTGTTGAGTATTATTAGATAAATCTTTATCTGGATAAGTTTTGGTAGACCTTTCACTTCAGAGTATTGATTATAAGTGATTATTTGTCACATATTATTGTTGGCTAGTAGGAATATTTTTTATCTAGTTCATTCTGGTTAAAAGCCTCATACATTTTTATTAATGGCTATTTGGACTGTTTCTTATCTGGTAGATTCTGGTTCAAAGCCTACTACATTAGTTTATTATTTAGAGTAAGTTCTTATTCAGTTTATTCTGGTAAAGATATGCTCAAGTGAACACAATTATTATTTCTTTTTTAATTACCCTAATATTAGTAATTTTCATTAAGGATTGTTTTAATTTAGTACTCTATTACAAAAAAAATTATAATCCAATATTTTAATTAAATATTACATAGAAGTATATTTAGTTCTGCTTTCTCTCTATAAATTCTTTATTAGTAGTATCACCACAAATTCTATATTACAAAAAAATTTCCTAATTATTTTTCTTTTGATTTCAAGACCTTATACCATATTTTCTTCAGATCCTCATCTATCTACTAATTTCCCTCATTTTCCTAGAAAGGTAAGAGGACAACCTATATTCTTTTCACCCAGTATTTTTATTAAGTTTTTTCTTGTCCCTTTCACCCTGTTCTCTAGACCCATCAAATTTGGAGACAGTCTACACCAGATTTTTTTCTTTGGAGGGATATTTTTAAGAGCATGATACAATTATTGAGACATAAGAGGAGTACTAACTACTGAAGTTACATAATTTTAAGTTATTTTATAAGTGGTATAGGGTGGTGAAGTAGAATCAAATAAATTTCAATAAGAAAGAGAGGATAAATGAGGGTGAGATAATTTACATCAAAAAGAGGTGGAACTAAGGTGATTTGTGTAGGAACTCCATATATTTTGTTCCATTTAAATACTTTTTTTTTGATAAGTTAGAGAGGTTCTCTTTTCCATATTTTCTTTTTGCATTCTTGATTTCCTTTTTGTAAGTCAACAGGGCTCCTTGGTGGATTGCCCAAGCCTTGTATTTCTTTGACCTAGAGAAGTGCCTTTGAGCTTGATATTTGGCTTTCTTAAGTGGGTTTAAAATGGTCTTGCCCCAAATTATCTTGAACTTTGGATAAGATCTTTAAACAGGAATGTAAGTAGTCATTAGTTTTGTGAGGGGTGTAGTGATCTGCTCTATGTTATGGTCAATTTTAAATGGAGGGGTGCATAGAAAAGAAGAAGGGAAAATAACAGGAAGAAAGTAAAAATGAGGGAATAAGGAAGCCTTATCAGCTCCCTTTTAGTTCTAGAATTTAGTGGAAGCCTTGGAAGGGGGCATAAAAAAAAGTTGGATGTAATGGAAAAGTGGTCAGAGTGAAAGGAATTTTGACCATAGTAACTAATTTGTAAGGAAATGGCCTGCAAACAATAGTTCAATGAAAGATGAGTGACTTCTTGAATTACCAAAAGTGGGAACACCAATTTTAGATATGGGGTAGAGACTATGGATATCAACAATTTCAGCAAGTATTTGTGCTTGAGGTTCTGATTGATTCAAAAGAGAAGGACCTGCCCACATGGGGTAGTTCAGGTTGTAATCTATAGCTAATAAATGAGGATGTGGTTAGAGGGAAGAAAGTTAATCATTTAGTATAGTAATAAACAGAAATTCATGGGGGGAATTATATGATGATATCACCAGGAGAGAAGTATAAAGGAGAACTAATTCCACACATGTGATGTCAGGATAGGGAGAGGGGGTGAGTACAAAATTTTGTGAGTAGAAATATGGAGTTGATATAGATACAGCTGTAAGGGAAAGAGAATGGTTTGAAGATAAGGGAATATCCTAGGGAGGAGAGAGATTATAGAGAAATTGTGTTTAAGTAGGGTTCTTAAATGAGTAGGATATTAAAATTTAGATGTCATTGGGTCATTGAACATTGTATGGGGTGTAGTAATTGCATGATGGCAGCTAAGTTGCAATAGTGAGATTGAAGTGCTAACCAGGGAGGAGGAAGGAAAGCTTGCTATAATTAAGAGATATTAACAGTAAACCTTGGGTCATGTAGGAGATGAGAAAATTATTGACTCAAGTTCAAAGCTTTATCTTCAATCTGACCCAGAAACTCTTTGAGGTGGATCTCAGGCTGTAAGAGCTTCTAATCATCCATGCAACAAAATAAATGGGTTTAGAAAATTTTGAAGCAGTACAACTTTTTGGCGTCAGAACTTCCAGAACAAACAGTGCACCTATTGGGAAAGACACATTCAAAAAAAGAGGTGTCCTTTACTATAACATTGGTAGCAGGTGTAATCCTGGTGAAAAGTAGGATTGATGCAGTAGACCTGATTATGGAGAACAAAAATTGTGAGGCCATTAATCAAATTAGCAGTGTCAGTTCCATCAGTAAGGTGAAAAATTAAGGAAGAATAAGTTTTCCTAACCCTTCCTTCCCCATTAAAAAGACAGGCCTTCTTGTGTAAGGAATTAAGAGTGTTGGGGTTCTCCTTCTTTAAGGACATGATATGGGACAGTTGGTCAGGTTTAATTTTTTTGGGGGATGCAATGTAGAATACCTGGAAAAGTGCAGAGTCAGAAGGTGAGTGTGAGGGGACACCATAATAGGGGGTGTCAGTTCTGGCAAATCCGCACTTAAATAAGTGCGGATTTCCAAAACACACTAGCCCCAATACTGGTGGATTTCAAAATGAAATAAGTCACTTATTTCACTCAAATCCGCACTTTCTCAACCAAAAGTGCTGATTTCACCATCAAGTCCCATTTCACTGATTTGTCAGCAACATCCCATTCATACGCAGCACTCCGCAGCATAACACTTCATAACTCAAAACATCGTACATCACTTACATCTTCATATCATATCATATAAGAGTTATGCCTTCCTCACATTCAAATCGTGATAAATTACATAAAGCAATGACTTTCATGGCTCTTGAACTGCTCTTGGACTCTGATTGCAATTCTGATTCTGATCTAGAAGAAGATTTTGTCTTTTTATCAAAAATGGCCACGAAAAGTAACCTTCTTCCCAGAAAGCCTCAAGTACTTCATACCCCCAAGTACACCATCCAAACACTTCTTAAACTATCTACACCCAGTTTTAGACAGCTGTTCAGGACTTCTGAGGAATGTTTCCTTAAATTTCTTGAGCTTATTCAGGATCATTCCATATTTCACAATAATTCTCAAAAAGAACAACGACATCCTTCAATTCAATTGGCCATCACACTATGTCGTTTGGGTTCAAATGGTAATGGAGCCGCTTTGAAACGTTTAGAAAATGTCTTTGATTTAAGGTATTGTTCAGTTAACACTTATACCAAACAATGTATCACTGCCATCAACTACTTGTAATCTCAACTTCTCACCTGGCCAACAAAAGAAGAGCGACTTGAATCATCTCAGGTTATGCAAGCAGAGGGCTTCCCAGGATGTATTGGTTTTGTTGATGGTACTGCTATTCCTTTGAGCCAGAAACCTGCTCAAGGTTGAAACAATTACTTTCACATTCTCGTCAAAAATTTTCACCAAAATATTTACAAGTCAAAAAAATTCCATATCTGTTTTAAAAAATTTGCAATACTCTCCCCTGCATTTTATTGAAGCAAGGGGTGGATATCACCAAAATTTTTCTAAGTCATCAATTTCACATGTCAGATTTGAAAATTTGGCAATACCCCCCCCTGCATTTTATTGAAGTAAGTGGTGGAAGTCATCTAAATTTAATATAATTACATAAATTATTAAATAAATATCTAATATATATCAATTTCCCTAGTTTAAAGTAATGACAATCCCTCAGCCAAAATGCAGATCAAATCTAGAAACAAAAGTTTGGGACTTTCCACAGGTATAGGCTAGAGGAACCCCATGAAACAAATAAATGTTATCATGATTACCATTTATACAACACAAGGTCGTGGGCCCATTACTTTAGTTGAGGAAATTGATACATAAAAAATATTTATTAAAAATTTACGAAAAATATAAAATTTTTGATGAAAACTCTAATCCCCATACTTTTTGGATCTAAATAAAGTTTTTTTAAATCAATTAACTTTACCTTCTTTCATTACCTTATTGATTCTTTGAATCAACTTATGACTGATTTGAAATGAGCAACCAAAATGTGTTAAATCTTGACAGGATTCCAAACCAGGAGGAGCTTTGGTTGTTTGATGATTATCCTTAGAAGAATTCCAAATAGTTTTGATGATACCATTTCCCAAACCAAAATCAATGATGCACCGGTGGTCTGGAAAATATAAACCATGTCATTTGATTTTAGCTGGAGATGGTATTGGTTGGCCAGTAATCGGTTTGATATATGAGAATATACCAAAAGTAAGAAAATTGGTGTCCTTGGTATTGGTGTGAATTTTATTGTGAAATCCAGAATGAGTGATAATAACATTAGAAAATAAAAGATATTCATGGCTGATATCTTCCCATTCGGAGTCACACCAATTCGGTATTCCTACTTTGGTTGCAGGTTCATGATTTTTTTCAAATGCTTTATTACAGTGCTTTTTGAGTCAATGAGCAAGAAAAGAGTTAAAGGAAGGTAGAGTGTCCCATAAGCAAAAATCTTCATCTTTTTGAGCTTTAGTGATATTCTTGAGCAACAGATACATGCCTAGATAATAATCATATAAGAGTTTCAGAATCCTTATCCTCTAAATATGCAATATAAAAATGTGAAATAAGACAAGTGAAATTTGGAAAAAAGGCTCAACTTCAAAGGTCAAAATCTCAGCAACCACTGAACCTAATTCAAACCTGTTTGTGGGAAATAAAAGATATTCTTTAGTAGAATCTTCAGTTAAAGGACATGTGATTTAAATAAACCTAACCCTAATTTGTTACATAAAAAAATGAAATAAAAATTTAAATTGGGAAAAAAAAGGCTCAACTTTAACAGTCAATATCTCAGCAACCACTGAATCAAATTCAAATCTGTTTGTGGGAAATGAAAGGTAGCCTTCAGGAGAATCTTCAGTAAAAAGAACATTAGATTTGAATAAACCTAACCCTAATTCCGAGTCTGATTTTCAAAATTTTACAAAAACTTGAAAAGTGGTAATGAAGATGAGATCAAAAGGAGTTTTATAAGTTCACTGTTATCCAGATAAGAGTCATACATATATTTAAGTATGAACTTTTCATAAATGGAATGAGATATCATATAGGCATGAAAAAAAGGAGATGAAACTTACCTTGATTGAAAAGTAGGAAAAATAGAGTGAGAAAGATTGATGTTGGAATTGTGGGGAAATTGAATATGGAGTAAGTGAAATGCATAAAGAATGTGCAATGTATGTGTTTCAATGAAATGGAGCCAAAAAAAAGTGAAATAAGGGAAAGGGGGGATAATGACCATGCCAAGGAGGGATGAAGAGTAGGGTGATGGAGCTAAAAAAGAAAGTAAAGAGGGAGAGAAAAAAAAGGTTAATTATACCATTGAAATCCAAAATAACCACTTACAAAAAAAATTTAGATAAAAAAAATAAAATAAACAGAAAAAAACAAAAAAAATTATAATTAGTAATCAAAAAATCAAAAAAAAAGAATAAAGTGACTTACCTGGAGAGATGAGATGACAAAATGAATGAAACCAAATTGTTTGAGGGATGTTGGAGGAGAATAGGAAAAGGATATGAGGGATGAATGAAAAAAAAATCACTGACAAAATATGCGATTTCAGAAAATATGCGATTTCATGTTGAGCTGGTGAAAGAAAACCAATGAGCCATCCAAAAAAAAAAATTTCACCGTAAATTCCAAAAAAAATGAATATGCAACAAACCAAAATACCAACCCAAGTGAATGAAGTACACAAAGAGGACATTTGGAGAGTACAAAATGGTATAGGAAAGAAAGGGATGATGTGGCCAACATGTGGTTTTGAAAATAAAAATCACAAAAAAAGTGCTGATTTGAGGTCAGAACTGACACCCATAGAAAAAAGATTAAGAAGTAGAAGAAATAAGTAAAAAAGAATGTAAACATGCCTGGTCAAAATATTGAAAATGTCAGGAAGGGGTGTATGCCGAGGATTGATGGGTAGGTAGTGAGGAAGGTCAGTGTGTCACATGTGACAGGGATGGGGTAAGAAAGGAAGGGATGTTTTGTGGCCAAAATATGGTTGTGAAAAAAAACGAGAAAAAAGTGCTGATTTGAGGTCATAACTGACACCCTTTTTTGAAATAAGTGACTTTTTTGCAAAATTTAAGTGCTGATTTGGTTTGAAATCCGCACTTAAGTTAAGTGCGGATTTGCCAGAACTGACACCCCCTAATTGGAGATTTTTGGTGAATGAATCCATATCATGGTCTGAAAGTCCTATGATGGGTGTTTGATGACTGCACAAATGCTGATTTGTTAGATTGGCAATGGGACATTGTTTTGAATAAGTCTTTCAAAGTCTTCATTGATGACCATAAGGGAAACATTAGTGTATGCTGGATGTAATGGATTAATTTGACAAAAAGTAATGAGAGGGACTTGTTTTGGAGGTTGTTGGGGAGTGGGAAAATGTGGGATTCACATAGTATGGCTGAAATGGCAGTAGATGTAACAGCAGCATACAATAGGGGGTATAAAAGTTAGAAATTTGTAACTATATAAAAGGTATTTCATAACACAAAAAATAAAGCCACAAACTTGACATTGATTCTCGGTGAAAAGATGTTTAGGGGGCACAATATAACATATTTTAAAAAATAATCATGGTTGATTTGGTGGAAAAACAAGGTATTTTAAAATGGAATATTTCTAACTTTGATACCCCCTAATGTAAGGCAGACAGGAACTGCAGAGTTAACCTGGACCCACTTTGAAATAATCTAGTCTAGATGGCAGCCCGATTCCTTTAACTGGGTTTTTATTGCTTTCAGGAAAGGGGGTACTGGAGAGGGAATAGATTCTTCTTGCCGCCGTTGTTGGTCAGTGAACAAAGCCAGTGCCTTGAAGTCTTGAAGGAGGTTCAAATTGATCTAGGTTTCAAGTGTGTTTGTGTTAGGATTTGGTTGTGAGGTGGGGAGGAGGAGCACTATGGGTGCTATGCATCATAAAGAGGCAGAGGAGTGGGTATTGAATAAGGGGGTTATATGGGGCAAGTGCTGTGGAGTGCTCCTCATTGGACAACTTCTATAGTAATATAATTACTCTCTTGTCTCACTGCTAAAAGTAGTATAGTCAGTCCCACCTTCCCTCACTGTTGGTAGTCCCAACATAGTCAGTCTTGTTTGTCTCACTTCTGTACCCAGCATAGTCAGTCCCATTAAGGCTAGCGTTAGTGCTAGTAGTAGTCTGCCTTCCTAGGTCTTAACAGTTTGCAGGGTAGATGTTGTGGAGAAGATTATTGATTGTCCTGACAATATGGGTTTTGTCAGAACCCCTCAATGTGCCAATAATGTTGACTGCATGAGAGGTTGAAGGATCCACCAGATTGGATGGGTTAAGAGTCTGATCCAAAGCTGGGGAGGGAGTGTAGTGAGAACTGGGAGAGGGGGAGGGGAGATGGTTAGAGTGGGAGAAGGGAATACTAGAGGCATGGGGGGGGAGTGATTGGTTGAGATTCCAAGTGTATCAATGGGATGGAAGAGGTGTGAAAAGTGCCTGATGGAGAGGGGGGGGGCAGAGTAATTAAGGATGGAAGAGAAGGTGTCATTTTGGGAACTAAAGACAAGGCTGGTCTCTTGGAACAATTAACACAAGGGGAAAAAAATGGCAACCAGATGTCAGGTGCAGTTCACATACTAAATTGAATCAATTCAGTATGGTAAGATTGTTAAGCTGAGTTGCTTTCTGTTTTTTGATGTACATTAGAAAGCAAATCTGTTTCTGATGACACTCTTCTTGGGTATAACCAGCAAAAGAGCAAGTGTATGGGTATGGTCCTTGGGAGACGATGGAAGTAAGAGAAACTGGGGCAAAATTGGACAGGAGGGAGTCTTTTCAATTCAAGAGTGGAGAATTAGAATGATTGACTGGGGGTGAGTATCTGGGTTTGCTAGGCCCCAAAGGGGGAAGGTCCGGTGGTTTGTCTGACCATCTCCCAATGGCAGACAGGGGATTTTTTGAGCCAGTGCTCATCTGGAATGTTAAAAGGGGACAGTAAGAGGGCGAGATGAGGAGTGAAGAGTGGGGTCACATTATGAGAAGAAGATGGTAGTTTGTGGAAAGAAGTCCCCTTCCTCTCCTTCCTCTCCAAAAGTTGACTGTCAAGCAATTTAGTCTTTCTTGAGTTAGTTTCACTGCTCCAAAGAGTCATCCAATTCAGTCTCAGGTTGTAATGTGCTTCTATGGATTTAGCATGAACTAAGTTTGCTTGCTATTATCCAGATATTTATTCATCCAAGTCTACCAAGATTTGATGGAAAGTTTCGTGCTATTTGTTTTTGTTTTTTAATTTTTCATGGTTCAACTCAGTGCAACACACAAATCATTGTTAAGGCTTTGCTTTCGACAAGCCAGAAGGCTACCTGATGAACACTCAAGGTAGGTCAATTTTTTATCAGGCTGATCAAAAAATAGCCATCCTAGTTCTAATGGCCCGTTTCACAGAGCATATTTTTGCAACATTTTTCGAAAACGATGTCGTCGACCACATGGAGAACATCCAGAAAGGGTGCAAGCTCGGGTTGACAAGACTACACGATTTCTGCATCAGGTGAGCTGCCAAGAAAGCAGCATCACAGAGGATGTTGGATGGCTGATAAATGACCGATTGGCAGTTGATGCTACGTCTTGCTGCTGGCACCTCTGGCCACTACACCGTTCTGGATGAGCTTCTGGGCGAGGCTTATGGACGGACAGGTCTGATGCGGGATCGTTTGCTGAAGGTATGAGTGATTTCCAGAGAGTGGAGCGATGTATTCTGACGGTGAGGACGATTCGTCTGCAAGCCATTTGTTGAATGCCCGCCAAGCGCACGGCCCTATCCGGAGTCTCGCTTTCCTACTTACTCCCCCGCCTTAACTGCCCTGCTTACTTCCCCTGAAGCGAACCCTTCCCGTGCACGGGTGCCCACCCTGCAGTCACTTCAGACACTTCCACCCACCATCACCAACACATGGGCTGAATATCCTGGCCAGGTCAGAGAAGGCAAACTCCCTCACATGGGTGTTGTCCATCCTCGCAGACAAATCAAGATGCGCATCCGAGCTAGGTCCAAAGCCATTGCTGGACTCCTTGGACCACCTCTTGGTCCTGTTCTTTGGTCAAATTCTCATAATACTAACTCGTCTGAAGTGACGAATCAATCTCTCTCTTATTCAGCCGCAAAGTCCGATTTAGATTTAACTATTGACCCCAACACTATTGCAAAAACTACTCATATGCTTTCTGTTCTACAACAATCCGCCAACGCAGCTGGACCAGCTGGCGTTCCTCGTTACAATATCCTTCACAATTCGCAGCCTGATGTGACTCCTAGTGCTTCCTACTCAAGACTCACACATTTCAAAACCCTATCAGCAACTGAAATAAAACTGCCTAAATATATTCCTTCATCTCATCCTCTAAGACCGCCTCCAAGAAAACTATCAAAGCTGGAATTGGATCCCCTATGTCATGTTCTTTCCAAAAAACAACAAAATTTAACTTTATTCCCAGATGATGGTTTGATTTCTAAGAAAGGCCCTCGAATTCCAAGGGCCCGACTAATTCGTAGGAGGTACAAAAATCTGTTGGCAATGATCCCAGTTATGACTTATCATCCGCCAGCACTTCCTTTTCAAGAGCAGGAGGATGATCAAAAAAAGGCGAGTAAGGTAACTCGATCTGTTAAAGTTAAGAAATCTTTGACGAAATCCATGAAACAAGTAGAGAGCTATGCTGGGCCGGACCGTTCCTGGATCACTCCATCACCTCCTGGTGGCGGGCACATCTCTGTATCAAAAGCAGGGGCACCACTTGGTTCAGTTGGAACACTTAAGATGGATGATGATGATTTACTTTGGCTATAAATCTCAAGCAACCAATTGATTGTTTTCGATTGTCGCAATTTAACTTTACTGTATCTTTCTAGATAAAAGATTGGTTATGTAACTTCATGTCAACATGAATAGATATGAAAAAGTGATTCTGCTGGAAGAGTTTCAATTAGATCATCAAGTAGACAGTTTAGTGTCAGTAAGATGGACGCCATTCTCTAGATCAATTGTTTGGGGGTAATTACTTAAAACTAAGCCCAAAAACATTGCATTTGCTTGTAAATAGGACATAGGAAGAAATTAATTATGAGGAAGAGTTAAGAAGGGGTATTTGTGAGCAAGTTTACTCATTGAACTCTACCCTGAACTCAGTATGAAAACTTTCAGCAATGCAGAAGATTAAAATACAATAATAATGAGACATAAGATACCAAGCCTAAATCAAAAGAATAAGTCACTACCTCCGGCCTTTGAAAAGCATCTGGAAGTCCCTCAACTACTTTTGTTTTTGTTTTTTTTTAAAAAAAAAAAGAAAAAAAAGAAAAAATCTCCTTTACCAGGAGAAACAAGTTGGGATCTGTTACACCACGTGCAAACAGCCGACGTATCCAACGCTACGTCAGCGTGACGTAGCGGAAAGGTATTTCAAAAGCTGGCCCGCTACGTCGGCTGGTTTTTTCTCACAGTAACCAGACATTCCTCCCCCCCCAAAAAGTGAGATCCTGGTTACCTGACCCAGTACATCTGATCATCGGATATGCAATATCTCTTGTTTGTGGCTGCCCTCCACTGTGGAAGTGTCAGATTACCCTTGCACTCTCCTGCTGTAAAGGCTAGTTTTAGATTGCTATCACTATTTCATTGCTTAGAGTGTAGCATTAGGCTAATAATTATTTTTCATCATGCCTTAAGTTGGCGTTATTGCTCTGTTACCTGGTTAAGGTGAAATCAGCCCAATGAAGCAAAAAATAGATAGGTGATATCGGAACAAAAAATAGATATCAAGTTTTAGTAAAATTTTACAAATAAAATTTGTTTAAAAAATTTTTTCATAGGCTTTACATTCAAACACAGGTTTGGGTGCTATTTGCTAAATAAGATGACTAGGCAGCTAAAATAACAAAAAAAAATCATAATTATAAAATGAAAAATAATATTCTATGTTAGAAGCAAAGAGAAGTGAGCTAGATAAAAAAAAAGTGCAACAGTCAGTTTTGAAGTAAACAAGATTGAGGAAAAATTTGAAGGTGAAAAAAATGAAAACTTACAGAATAAACCACAAGTTGGTAGCTAGATAAAAAAAAAGAAAGGAAAGGAAAACAAGAAACACAACAGTCAGTTTTTAGGAAAGCAACAGTGGTGCAAGAGGGCAAGAGGAGACTGGTTGGGGCACTGATTGCATGTCCCATGTTTGGATGTACTGGGTCAGGTAACCGGAATCTCAATTTTTTGGGGGAAGGGATGTCTGGTTACTGTGAGAAAAAACCAGCCGACGTAGCGGGCCAGCTTTTGAAATACCTTTCCGCTATGTCGCGCTGACGTAGCGGTGGATACGTCGGCTGTTTGCACGTGGTGTTAACACGTGCCTCCTCCCAATTGAGCTACTGTAGTTCAGTGATGTGTTGGGACCAGCTAGCAGGTGATAGCTTTTTTATTTCTGATACTTTTTTTCTAATTCCTTTGATCATATCGAATATTTTTTATTCATCTTTCATAAAATTTTATCAAACCATGATCATTTTGAAAATGCTTTAAAGTATAGAAAGTCATCAATATAATGCAGAAAAAGAGAAAGATTGGAAATAATTTGAAAAACCCTACACGAAGGCAAATTTAGTAAGACTTGCTAGCAAGTCCCCTTGTTGAACTCAGTTTAATCCCAGTTTTGACTCAGTTGAAGAACAGCTGGAAAATTGTTGGAAACCCATTTTCATCTTTGTGTGTGTGTGTGTGTGTGTGTGTGTGTGTGTGTGTGTGTGTGTGTGTGTGTGTGTGTGTGTGTGTTTTTTGTGTGTATAACCAAGCTCAAACTGGGATCAATAGAGGGTATCAAAGTTTGAAATTTGAAATTATTTGAAAGGTGTCACCGGACAACCTACGCACAAGGTCGAGGATGTTCCTGAAAGTGAGATGAGGGATTTAGAAACTTCTTCGAAGCACAGAGGAATGATTCGAGGAAGTGATTCAAAGGTCACTCGAAGTAAGAGCTACGGGTTCAAGGTATGTTCGAGAAGAATTATAATATAGTTTCAAAGGTATAAGGAATTCTTAAGATCTCACGAAGGGTTGGAAACTCAACAATCAAAGATTTAGGATTTAGAAATGATTATTGAGAAAATAAAGAAAGATACAATAATAATGATTTAACTTAAAAGATTGTACCACTATTAAATGTAAATACGTTTTTTTATAATTTAATTCTAAGGAATGTCGAACCAAAAAACCCAACCCTTTTATATCCTATATTCCTCCTTGCATTGACCTCCCTCTCATCGCACCATTCCCATACCACAGACCATTAATAACATACACTTAGACCCTCTTCGCTAATATCCGTCCATGCTCAATTTACCCCTTTTAATTAATTAACAAACTTTTTAATGAAAACTACTAATGTACTATTACGTTGATCATAGCGCTGTGCGTCGCTTATTGAAATTAAGACTAAGGCACACTATTGAGAGATTGACTAATTTAGATTTAGAGTTTAGGCTAGCGCAGTTGAATAGTAAGTACACAAAGGGGAATCGCAGTTGCTATGGAGAATTGCTTCCTGCGCTTCAAGTATAGATTTAGAACTCGATATTATTGATTTAATGAGCTGCTTTTGCCTCAAGTGTCACGTGGCGCGTGACAGATGCCCAGGTATAAGAATCGCAAGCTCCGTTGAGCTTGAGCCATCTTCTCACACTAGTTTCCCTTTCCTCTATATATATTTTTTCTTGTTTATTACTTTCCTCATTATATAATGAACTGTCCTACCCCAACGCCTACGCCTCCACACCCTAAAGTGGATGGGGGAATGGTTACGCGACAGTTTTCCCAGGCTTGCACGGCTTGTGAAGCGATGGAATACTTTTGTGTCGAAAGTACGGCGACTTGAGGCCCTCGCCAGAAATGCGAGTTTTGCTGTTGGCAACGAGTGGCGTGTGATGCGTTGACAAAGAACGCAGAGATTGAATGACGATTCACCAAGACTAAGTTTTGGGTGATCCCTAAAACAAAAAAGGTGGTCAAAGACATTTGGGATGTCTCGGTTGGAGACAATCAATCGGCGGGGGAGAATGATAAGGAACTTGATAACGAGATCACAACCTGGGTAACCCAGGCCACAGGTTCAAAACGGGGTGTCAAAGAAGAGATCAACGAATTGGTAGAGGAAGATGAGGATGAAGTCCCTGTTCCAAGGCGGACACCCAAAAAACGACGGGTGGTCATTGAAGATGACGAGGAGGAGAAAGAAGCAGAGGTAGAGGTGGCTCCAAGGTTGTTCTTAGAACCTGACCCCATCTTTAAGTAAGTTTTATCTGTTGATTTTTTAGGGATGAGGTTACTGATAAGTTTTTGTTTAGACATCGAATGCCATTGTTGAAGACCCAATTGGGGAACCTGCATTGCTTTTGCCAACTGAGGCAAACCCTCCGGTCACGGGTGGAATTGAAGAACCTGAGGACACGCTGGACCAGGTGTGGTCGAAGAAGCCTCGTCAGGGTTGACGAGTTAGGCTTTCAGAAGAGTTGTGTGGGGAGGTCGAAACAATTATTGACGCTGCTTCCTTCGACGTGGCAGAGGAACTGTTGGAGATTGGAGAGGTGGTTCCGGTAGGAGAGGAGGAGGTATTTGAGAAATGCAGGAAGGAGATAAGGGTAATTTTGGAGAAGATGAAAGGATTGGTTCGAGAAAAATTAAAAGAGAAAATTTGAAATGAAAGGGAGAGATGTAAAGAAGTAGAAAAGTAGAATTGTCTTTAGTTTTATTTTTGTATTATTTTATTGTATTTAAGGTGAATATTATTTTTTTTATAAGATTTGAGAGAGAGAGAAAAAAAAGTTTTAAATAAAATTTTGCTTTAAAATTTGAAAGAAGAAATTTAAATAAAGAAAGAAAAAGAAAGAAGTTATTAATTGAAGGAAGTTTAAGTTTAAAAGAAAAATTTATGTAAGAGAAGAGAGAAAAAAGAAAAAAAATGGTTGGTGATTGAGATGAGTTTGTTGAAATGAAAATTTAATGAAAGAAGAATTTTTTATTTGCGAAAAGTTGTTTATTGATGTTTTTAGGAATTTTAGATAGTTGAAAAGAGAGAAAAAACCAAATTAGAATTTAAAGAGAATTTGAAAAAGAAGAATCATTTGTTCGAAGAATTTTATAAAGAGATTTAGAGGTTGAAGTTAAGTTCAAGGAAATGGTTGTGTCGTTATTTGTACAAGATTTTGATGGTTCGAAGGAAAGAAAGTTTAAAGAGAGGATAAATTTAAGAAAAGAAAATTTTAAAGAGAATTTTAAATTTAAGAAAAGAATGTATTTAGAGAATTGAAAAAGAGAAGAGAAAAAAAAACATTTAGAGAGATTTAAAAGTTTTTTATTTTATTTTATTATTTATGTTTATTTTTTTTTATTTTTTTATTTTTATTTTTATTTTTTTATTTTTTTTTAAATTTTATTTTATTTTTAATTTTAAATTTTAATTTTGATTTTAATTTTAGTTGGTTTTGGAGAAAATTTTATAGAAGGAGAAGAAAGAAAAAGAAAAAAAAGAAAACAAGGATAAGAAATTTAAGAGGTGTTTTAGATTTTAAGAGAAAGAGAAAAAAAGAAAGAAAAGAGAAAAAAAAGAAAAGAAAATTTAGAATAAAAGAAATTTTAAGGTTTTGGTTTTAAAGGATATTTCAATTGAAAAGATTTTAGAAGTTCAGGGGCGTTAGAAACATTGATGGCTGGTTCCCAGGATGTTTTGTCCGAGTCATCAAGGAAGCCTTCCCATTCCACGAGGTATTGAAGTTTCCCCTTGCGCATTCTTGAATCAAGGATACGACTTAATTCCCACTCTAGATGATCTTCTACTTCTACTGGTTCCGGAGGGGGTTGGTTCTTTCCCGGGAATATTTCTCGAGCCAGTTCCAGGAGAGATACATGGAAAACAGGGTGAATCGCCTGCCATTTAGGAGGTAACTTGAGTCGAAATGCAGTTTTAGAGACTTCAGAGTCGATTTCAAATGGTCCCAAGCGCTTTTCAGCCAGTTTCTTTGATGGTCGTGTTGTTTGAATGTTTCGTGCGTTGAGCCATACTTTGTCGCCTGCTTTAAAGGAAGGAGCAGATTGTCGATGTTTGTCAGCCTGTTCCTTGTATCTTTGAATTGCTAATTCCAAATTTATTTTAAGTTCTTCTTGGAGTCGTGATATAGTTTGAAGATAATGTTCCGCAGGATGATTAGTTCCTACATGGATTGAGTTGAATTGAGGATGTTGTCCATAAATGGTTTCGAAGGGAGATTGTTGTGTCGAAGAATGAGTCGAGTTATTATAAGCAAATTCGGCCAGTGGTAACCATGTGGTCCAATCATCATGTTGGTAACTGACATACATTCGAAGATATTGTTCGAGGATTTGGTTAACTCTTTCTGTTTGACTGTCGGTTTCAGGGTGATAGGCTGTGGAGAGGTTCCTCGTGATATTGAGTTGTGGACACAGTTGGGTCCAGAATGTGGATACAAACAATGATCCTCTATCTGAAATAATATCATTTGGTAAGCCGTGTTTGGAAAATACATATTCTAGAAACAATTTTGACAAGTCTTTTGCTGTAGCAGTAGTAGTGGTTTTAATGAAAATAGACATTTTTGAAAATCTATCTACTATTACTAATATAGCATCAAAATCATTAGAAAAAGGAAGTTGAGAAATGAAATCCATCGATAAAGATTCCCAAGGCTTAGAGGGAATAGGAAGTGGTTGAAGCAACCCATGCTTCCAGTGACGGGAGCCTTATTCCTATTACATTTGTAACAAGCTTTTATATAGGCCTTGATTTCTCTGGTCATACCTGGCCAGAAGAAATCCCTCACTATGAACTGGTAGGTTTTATCAACACCAAAATGACCAGCTAATGGAGAATCATGTCGACTGTTGAAAATCCATCATTTTATCTCATTGTTGTCGGGTATGACTACTCTACCTTTGAAGACTAATAGACCTGATTCAATACTAAATCTTTTGGCCCCTTGCTTTGAGAGTATTTTGTCTTTTAACCCTAAACAATAATCGTCCTTCGACTGAGCTTCGAGGATGTTGGATAGTGGATTTTGAAAAGATTGAATTGTTATCGAAATAAGTTGATGAGTCGTTAACATTGATTCGTTGAAAATTGATTGCACATTTGCTGGGTTCTTGTCAGCAAATGCGTCCCCCCGCTGTGGGTAAACGTCGTCCCGACGTGACAAGATATCTGGGACAATGCAGTTCTTACATGGGCGATAGGAAATAGAGAAGGGAAATTCAGACAAAACTTCAGCCCACCTGGCTTGACGCCTGGTTAACACTTTGGAAGACATGAAGTATTTCAAAGCATTATGATCTGTTAAAATTTGAAAAGGACTATCTAGGCTGAGAAGAAAAGAACGCCATTTTTTAAGACAATGGATAATAGCTAAAAGCTCTTTGTCATGAGTTTCATAATTTAATTCTTTGGCTATGAGTTTGCGTGACTCAAAAGCAACAGGATGAAACAAATTTGTTTCAGGATTTAATTAAGAGATGACCCCTGCAATAGCATAATTTCTCACATCTGTCTCAACTATTGTTGAAGCAGAGGGATCAAAATGTCGAAGAATTGGGGCTGTGGTGAACGCCGTTTTTAGTGCTTCTAATTCCTTTTGTGCTGTAGAAGTAAAAACAAAAGGAATGTCTTTTATAAGAAGAGAAGTAAGATTGGAAATAGTTTTAGAGTAATCCTTAATAAATCTTCTATAGAAGTTTGAAAAACCCAAAAATCCTTGGAGTGATTTAATGGTTTTGGGCTCAGGCCATTCCAGGATTTTCTGGACTTTTTTGTCATCCATGACTAAACCGTCAGTGGACAACGTAAAACCCAAAAAATCAATTGATTTGAGGTGGAATTCGCATTTATTATGCTTGGCGTAGAGACCATGATCTTGAAGTCGATTTAGGACCTGTTGAACATGATGAATATTTTCATCTAGTTTTTTCGAGAATATTAAAATATCATCTAAATAGATGACTACAAATTGTTCAACAACATCTTGAAAGATGTCATTAACAAAAGTTTGAAAAGTTGAAGGTGTGTTACACAATCCAAAAGGCATAACTAAATATTCAAAACTACCAAATCTAGTGCGCATTGCAGTCAGTGGTTCATGACCTTCTGCAATGCAAATCAGATTGTAAGTGCCTCTAAGATCAATTTTAGAAAAGAAATTAGCACCATTGAAAAGGGTAAGAAGTAATAACATAGGAGGAACAGGATATGCATTCTTCTTAGTGACTGTGTTGAGCTTTCTATAGTCAACACACAACCTAAGACTACCATCCTTCTTTTTTACAAAGAGGACAGGGGAGCCAGTTGTAGATTTACTGGCTCTGATGAAACCTTTGGCTAAATTCTCTGCAATGTAGTCTCAAAGAACTTGAGATTTGTCCTTCGACAAAGAATAGACAGGACCTGCCGGAGGTACTGGGCCTATTAACTCTATTTGATGGTCGTAGGGTCGATGAGGTGGTAACTTATTGGCCTTGAGTATTGAGAAAACATCGAGGAAATTGTGGTAGATTTCTGGTAGAGTTGATTTAATGGCTTCAACGTTGATTTGGCCGTCCTCTTCATCTTCGAGAGAATCTGTCGAGGGGATACCTGAATTGAGAGAGCAGAATTCGATTACTTCGAGGCAATTTAAATCCTCTTTGAGTGAAGTCATTGAGCTAGAAGGGTTAGCCAATTGCTCAATTAGAAAAAGATCATATGCTTGCAAGTCATCTGGCAGAGATTTGTCCTCTAGCAGGACGTTGTCAGGCGGGTTGTTTAACTCCCTATCGACCTGCATTGAAGAATCAGAAATATACTTAGAGAGTGGGGTGATCAATCCCCTAGTCCAATCAATTTAGGGATTCCAATGAGTTAAAAAGTCATGGCCAAGAATGGTATCGTCCATCCTTGGGGCGTCCAAGACTGATAATTCCCACTCAAAGGGGGGAAAGTTTGGAAAGTTGAAAACCCATAAAACTTTCTTACTCACCCAATATTTGGGTTCCTCTGATTTGACCAAATAGATTGAAGTTCGATCGACATATGTAAATTTTAGTTGAAGCTTCTCGGCAAAAGATAAACTAACAAAAGAAATTGAAGCTCCAGAGTCTATAAGACAACTGAAGGGGATATCCTCCTTAAAAAGAATGAATCTCAAGCGGTTTAAGGCAACTCCAGTCCTTAAGAAATGGAGGTTCTGTGCACTGGGAGAGATAAAATAGTTTGCTTTGCACACAAGTAAACTATCTACTAGTTTTTTGACTTCGAACTAGTACCTTCTCTTTCCTTCAACTTTACACAGTCTTCCAACTTGTGCTTACCCCCACAATACATACATAACCCATTATCTGCTCGTCTCTTCCTCTCAGCTTCTTTAAGTTCCCCTTTAGGATCCAGTACTTTTCTGATATCGCCTGGAGTCGATCCTTTTGGTCGAGGTTTATCCTTTCCCTTATTGGGTTTGGATTGAGTCGAGGAGGATTGATTTGGTCGTGGGTGTGAAGAAGATCCCGATTTAAAATTTAGGCCTTGAGATTTGTTGGCGTATCAACGATGTTGAAGTCGTCCTTGATAAAAGCCGTCAAGTTCAAGGGTTTGATCCATTAAATCTGTTAAAGTAGTCGTCTTCTGACCGTGAAGATTTAATTGATCCAGAATCCTTGAAGGAAGTCATTTCTTGAAATGATACTTAAGGGCAGCATCATTCCATCCTACTCGATTTTGAAGTGCTCTGAAGTTCAAGATATATTCAGAGGCTTTACCATTATCACTCATGCAAAGAAAATCAAGTTCAATTTCTGCGTTGTCAGTTTCATTAGGGTCCCCAAACAACGTAAAGAGTTGGTCTTTGAACTTTTCCCAATTATTGATAAGTAAGTGGGTTTCTGTCGAAGAAAGCATGAGCAGATAAGGTTCAAACCATCTTACTGCTTTCCCGGCTAGGAATGAAGAAGCGTAAACAACCTTTGATTGGTCGCTATTAAAAGGTTTGAGGATCATTATGGAACAGTAGCTTGCAGGTTTGCAAGAAGGGTCGCAATCTGTCGGGGTGATCTCCGTCAAATTTGTCAGGAGATTTCATAGAAGGAGTTTTGAACTTAGATCCCTCTGAAGACATTGGATTTGAAAGTGTTTTCATGAAAAGTCTCATAAAATCTTCCAGAGAGTTAGATGGTCCAGGTTCTGAGGATTGACCAGAAGGGTGATTGGCAGGGGCGGATGGTGCCTTGTGCATTTTATCCTCTCCTTATTCTTCATCACTAGAATCCTCAAAATCTTGTGGAATGTCTTCTACAGATTGAACTGAATGTTGCCGTTCCCTAAGGTCGAGTGGTTCCAAAGAGTGAGTGCGGGAAACAGACCTTGTGGCTGTTGGCCTGCCTCTAGCGCGAGCTCTAGTAGTAGCGCCCGTAGGAGGAGTGCGTTGAACAGGTGCCATTTTAAAATTTTAAAAACACCTAAAAGGACGTAGTGGTGCAAAGAATGAGAACTACGGAGAATTAAATTATACTGTCACCGGAAGACCTACGCACAAGGTCTAGGATGTTCTTGAAAGTGAGATGAGGGATTTAGAAACTTCTTCGAAGCACAGAGGAATGATTCGAGGAAGTGATTCAAAGGTCACTCAAAGTAAGAGCTATGGGTTCGAGGTATGTTCGAGAAGAATTATAATATAGTTTCAAAGGTATAAGGAATTCTTAAGATCTCACGAAGGGTTGGAAACTCAACAATCAAAGATTTAGGATTTAGAAATGATTATTGAGAAAATAAAGAAAGATACAATAATAATGATTTAACTTAAAAGATTGTACCACTATTAAATGTAAATACGTTTTTTTTATAATTTAATTCTAAGGAATGTCGAACCAAAAAACCCAACCCTTTTATATCCTATATTCCTCCTTGCATTGACCTCCCTCTCATCACACCATTCCCATACCACAGACCATTAATAACATACACTTAGACCCTCTTCGCTAATATCTGTCCATGCTCAATTTACCCCTTTTAATTAATTAACAAACTTTTTAATGAAAACTACTAATGTACTATTACGTTGATCATAGCACTGTGTCGCTTATTGAAATTAAGACTAAGGCACACTATTGAGAGATTGACTAATTTAGATTTAGATTTTAGGCTAGCGCAGTTGAATAGTAAGTACACAAAGGGGAATCGCAGTTGCTATGGAGAATTGCTTCCTGCGCTTCGAGTATAGATTTAGAACTCGATATTATTGATTTAATGAGCTGCTTTTGCATCAAGTGTCACGTGGCGCGTGACAAAAGGTATTTCACAACACACAAAGAAAACCACAAACTTGACATTCATTCTCAGTAAAAAGGTATTTTGTGTAGCACGATATGGCATATTTTTTTAAACCATCATCATGGTTGATTTGGTGGAAATAAGAAGTATTTTGAAATCGAAAATTTCTAACTTTGATACCCCCTAATGAGTGGATCAGAAAGAATAGTACTCTAGCCAGTCATAATCCCCACCTCCTCAATCTACGCTAGCACTAGCACTAGCACTAGTTATTTTTTTCATTCCTTTTTGTTAAGTTCTCATGGGTTGACTTTAAAATAATCAATGAAATACTTATACAAAATGAGTCATAAAAATGGCTATGCTATTAAATTATAAGATTTTGATTTATAAATTCATTTAACTTAAAAAAAGAAGGAAGGAAGAAAATGGAGTGAACTAATTATCATTTACCTTGAAAAAAAAAACTAGAACAAAAGAACACCTACCTCTATAATGATAAAAATCTTTAGTATGGGTACTTTACCAAAGATTGAACCTGTCAAGAGGTCTTTCAAGTCTAGAAGGTTTCACAGAGAGGTCCAATGGCTGTAAAACTGGGTTTTAAAGGATTCAAACTTGGGTACATATTTTCTTATCTTAGAGATTATTTACCCAATAATAAGAGGTAAAAGGGTGGATTATTATTATATTTAATGGATTAGAATTACAATCAATGTAAATACTAAAGCAATAATAGATAATAATAAAGGGGATTGTAAATAGTTGTGATAAAGTAAGTAAGTAATGAATGAGATGAAAAAGTACAAAAAGTGAGGGCCTTTTATAGGCAAAAATGTGGGAAATAAAGACACGGAGTTAACACCACCTATTACAAGGGTGTGAGAAGAAAACTGAATAAGAAAGAGTGTATATAAAATAAATAAAAAATAAATTAATTGGTACGTCAACAAGGGCATCATTTTCATTTGCAATAAAATATGAGTTCCCTTGGACTGTCACAATTAATACAACACATTTGATTTAAATATATTGATTTCATGGAAATCCAAATCTCTCAGTAAAAGAATTTGATATTTTTAAGGATTTTATTATATTTGTATTATTTATTTTTATTCCCACTCAACTGTATTATTGAGCACGGTATTAGGGAGTAAAAATGTATGGGACAATTACTAAAATTAAATATTTACATTACTTAATATACTTAGCTAGTTAGTTGTAAGTAATACATAAGTAAATACTAAATAATTAATTATAAATAAGAGTTTTAAAAAAGATGTGGCTTCATCTCAGTAAAATAATTAATTATTTTACTGAGTAAGTCTAGTAGCCCGGCTGACACTCCCTCACTCTAAAAAAACAATAAAAAATAAGCTATGATTTTTTCTTTTTATACTTTTTTAATGGAGTAGGAAGATTAGATATCACCTTTCCAGGTATCCAAGAATCATATTCAGAAGATTTATTCTTGAATCTCAAGAAGTATTCTGTACCTTTTTCAGCAGTGACTATTCTGTCATTCAGAATCTTTTCGATTTCTGCTGTTTCAGTGATTTCATTTGGGTTTTTCTTTGGTCTTCCCCTCCTTTTTGGAAATAAATCACTATTGGATGTGTAAGGTTTCAGAAGGGATATTGGAAAAACAGGATGTTTTCTCTCATATGGAGAATACAAAATAACCTCAACTGCATTATCTCCAATCATTCTTCTGACAACAAATGGACCAATAAATGGTTCTTTTAATTTGTTATTACCTTGTAAATTGAAGTGGACTGTAGAAATCAACACTTCATCACCCTTTTTAAAAGTGTATTCCTTATGGGATTTGTCCCATCTCTTCTTCTCATAATCAAATGATTTTTCAATAAATTTTTGAGCATGACTTCTGCAAAGTTTTTGCATTTGAAGAAAAGATTTTACACCAGGATTTAAATCCAATTTAGGTATTTTGTTATTGAGAATTTGGGCAGGAGTATTAGGAACATATCCAAGCCAGAGCTCAAAAGGCTTTCTTTGAGTAACAGAATGAACAGTGCTATTATAAGCAAATTCCAACCCAGGAAGTAAGGTAACCCAATCATGAGTGAATTTGTCATTATCTTTATGCTTAAGGCCAAAGGCACAATACCTTCTTATCATGTTCTCTAAGTTCTGAATCATTCTTTCTGCTAAGCCATCAGTCTGAGGGTGATGGGCAGTAGAAAGTTTCAGATCACAATTAGAAACATCCATCAGAGACATTCAAAATTCAGAAGTAAATTAAGGGTCTCTTTCAGAGATTATGGCTTTAGGAAAACCAGCAGTATTAAACATATGAGACCACCATAAGAAAGCTAATACTTTAGTCAAAACATCCTTGTGGGAAGGGATAAATTTACACATTTTAGTGAATCTGTCCACAATAACCCAACAAGAGTTATAACTGTCTTTTCCAGCAATAGGTAATCCTGTTACAAAATCCATGTTTATTATCTGCCATGGTGCATCAGGAGGTTCAATATGTTGCATTAATCCAGCTCTCTTACCAGTCAATCTTTTTGATCTTTGGCAAGAATCACAAGATTCAACATATAATTTTGTGTCTTCAGACATATTTACCCACCAAGCAGTGTTCTTAATTCTGATAATTGTTTTTTCAAGATCAAAATGTCCAGCTAATATGTCATCATGACAAATTTTCAAGATTATTTCCTTCATAAAAGGAGGAATAACAATAACATTACTCAACCTCCTTCTATAATATAGATATCCTTCATCTATTCAAATTTAACTTTTTACAAAGCCTTTTGGTACTTTGGTGGAAGGGTTTTAATTAATTCTTTTATTGAAGCATTCTTTGGATCATTTAATATGGTGCATAACTTTTTAAAGTCAGTGTCCTTATCATATGAATCCAGAATAAGCTGTAATAGCTCTTCCTCCATATCAACCACATATATCCCATGAATATGAATAATTTCATCCTCAGGATCATAAGCAGGATTAGAGTCATCATTTGGTAAAGGTAACCTTGATAACATATCCACATTTGAGTGAGCAATACCAGACCTATGAATAATTGTCATTCTCCCCCTGTATTCTTGAACAGCTAACTGCCATCTGAACATATGTCTTTTAGGTGTTTTCAAGTTTAAAAGGGATTTGACTGCACTGCAGTCAGTGACAAGTTCAAATTTCTGGTCATCTAGGTAATAATGTAGCTTCTCTAGAGCCCTACTACAGCCAAACATTCCAATTGAGTAGCACCATATTTCAACTCACTATTTCTCAAGGTTCTTGAAATATAACAAATTACTACTTTCGATACTTTATCATTCATCACTTGTTTTTGATGGATGGAAGCACCTAGACCAATAAATCTGGAATCAGTGTACAAAACAAATGGTTGATTAAAGTCAGGTAAAGCAAGAATTGGTGCTGAAATCAAACAGTGTTTCATAGTGTCAAAGGCTCTTTGTCTTTCACTATTCCAGACAAAAGCAACATCCTTTCTAGTTAATTGGTTAAGGGGTAAAGCTATGACTTGGTAATTTTTAATATACTGTCTATAGTATCCACACATTCCCAAAAAACTCTGGAGCTCTCTAAATGTAGTAGGAGCCTTCACCTGTTGTATGGCTGCCACTTTGTTTTGGTCAACACATATCTGTAAGGCTGAAACAACATGACCAAGAACTTTTAAAGAATGGAAACCAAATTTACATTTCTTCAAAGCAAGTGTCATATTTATTTCATTTATTTTGTGGAACACTTTACACAGGTGGTTAAGATGGTCCTCAAATGTTTTTGAGAATATAATGATATCATCAATATAAACCATCAGCCATCCTTCAATTATCTCTTGATGGAATGTGTTATCCATAAATTTTTGGAAAACTGAAGGGGAATTTTTAGGGCCACATGGAATCCTAACATACTTATAAATACCCATATGAGTAGCAATCATCAGAAAATTCTGAGAATTTTTCTCAACAGGTACCTGGTGATATCCCTTGTTACCATCAAAGCAGCTGATATATTTAGCACCCTGTAAGGTAGCATGTATAGAGCTAATTCTAGGTAAAGGATAGATATCATCAACAGTATAAGTATTTAGTGCTCTATAATCACGACATAACCTGGCTTTATCTTTCTCATAGGAAATCAGGAAAGGTGAGATAACACAATATTTAGGTGTTTCAACTACCTTTTCAATAATATTCATTTTTAAAAGGGTAGAGATATTGTCTTCAATCTATTTTCTCTTTGTGGGAGAAGAAGGATAAGGCTTCTTCTTTAAACTAGGTGGTATATCAGTTAATGGACAAGACAATGAAAGTTTCATTTCTTCTTTAACTAATCCCAGTTCATGTGACTTATGAGCAAAGGCCATAGGAAAAGTTTTTATCAAGTTAATGATGGAATCTTTATCCTCACCAGAAAGTTGTTCTCCAAAAGAGGCATTGTCAATTTCAGACATAAGGGCATGCATTTCTTTTGTAGATCTTCCTTTATATTGAACCACAGAATTACATGTGTTCAATTCTGGTTTTAATAATATTTTAGGGGAGGAAATCTTGAGTTTTCTCTTCCCATTAATCCCCATTGTGAAACATTGGTTTGAAGGATCCAATTTTATGCCATACTTGGTTAAAATATCATTCCCTACAATAAACCAATTGCTTAAGTTATCATTTTTCATGAAAACAAAATCACAAATAGCTCTTAAAAACCATTGTTATATTTAAAAAACACTGTGGCTTTGTATTTACAAATGGGGGACCAAACAGAGCCATAACCTCTCCAGTTTTCAGAAATGATAGGCATAAGTTTTGATTTATAGTCTTGATACACTGAAGAAAGTTCTCTTTCAGAAACTACACTTCCTCCAGCTCCAGAATCCAGAACAATTTCAATGCTGGTTCCATAAATCAAGACTGGTGCCTTGAGAGGGGCAATAACAATTGAGCTATCCTCAATTTTCTTTATGATCTCAGCATCCTCAACTGTAGATAAAGCATTATTATCAATATCAATAGTATTAAAACAATGAATATCCTCTTCCAGCATCAAGATTTCTTGTTGATATTCATATGAAATATTGTTGGCACAGTCACTTGAAGTATCATTCAGTGCTACTGTGTCTTCAGCATGCTCCTCTGTTTGTTCCACAAGATTTATCTTCTTGTCACAAACATGGCCCTTCTTCCAAGGCTTTTTGCACTTGAAGCAAGTGTTTGTTACATACTTTTTAGTTGCAACAGGGGAAGAAGGTTTACCAACCTTTTCCAGAGGTTTCTGTTGGTAATTGGAGGGTTTCTCTCAAGCGGTTCTAGGAATGAATCTTCTGGAATCATACTTGTTGTTTAGAAGAATCTCACTACAAGTATTGATGAAAGAAGAAGGTTCTCTGGTGAACTCAGTCCTAGCCACAATCAAGTCTCTCAAAGGCATTGGTAATTTATAAAGGATCCTGTCCTTCCATAACTCAAACTCCATTTTTGGGTCCATAGCTCATAAGATTTTTACATGTTTCATTAAGAACTCAAAAGGTTTATCAGTAGAAGAACTATATTTAGTTTCCTCATACTGCCTTTGTTGAGCCATCCTAAACTTGGAGCCCCCAAATTGTGTTTTAATTAATTTTTTCCAATCTTCCCATGAGTAATTATTCCCATCCACAAGGACAGATTCATACCACATTAGGGCTACATTGGTAAATAAAGAAATTAACTTAGACACAATTTCCTCATCTGGAAGTTTGTAAGAGTTTTTCAAGTTATCAATTCTGCAAATGAATTGTTGCCAATCAGAAGAAGAATCACCATTAAATTTTGGATATTGGTCAAGTTTTGGCCAATTCTTTTGATTTGAAGGAGTCTCCTTAGTACCAGCTTGTTTCTGAGTAAGAAGCAGCTGTAACTTCCCCAATTGTGCAGTAATCTCATTGTTTAATCCCTCTGTTGAAGATCCTGGTGCATCATCAATTTTTTATGGAAACTCAGTGGTATCAACAGGTATTTCTGGAACTAATTTTACTTTAGATGAACTAGCCACAGGTAACCTTGGAACATCCTGCACTATATGTTCCTTTAAAGAAATGTCAGAATATTTTTGATCATTAAACAGTGAGTTCAATTTCTCTTCAATGGTTGTTAGTCTGGTTTTCACTCTTGGAAGACTAGATAAACTCTCATTGATTGTTGCAAAAGATAACTGATTTTTATTATGAAAAGATGAATAATGGTCATTTAATCTTTTCAGATTCATCTTATCTATCTCCAGCTCCTGGCAACAGATAGACACAGTATCTTGTAATTTAGACAAATCATTTTTAATATTTTGCCACAAAGCAACCTTCTTTTCATGAGTTGCTTTATAATTAAACAAATCATCAGAAACTCTCTGAAATTAACTCCTTAACGATTGATAACCCTGTTAAGTTAACAAACTATTAAACTTTTGAGTTAATTGCATATTGTTCATAATATGATTTTGCTTTGCAATAATATCTCTCAAATACTCATCATTAATTCTTGCTGCATCTGGAGTGTTTCTCAATAAGGAAACAGAGTAACTTTCCAGATTCTCATAAAACTCAGGATCAAGTGTCTTATCAATAACAGCCATATCAGGATTTATCATTGAAGCAGCAATTAAAACTAAAGGATTAGATACATGAGTGATTTTTCTACTATTCTCAGCCTCTACTGGGCTCAAGGTTTCATCCCCTCTTGAAGAATTACCTGAAGGAACAGAATCAGCTACAAGAAATGGTACTTGAGAATCAATAGAGGGGCTTACCAAGGCTTTCTGGGCAAGATCATATGGTTTTTTCTTTTTCTGCCTCCTTGATAAGGGTGAGGAGGTGTGGGGTTAAATTGGCTGGCTCTTGATGGACCTCCTTGAGGCAATTTAGTCTGTTGATTTTAAGAGGGTAATCCCAGTGAGTGTTCAGCCAGTCCCACTGCCACTTGGATACTTCCACTCTCTCTGGCTGCTGGGGAGCCAATTTTTGAAGATCCCTGGGGGGAGGAGGTCTCCTCTTCTCTTGAAGAAAAGCATCTATTTTTCTTTCCTTTTCTTCTAGAGCATCTACTCTTGACCTCAATTTCAAGTTTTATGTCCTCAATTATTTTATGTGTGTTGAAAGGTTCTTTACTTGTTGAGGTAGTGGCATCCTTTTTATTTTGAAGCCTTTTGGAAGTCCTTCTGGGGGGTTGACTAAAGGTTTCTGTTCCTGAGTTGTCTCTACCAGAATTTCTACTTCCTCCATTTCCACATCCTGATTGGGCCAATGATTGATAAATTTGAGATAATTTTCTAGTTAAAGGAGAACTCACAGAAGTAGCCTCATCATAATCAATTAAATCCAATTCCTCTTCACGTGCAGCAGAAACACCTTGATCAGTCTTTTTTTTAAAAAAAAATATTATAAACTGAAATGAGGGAGGGAAACAATAAGATGAATTAGTTTTTATTTTTACTTTTTATTTAAAAGAATAAAAATAAAAAATAAAAATCCTTCAAGATAAAAATCAACTACAATTATAATCAATTTATTAATTCAAAACAATTTAAAATAAGGATTATTAAATAATGAACTGAAGAAATAAATTTAAATTTTTATTAACAATTTTATGATAATTATTATCAGGATTTTAAATCAACTGAAAAATAATTAATTTCCAGGACTTAATGTCTACTGAAATAATTAAATATGAATTATATTAAAAAAGATTTTATTGTCAGGACAATTTGTCAACTGGAACAAAAAAAATTTAAATTATCATGACAAAAGTCAACTGAGAATTATAATAATTAATTTTTAAAATATAATTTTATTACCTCTAGGACTAAGAACACAATTGCTCTATCTTTGTCAACTAGGAAAAAATAAAATAATTAATAAAAAAATTAATTTCAATTTACTAGACACCTCCCCCTGTAAAATGAGCAAATTAATTCCACTTACAGAGTGCTGAGTAAAAGGAAATACATAGAGAATGAAGAGTGCAAAGTGACCCACAAATAGTAATTACAATAACTACCACAAAATATATGACTTTAGTCAATATATGAACCTAAGTTTTGGAGCACGGTTTGATTCCCGTTTGTAGCAAAAATTTTAGTCACGTGATATATGACGTTCATCATTTTTGTCATTAACTTGTCCTTATAGGTACCTCAATGGCAGTGATCCCCACGGTCTCTGGCCTCCAATAAAGATGCGCCGTTGACGATTCAGAAAGGTCACCAACTGTCAAGAGGTCTTTCAAGTCTAGAAGGTTTCACAGGGAGGTCCAATGGCAGCAACAATGGGTTTTAAAAGATTCAAACTTGGGTACGTATCTTTTTATCTTAGAGGTTATTTACTCAATAATAAGAGGTACAAGGGTGGATTATTGTTATATTTAATGGATTAGAATTACGTTCAATGTAAATACTAAAGCAATAATAGATAATAATAAAGGGAATTATAAATAGTTGTGATAAAGTAAGTAAGTAATGAATGAGATGAAAAAGTACAAAAAGTGAGGGCTTTTTATAGGCAAAAATGTGGGAAATAAAGACACAAAGTTAACACCACCTATTACAAGGGTGTGAGAAGAACACTGAATAAGAAAGAGTGTATATGAAATAAATAAAAAATAAATTAATTGGTACGTCAACAAGCGAATCATTTTCATTTGCAATAAAATATGAGTTCCCTTGGACTGTCACAATTAATACAACACATTTGATTTAAATATATTGATTTCACGGAAATCCAAATCTCTCAGTAAAAGAATTTGATATTTTTAAGGATTTTATTATATTTTTATTATTTATTTTTATTCCCACTCAACTGTATTATTGAGCATGGTGTTAGGGAGTAAAAATGTATGGGACAATTAAATTAATTATTTACATTACTTAATATACCTAGCTAGTTAGTTGTAAGTAATACATAAGTAAATACTAAATAATTAATTATAAATAAGAGTTTTTAAAAAGATGTGGCTTCATCTCAGTAAAACAATTAAGTATTTTACTGGGTAAGTCTAGTAGCCCAGCTGACAGAACCCATATTTATTCAAAACTGCAGGAAAGCTTTGCAACAATAACCACAGTTTTTGTTATGAACTGGGAGCTACTAATTTAATTTACTTACACCTATCTTAATTCTTAAAATAATCCATTACTTCACTTTTCTGTTATTTTTGAACCTCACCTTAGCTGTCAAAAAAAAGAAAAAAAATTCACTCCACTTTTGTTACTGAACACTTTTTTAATTATCATTCCGTGTCACACTAATGAATACAATAAAACTTTTTCACCCCTAAAATTTAAATTTATCATTCTTGCTATGATTCTCATCCAATATTGATCTGAATATCACTATGAAATTCAAGAACAAAAATGATTAATAAAATGAGTGTTGCAGATTTTATTTTCTGTCAAAATAAGCTGTTAATACATCAGAGGAAATCTGGGATTTATATGAGAGAAATTCATTCTGTTTTAACTCCAATTTTTACTTTCTTTACACCTGAATTAAACACACTTTATAAATTTCTGATAATAAAAATTAGCACCTTATTTAGTCTCAGATTTGGCCTGAATTGAACCCCACTTAATCTGGCATTGAGCACAAGGTAATCATTTTTCATATTGAATATGCTACTTCAATACACATTATAAATTAACAATGCATATGAATTGTGCATTCTTTATGAGCATGCAAAATGAAATCATATTGAATAAGCATTATGTACTTATATGAATTTTCATAATGCATGCGTATCAAATATGTCTTATGAATTTATTCTGAATATTTGTCCTGCATCTTTATATACATGTTCATTATAGGAACTTGGCTCAAATTCAAAAATATGTATTCAATATAATTTTCTTAATAAATAGCATAGAACTGTAGAGAGATATTTTTCAATGACTCTGATGTATTTTCAAATTAAACCAGCTTAGTTTCCAAAGTTTATTTTGTCAACATTAATAGAAAAAATATTTCTCTAAAATTAGGGGATCTCAAACATTACCAAACATGCCTTGGTGGAGTTCATTAGAAAAATTTCAGACAATAATGCCATGAAACAGGGCAGATTTGGTATTTGGAGCTTCAAACATCAAAAATAAGATGATGGTGTGTTTGTAGCTAGTTCTTACTGATCATGATTATGAAGGGAAGTTTTTGATGACTTTTTTTACTCAAAATAAGGCAATTTTTGTGCGGAAATTCTGTCAAAATACACCTATCCAGGGCAGGTGTATTTAATTTTCAGATGGAAGATTTGGTACCTTTTTTTTGGCATGCTTATGTGGCATACTTTGCAATGTTTGAGACCCCCTCATAAGTATTTATTGCTAGTAATAGTGATGATAAAATAAATTACACATTCATTGATTGATCCATTTTATTCCAATAAGAAAAATTAATTGAAAGTGTGAAAATCTAAAAATAATAGGAGATATCAAAGTTATAAATATTCCATTTTAGAATACCTCATTTTTTCACCAAGTCAATCATGATTATTTTATAAAACAAGTCATATTGTGCCTCACAAACCCCTTTTTACTGAAAATGAATGTCAAGTTTGTGGCTTTCATTTTGTGTTGTGAAATACTTTTTAAATAATTTTTAAATTTCAAATTTTGATACCCCTTAATGTACTAACAGGAAAAATGGGTTTTTTAGAAGCCATTAGAAGCCAGTTTTAAAGCCATTGAAAGTTGATTTTGAAGTATGGTTTTGAAAATAAGTTTATGAGGCATACACATAGTATTTAAATCATGCATTCATCATTGATATGCATTGTGTGTGAATAATGAATATATACAATAAATGCATATTTAATTTAAATATTCCAGATTACATATTTTATTCTTGAAATTTACTGGATGAGTACTGAAAATGTGTGATGAGTACTTTTTTCAAGTGAAATTTGGAAATAGTTAGTCCAAAGGAGAAATAAAAAATACAATTTATTTACAAAAGATACTTAAAAAAGCATTATATATATATTAAAAAAAACTTATCTGTAATTCAAGTGAGGTATTTAGATTAACAAGATTCACCAAAAAAATATAGTGTGAAAATTTTCTAGAAAGTCTTTAGCTTGTTTATTTCTTTCACCTTTGATTGGGAAAATATTTGAGGCACATAAATTTATCAAAAATTGAGTGTTGAACTTCCACTAAAACAAATGTTCATTTTGTCTTGGGGAGTAACAATGACACAAAAATTACACAACAGTTAAGTAGAAATTATTTTTGGCACTTAAAGGTCTTAGGTTGGTCTTCAGTGCAAGAAACAATTGTTTTGTATCTATTGCACAAATGTTGCTTAATTGATGCACCCAATGGAGAAAAAAACATGTGCTGTAGTGTTCACTAAATTCACCTTGAAGAAAAATAAAAGTTTAATTAATTTTTTTTCTTTTAGAATTGGTTCAATTATTAAGATTGGTATCTCAATTACCACACAATATGTAGGGCTGACTTGCTAAAAAGTCCACAACCTTGAACTCAAATTCATATATATTTTAGCACTCAATGAGGAAGTGGAACAAAAATTATGAAAAGATGATTGAGTTTCCTTGAACACACATTGAATAAAATTTGAACATTCAATGAATTATAGGTGATCAAAAGTGGAAAAAATAGTGAGGCTTGACTTACTGGAATTTTTGAGGGATTTTTACTATAAGTGAGTCCCACTACCAAGCCAGAATGTCAGATGCATACAATTTAAAAACATTATTTTATTTTTTTATCCTTTCAAAATATTTAAACTCTTATGTTATTTTAATATCAATATTTTCTACAGGTTTTATAAGATTATTTACCTATGGACATGTAGAGTAACACCACAAAACAAGGGGGGAAGACTTTCTAACAAGTCCGCAACCTTGGACCCAAACTCACCACCCATTAAACACACATTGAGCTATTGATAAAGGAACCATACAATCAGATATGGACACCACTCAGCAGAGCAGTTTTAGGTGGGTGTTCAAATAGAGTTCAGTATGGTTTCAGTATGAGTTCAGTCTAAGTTCCATCTGTGTTCCATCAGAGTTCAGGTTGGGGACTTGCTAGCAAGTCCACCCACTATATTGCGTAGTGTAATAATCTAATATTATAAGAATTTATTCATGAAGAAATATTGAATTTATATTTCTCATAAAATTTTTATTGTAAAAATTTCTAGAAAAAATTTATTTTCTTGTTGAATCAATTAATATTATTAAATATTAACAGTATTTGAATTATTTCTGTGAAGGTACACAGCATTCTTAAAGTTTAATTTAGAATAAGTTGAGTTAATGGTTTAATTTAAGAAATTAAGAAATATACTATATTTTTAAAAAAAAGAAAAATATATGTGTACAATTTTACTTAAATTAATTTACCTTTATCTGAATTATATAAATCAAATAGATGTACAATTTTCATGAGAATAAATCATATGGCTAATGAAAATTGCACATTATTAATAGGTTTTTTTTGGCTTGTTTCTTGCTATTACAATTTCCAGACTTATCTTTTTTTATATATACATATTATTGTTTTTTATTTTTTCAAAAATATCTTTCACACCACTTCCTTCTCCTTAATTATGTATCTTTACTTCTCTCTTCTGACATTTTTTCTGTTGCTTAAATCTTACTTCACACTCCCTAGTCCTTTCCTCTCCCAATCACTGGTGCCCCTTTTCCACCCCTCTTCATCCCACTTCACCCCAATCACTCCTTTCTCTCACCTTCAAACCCCTTTTACTCCTCTCATTACCCCTCTATACCCCATCCCAAATCATCTCACTCATTTTTCTTTTCTTTCCATTCCTTTTACTCCATTAATATTAAAAAGGGGGATGCAGACAGAAAAAGGGGCAGAGAGAAAAGAGAAATGATGAATTTTTTTGGGAGTGAAAATAGTGTGTTGAAGCTAAATAGTTTCAATTTTCTGGAAAAGAGATGGGTTAAGGGGGGTACCCAATTTAAAAGGGTAGGGTGCAAGTTAAAAGGGATGGGAAAGGGTAGGGAAGGGAAAGAAAGGGATGAGAAGGGATTAAGAAGAGAAGAAAAGCAGTGTATTGAGGTAAATAATGAATGTGACAATTGGAGAGGGGTAAGGAGGGATAAAACTTGGGGTTTGAAGCTTAGAGAGTTCATCAAATGTGTCATAATATTAATCACAATATGAGGGGTAAGAAAATAATTTAAAGGGATGTTGTGGAAGATAAAATTGTGTGAATAGGTGGAGAGAGTTACAAAGGAGGTAGCAAAAAATTTATAGTAAACTCTGTTATTCATCCAAACAACAGAGCTCACCCTGCCAAATTACGTTTATTGTACTCTAATATAAAAATTAAGCAATAGTGATGGCGTATAGATATGTGTGCACCTGAATACATAAAATGTATTTATTTATTGGATATTTTAAATAAACACTTCACTTAAAAAGATCAAGAAGTATTAAAATATATGAATTAGGCATGCAATACTATTATGATTCTTTACAAGTTAATTCGCAGAATTCCTATTATATCTATACATAAGATTAATAAAAACTGAAATTGAAAACTTTGAAAAAATATTGAAAAATATAGAATAAACTATAATAATATTTCAAACTAATGGTATGATGTATTTCACGAGTTTAATGTGTTCAGCTTTAAGTTTAACAGAAAATTCATTTGGTGAGATTCAAAATAGATTATAATTTTATTAAACAACTAAGATTAAGGCTTGACACAAAGTTCAATGATATAATTCATATATATCTTGATTCCTTATTTATTTCGATCAATTCAAATACCTGAATACATACTTTAAATTTATTTTTTTAAAAATTAACTAAACTAGCTGTCTCAATATCTGTTCCAATATCTATTTAGTAATATAGTAAACTCCTTGTGTCCTTTTTATTTATAAATATTTTCATTCAAATGATTATATACATTCTTGAAAAGAATTATATCTAAGTGTTTATGGAACTCATATTGAACTCCCAATGACATCCTGTTTCCAACTGTGACTTAGGCTAAGTTAAACTATGCAAAATTTTTAACTTTTTAAAATTTTTATAAAAGATTTTTAAACGTAAAAATATAAATATTTTTATAAAATTAATCTTTATATTAAATCATTTTAATTTCTTGAAATAAATTCAAATTATAGTTCATCTTGAGAAAATATTTTATTGAAAATTGTTGTAAGTTGATTTTCTAAAATTATTATATTATTTTTTTCTATATGAAAGATTAAGAAACTAACTAAAAACTAATTTTATATAACTATTATAGATAAAAAAGGTGTGATATCTCCTGTTTAGATACAAAATATTCAAGAAACCAATTTTTTTATTTTAGGCTCAAATTATATAAATCCTCCAGAGAATTGCATAATTTTTTGAATTTATAATTGTAAGTTTAAATTGAAGCCCCATAAGATAAAATTGGTATTTTCTTTAAAAAAAAGTAAATAAATTTCTTTTAAATCAATATATATTTCTATGATAAGAAAAATTATAACATTACTTTTCTGTTTTAAATCTTTACTGAAAATTTGAAATATTCTCTATTTAAATCAATTTTCATAGAAATATAGTCATTATAGTATTGTTTTTCAATAAAGCAAATTACAAGAATATTCATTAATTATTCTTTTTAAATAAAATATGAAAGGGATGGTATTTTATAGACTTCAAAATTGAATAGCAACATCATAAAATTTTGACCTCTTGGTGTGAATGTCATATTTCTAATAAATCATCTTTAAATACTTAACCCATATATTTTATTTAAGAGATATGTGTAGATTTTCAGTTGTGAATTACTCATGTACAAACCTCTGTTGTGTTTAAGACTAAAAAAGTAAGCCTGCATCATTTTTCCTAGTTTATTTCTCAAAACTTTAGTATTGAAATTTTTTCTTATTACTTCACCACACAATATGGGGGGGAGACATTCTAGAAAGGCTGAAACCTTGAACCTAAATTCATCACAGATTGAACACACGTTGAGCTATTCACAAAGGAACCTTACAATCAACAATGAACAGCACTCAGCAGAACATTTATAGGTGGGTGTTCAAGTAGAGCTCAGTATGAGTTTAGTATGAGTTCAGTCTAAGTTCATGTTGGGGCCATCCCTTATATTGTTTAGTGTTTGAAATATTAATAAATATTTCATTTAATTAAAATATGATTCCTTATACAATGAAATATGGGGGGCAGACTTGCTAGCAAGTCCACAAACTTGAATCCAAAGTTATATCTAATTGAGAACACATTGAGGAAGTGATGAAACAACCATGAAGAAGTAGTGAATTGACTTTGAACACAAATTGAAGCTAATTTGAAAATTTATTGAAAAACATTTATTCATTAGAAACTATAATCTTTAGGCTTTAATTACAAGAATTTTTGAAGGAATATTGAAATAATTGATTCCCACTACCCAACCTGGCTTGCAAATGCAAAAAATAATAAAAATTAAAATATTTTTGTATTCTTATAAAATAATAAAATTCACATATGAAATGAACTAAGAGACATTTTAAATTGTTTTATAATATTTTTAGCTACCAATATATAGATAAATATTAATAAATATAAAAAGAATGCCACAAAGGGAGATATGTAAACCCAGGGGCATTGTTCACAAAAAACTGGGTTTTTTAACTTAAGATCTCACCCAACTTGAAGATTGGGGTTTGGAGTCTTAAAAAAAACTAAAACTCTCTGCCTAACCAAGGATTGATACTTGTGTTATATTACTGGATGTTTAATTTCAGGATAAAGTCTTGAGACATACCTAGTAGATACTAAATAGTGGAGGGTAGAGTTAAAACCAAGAAATACATATCTGAGTCCAAACTTAAAAGTCAGCCTTACCCCATTCACAGCCCCTTCTAGACAGATGGAAAGTTGGGCACTCAGTGAGAGAAAAATGCAGAGTGTTCTGCTGAATTTGGGATCTCTGTGAAAGTGGGCTGTGGGCAAGTAATACAAAAAAGACAGAGTCCAATTTACTATAACTGTGCAAATGGCCGATGGAAATGTGCTCTTTAGCATCCCAATCACAATTGAATGACATGTCTTCCCTTGAAATGAGTCTGTCAGTCACTCTAGTCAAGATCCTAAGCACTGGCCTTAAACCCGTTTTCACCCTATCTGAACCACCCTTGCACCATGCACACTCCAATCAACTTTTGCCCACATATCAAACCTGACTTGTCCTTTCTTTTGGAGCCATTGAGACATCAGTCTCCTCAAATTCCCCAATTTTCTTTTTTCTGCCCTGCAGATACCACATTCTTGTTCCTGATGACCTATCTTGCAACAGAAAATCTTCATCCTAGAAGAATTGCAACAGCAAAGAAGAAGATAAAAGTGGAAGCCCTGGCCTTATCTTTCTCAATCTTATTTCTGGCATGGATGAGGATTTACACTATGTAAAAGGGGATTTATGGGGTTGATGGGGAAATAAAAGGGTTTAATTTGAGTGATAAGGGGTGTATTGAGATAGTGAGGAGTGTGAAAAGGGGGGGCAGTATGAGGAGGAAAACAAAAGGAATGGTGTGGGTGAAAAGTGAAAAAGGATAGGAGGGGAGGGAAGAGGAGTGTCAAGACTTAGGTTGGGAGGGCTGGAGAGTATAGCAAGTTTATAAAAATGGTTTCTAAAATGGGAGGGATTGAAATAAAATTGAAAGGGGTGCAAACACAGCCAAATGTGAGGAGATGTGAGGAGTATGTCAAATGAGGCAGTGAAGAACCAAAAGTGTATCAAAGGTCTCGAATCCTTTTATTTAATATAAGCTATTTTTTAGTCAAATAATAAATACCCTGTTGAAGTAAACATATTCAATCACCTTTTATTTAATATAAGCTATTTGTTAGTCAAATAATAAATACCCCGTTGAAGTAAATGTATTCAATCACCTGTCCCCAGTGATTTATGCGCAACACGGGATAGTAACAAATATCGATAATAAATAAAAGAATGAAGAGAAAATAACGTGAAGAAATCAATCAGCTTTTGGTAATGGAAAAGTATAAGATTGGATTTCAGAGTGTTGAGAAATAACCATAATAATAATAATACAGACCTTTTATTTAATATAAGCTATTGGTTAGTCAAACAATAAATACCCCATTGAAGTAAACGTATTCAATCACCTGACAGGTATACTAATGTTAATACCAGTTAAACACAGTAGTAATGTAATACATGTACTTGTCCCCAGTGATTGATGCGCAACATGGGATAGTAACAAATATCGATAATAAATAAAAGAACGAAGAGAAAATAATGCGAAGCGATCAATCAGCTTTTGGTAATGAAAAAGTATAAGATTGGATAAGGATACAAGAAAGGTATCATCTACTATATATAATCTTGTATTATCAACATACACCCTGATTGATTGATCACATCTTAAATCAATAAACCATATAAACTAATCAATGTGTTAAGCACGTATAGAATACCATGGAACATGTCGTCCTAATTACCCGTCTCCTTCAATACCCCCCCTGCTTCAGGCATGATTAGATTCAAGCGTTTTTTGTCATTATCATAGCAAATTCGAGGTTGTTGTTTAGTGAAAATATCGGCTAGCATATCCACAGTGGAACAATAAACTATTTGTATCTCATTGCGTTTAACTTTTTGACGTAACCAGTGATAGCAAACAACAATATGCTTTGAGAGTTCATTGATTTGAGCCTCTTTAGACAAAAATATGGCACCATTATTGTCACAAAAAAGATCAGGTTCATTGATGCGACTGAGGATCTGGGGTGTAACCATATCAATGTTAAGAGAGAAGAAAAGCTTTGTGATCCAGACAAGCGTTTTTGCACATTCTCACATTGAAATGTATTCAGCTTCAGTGACTGAGAGCATAACCACTTTCTGTCTCCTACTACGCCACAATATAGGACTACCATTGAGTAAGATCACATAACCAGTTATTAAGCATCTGGTCACCTTGAAATTAGTGTAGTCTGCGTCACTGTATGATCTAAAGACAACATCAACCATATTACGCTGATATCTGATCCCGATTGCTTGATTAGTAACTACATACTGTAAAATTTTTAAGGCCAACTTCAAGTGATAGGGAGAATGATTAGCATTGTGCTTAGAAAGAGCATTGAGAGCTTGACTAATATCCGGTCTAGCTGAAACAGCCAGTTAATTTAGCGAGCCAATGAGTTCTTGATAAGGATCGTCTTTGCCTGCTTCAGTTTCTTCAGGTGAGGGATCAAGAAGTTGACATCCGACAGGAAGTGGTGTGGATAGCTTGGTACAAGTGTTCAAACTAAATCTTTTTGCCAACTCATCAACATACGCTGTTTGTGATAAAGTAATACAATCATCCAAATATGAAATCTTGATTCTAAGATGATAAGTGGGATTTTCAACCCATTTAACCTTGAAATGCGCCCGCAAATCAGAATGAAATTTTTTTACAGTTTTTTTACAATTGGAAAATACCAGACCATCATCTACATCAAGATGAACAAAAAGAAATGCTTCACAAGTTTGAAAAATAAACAGAGACTCATCTCCTTCAGCTTCAGTGAAGTTTAATTGTTTCATGACTTCAACAAACTTCTCTTTCCACTGACGAGGCGCCTGTCAAGTGCCATAGAGTGGTTTTCTTAATTTCCAAACCTTGTGCTTACCCCCTATCTCATATCCCTTTACTTGAGTTACATAAACATTATCTCTCATAATACCATGAAGAAATGCAGTTGATATGTCAAACTGAGAGATAGACCAATTTTGGGCAGCTGCAAGAGACATTAGGAGCCTGAATTTTTCAGTACAACCAACAGAGGCCTAAGTTTCACCGTAGTCAACACCCTCCTTCTGAAGATTCCCCAAAGCTACCCATCGTGCTTTGAATCTGATAACTCTTCCCAATTCATCTTTCTTTTTTGTCAAAACCTAAGTACCCCCAATAAATTTCATATCCTTTGTTTTATTAACAAGCTCACCTACTTGATGTTCACGTAAAGATTCATATTCTCTATCCACAGCTTCCCGCCACAATTCAGCATCAGGGCTATTTAGAGCTTGTTTATATGTTGGACTATCTGGTGAATAGGTAGCAAGATAACCATAGTAAGTAGGTGGTTTTTGTTGTCTGATAGGTCTTCCATGATATGAGATATCTTCTGTTGTTGATGTTTCATCCTCTTCAGAATTACCTGATTCAGGTATGAGAGAAGCCTCATTCAAAGGCGGCTCAGAAGTTTGACGTTTATAGCTAAGTCTCAGTCGTTGTCCCTTTTTCACCACTTCATCATCTGATGCCTCCAAAACATCACCAGGGACAGTGGTACAAGTTGGAACACCAGAAGATGTTAAAGGTAAGAGGGATGTTTGTAAGGGTTCTTCAGGTAGAGTTGAAGACGATGTGATTCTAGTAGCGGTAAGAGGTAAATGAACATAGTCAGGCACTTTGAAAGAGAAACAGTTTTCATTAAAATAATTTTCTGATTCAATGATTTTAACATTGCGGGAGATAATAATTTTTCTTGTCAATTTGTCAAAGAGACGGTAACTTTTAGAATTAGGCTCATAACCAAAAATTGCACATTCAGATCCTTGTGGTTGAAATTTAAACATTCGATCCTCTTTTGCATTATGACGTATGGCAAGTGAACCAAACCTTTTAAAAAAGAAATAGTCCGTTAAATAATTTCCCTCACAAGGAAGAAAACTATTAAGGACTTCTTGAGGTGTTTTAAATTTAAGTTTAGAGTGTGGGAGTAGATTTAACAGAAAAACACAGCTCATAACACACTCTCCCCAGATTTTAGCCGGACATTCAGAGTCAACCATTACAGTGCACACTTTGTCTATGAGTGTTTTGTTAAACCGTTAAGCTACTGAGTTATGTTGTGGTGTCCTCGCTGGTGCTTGCTCACGAGTAATTCCGCATTTATTTAAATGATCAATGAATTTACAAGAACCATACTCTCCTCCCCTATTACACTTCAAGTATTTAATCTTATGTTCCAGTTTGTTTTCAACATCTGCCTGATATACAAGAAATTTAGAAAAGACTTCAGACTTGCATTTCATACAATAAACTGATGAATATCATGAACAATCATCTACAAATGTTACAATTTACTTATAACCACTAATAGATGGTGGATCAATAGGCCCTATAACATCTGAATGAACACGGAACAAAGGAACAGTGGCTATCGGAAATGTTGACAAAAAGGGCAGTTTAACCATTTTCCCTTTTAAACATGTAACACAGACATAATCTTCATCAACAAAATTCAGAACCTTATCTGAGAGGAACTTTCTGGTTGATTTTACATAAAGATACCCTAAACGTTGATGCCATCGATATAGAGTCAGACCCCTTGCGCAAGATAAGAGAGCGTGATTGCTGACATACCTCAAGTTCTGCTTCTGTCCTCTATGATTTAGTTTAGCAATAAGTTGACCATTTTTGTCCAGAACCATAGTCTCGGTTGGGTTAAACACAATTCTATAACCCAAAAAATTTAACTTGTTGACTGAAATCAAGTTTGCGGAAATACCATTTACAACTAAAACATTTTGAAAGGTAAGCTGTTGATTGATGACTAGGTCTCCAGAGTAATCGGCCGTTAAAACTTCAGTTCCTGCAGTGTCGATTTTAGCTGGAGGCACAAGTGGTTTAAAATTTGAGAGAATTATTTTCTCCTTCACCATATGAGAGGTTGCTCCTGAATCAAGAACAAAGCAGGTGTTGAAGTTATTCATTCCGGCAAGATAGGCAGATTCTTCATGCTCATGATCAACAACTAAAGATGCTGACTCAGTGGTCTCTTTGGCAGGTTTAGCTTTTTCATTCTTTGAATGTGATGAGACTTTAAGTTTTTTTAACTCTTCTCGTAATTGTGTAATACAATTCTCATCATTATGACCAACATGACCTAGTTTTCACTTAAGATTCTTCCTATCCCTTTTATCAGGAGAATTGGAACGTTGAACGCTCTTTTTCTTCTTTTACTGGGCCTTCAGGGCATTAGCATTTTTTTTTGCGCTATCATCTTGAATTCTGCGATTTGCTTCAGATTTAAGACTGTCATAAACTTGTTCCAACGTGAGATTCTTAAAGTTTTGAAAAAGGTTCTGAGTTATTCCCAACATGGTCTCATGTTGAACACTTTTTATGAGAATCATTGCAACAACTTTTGTAGGAATAGTCAGTTCCGGATCACTCAATGCACTGTTGACCAACAAATTTTCTATTTCTTCAAATTTACCCAAATGTTCCCTTAGAAAAGAAGAACCATCCCACTTTAGGTGCACAAGTTGATCCAAAAGATTGGAAACAGTAGAAGCATTTCCTTTGCCATAATCCGTAAGAATTTTTTGATAAGACAAATAAGTAGATTTGGCTTTAGAAATTAACAAGGAATCCCGTGATCCAACAGCATTGATTAAGATAAGTTGGGACTTGGCCTTGCCTTTTCACCAGTCATTAGGATCAGCGTCATTTGGTTTGGTAGCACAGGTAATGTGATGAGTTAAATCATTAGAGTCAAAATAAAACTCTATCATAGATTTCCAAAGAGAAACATTTCCCAAGGTAAGTACTGGTACCCTTAGGAGTTTATCATTCGACTGATCAGACATCGTCGAAAAGATATAGGGGTGTGAAGGATTTGGAGCAGTATTAGTTTCAGCGGCTTGCCAAAAAGTTGAAGTTGATGAGTTAGTATCAGATGCAGATGTAGATGTTTCGTCGTTTGGCGAGCTCATACAGAGACTTCAGACTTTTAATCTATCAAAGGTCTCAAATCCTTTTATTTAATATAAGCTACTTGTTAGTCAAATAATAAATACCCCATTGAGGTAAACATATTCAATCACCTGTCCCCAGTGGTTGATGCGCAACACAGGATAGTAACAAATATTGATAATAAATAAAAGAACGAAGAGAAAATAATGCGAAGAAATCAATCAGCTTTTGGTAATGGAAAAGTATAAGATTGGATTTCAGAGTGTTGAGAAATAACCATAATAATAATAATACAGACCTTTTATTTAATATAAGCTATTTGTTAGTCAAATAATAAATACCCCATTGAAGTAAACGTATTCAATCACCTGACAGGTATACAAATGTTAGTACCAGTTAAACACAGTAGTAATGTAATACATGTACCTTTCCCCAGTGATTGAAGCGCAACACGGGATAGTAAAAAATATTGATAATAAATAAAAGAACAAAGAGAAAATAATGCGAAGCAATCAATCAGCTTTTGGTAATGGAAAAGTATAAGATTGGATAAGGATACAAGAAAGGTATCATCTACTATATATAATATTATATTATCAACATACACCCTGATTGATTGATCACATCTTAAATCAATAAACCATATAAACTAATCAATGTGTTAAGCACGTATAGAATACCATAGAACATGTCTTCCTAACTACCCGTCTCCTTCAATAAAGTGAACTCTATCTTTTGGCCAAAAAATAGAGTACACCCTGCAAGATTACTGTGCTTTTTTTCTATTTTAATAAAGAATCAAGAACCAGAGTATTGCTATATGTACACCTTTATTCACTGATAATACATCTTTATTAGCTGATTATGATAAAGACTTCAATTTAATATAGAATATGTATTAGTATATAGATATTAGACATGAAATATGTTTTCACTTTTTTACAAATTATTTTTCAAAACATTTTTGATAACTATACATAAGATAGAAAAAAAAATAGGCAAATTTAAAAAAAAAATTTGAAAAGGGGAACAAAAACTATGTTAAAATTTTAAATTTATTCTTGGATTAATTTCATGAGATGAATGTTTTTTTATTTTAATTTAATGGTAAATTCTGTTGGCAAGATTGCAAAAAGCTTTGAATTAAATAAAATTCCTTAAGTAAAAATTTAACACAAAATAAATTGATATAATAAATATTTTTTCATTCATTCTTTTTTCTATTATTACTATACATACCTGAATAATTACCTGTAATAAGTACAAATTTTACAAATTGAAATAAGTTAAATAACTTTATATATGTACTATTATATATTAAGTAACAAAAGAACCTCTTTGAGTCCTTCTTTTTACTAAAATATTTTCATTCAAATGACTATATAAGTATTTACATGATTATGAAACTTAGCTTTGATGGAACTTAGATTTATCTACCAATGAAATCGTGTGTACCATTAGGCTTTAAGCTAAGTTAAAACTGTGAGAAGATTTTAAACTTATTTAAAGTCTTACATAAGATTTTATAATGTTAAAATGACTTTATTTCTATCTCAAAAGGATTTATATTGAATAATATGAGGTTTTTAAAGTAAATAGGGTTGATGGATCATTTTGATACAATATTTGACCAAAATTAATTGTAAGTCCATTTTCTATGATTATGACATGATCTTGTTTCTGTATTATAGATTAAGAAAAATAATAAACATAAATATCTACAATATTAATATATATAAAAGGTATGAGATCCTTTGTTTAGATTGAAACTAATTTAAGAAAAGATATTTTTAGTTTTAAATACAATTATATTGATACTTTTTGTTATCAAATTATTTTTTTGGATTTGTATATGTAAGTTATGATTCAGGCTCACAGGATAAACTGGGTAATTTTTTAGAAAAGTGAAAAAAATATATATTTTATCAATTGATAATTTTAAAAATTTAAAATTATAACTCTAATTTTTTGTAGTAATTTTTACTGAAGAGTTGAATTTTCATTTTTTAGAATAAATTTTCATAAAAATTATTTCATTATATTATATCTTTTTGATAAGGAAGATTAGTATAAAGATTTATATGGTCTTTTTTTAAATAAAATATCAAATTAATTTTATTTCATAGAATTTTACAATGAATAGCACCATAATTTAATTTTCACCCATAAGTGTGAATATCATATTTCTAATAAAGAAGTGATAAATCCTTAAACACATATTTTTACTTTAAAATTATTTTTTAATTTATATTTTCTAATTACTACTGTGAAGACATCTTCTCTCAAAATAAAAAATTTGAACCTGAACCATTTTATTTAATTTATATTTGAACATCATAAAATTGAAGTATTTTTCTATTCATTTAAGATATGTGTTAATAGATGTAATGGCCAAAGTATAAATTTTTAAATGCTGGTAATTTCCTATGGGTATAACTAAAAATACCTATTGTATCTTTTGTACAAAATAAACACCATATAGTAGTTCTCTAATGAAAATTTGATATAATAATTAAAAAACACAACCTCTACCTATTTGTGAGAGTCTTTGAACAATTATAAAATATAAAATTAAAGTTCAAACACTTATTTTCACATTAGATTATATTTTTAAATTTGTGGTTTTTATTTCCAGGTGAAAATTGTTATTATCCAAAAATATAGCATTCAAGCTTACTTTAGAATTTAGATTAAAGTTTGAAGAAATTTTTATTACTTTTTATTTATTTTATCTTTACAATTTTAGTTTATTTTAAAGATCTTTTTGTCACATTAAAATTTCAATGAGTAGTGATTAATTTTTTCAATGCATAACATAACTCTACCAACTCATAATTTCCCATAGAATGGTAATAAAATATTTCAAAATAAGTTCCATAATCTCAGCTATGTATTGATTTTAATAGTGTTATATTATGAAATTTCTTAGTATTTTAGGCATAACTAGAAATTTTAAAAGGCAGAAATTGATTTTTATTTATTTTAATCATCTTTTTGCAGTTGAAAAGATCAAAAACTGAATTAAAATATACTATTATAAGAAGTAGACTTATTTGAAGACATATTATCAAATAATTTCTCAATTAATAGTGCTAAGTGTAAATAAGCTCTGAGAGTATTTCATGGGGTCAGAAATTAGAAAAAAAAAACATTCTTATCTTTAATTTCTTTTAGTTATGTGTGTTCTCAATGGTGTTCTAGAATTTAAATTTGAACAATTTTTATGGTTGGATACATTTTATAGACACATTCATTATCCTGAAAATAACTTTATTGAATAATCAAAAATTATAAGTATGAATCAAAGACAATATCAGTTGATATGTATCATACTTAAAAGCTTAAGATTAAAATTATGAGTTAAAACAATTTTCAATAAAAAGAGTCTAAGATTTTCTTATATATTTTTTTGAGAAATAATAATAATAATAATGTACAAAAGTACAACATTTGAAATAAATATTTTAATTTTTAGTCTTTTTATTGATCAAGTTCAATTCAAAATTTTCATTAAATTATATTTCATTAGAAAATACTATGAGTTGATCAGATTATTAAGCTCTATTTATTGCATTTACGTTAATTTCTCATTAAAATATCACTATGCTTTCAGTAAAGAATCAACCATCCTTGGTAAAGAGCTTATGATGAGTTCAAAGTAAAGCTCAGTATGAGTTCATTATGGGTTCAGTCTAAGTTCCATCTGAGTTCCATCTGAATTCAAGTTGAGGACTTGCTAGCAAGTCCCCTCCAAATATTGTGTGGTGTTAAATGATAGATTTCTTTATGGGTATTACTAAAAATACTTGTCAGGCTAAGGTCAAGTACAAGGAGGTGAACTAGCTTGAATAGTCAGTTGTCTAGAAGTTTTTTATGGTCCTATATGAATACTGTAGTCTTAATCCACTAAAGTGTATAATAAAATCAAATATGAAGGTCTCAGTAATATAATTCTCACTATTCTTATATATGGCTTACAATCTTTATAGTTGGTAGAAAAATAGATTATATAAATTCAGATACTATTAAAAAGTCTTATAAAAGTACTAATTGATATGTATTGTGATTGATTTTATTATATTGGTTAAATTGTAATGATAAAGAATGAAGAAACACAACCCAAAAACCTCCTCCTTTTATACACACTGAGTTCCCCAATGATTCCCTTGATGTACCACCCAATACACAGTTAATGACGCCTCTAAACAACTAATAGACATTCCCATCAACATTCCCATTAACCCATGACATAATTAGAAGAGTAACAACCGCCAAAATCCTGTAATAATAAGGGAAATCCATCAAAATTAAAGAAAAAGACAAAAAGAGAGTATATGCGTATAAAACAATAATATTAAAGACTAAAGGAGATTTTTTTAAGGTTAATAATAGCTTAATAATAAGGGGTATTTACTTTATAAATAATGGGGCTAATCCTGACATTATACTACGTGAAATTCCCATTCAAAAATAACCAAAATTGACTGAGAAACCACCCAAAAACTTAAAAAAGAGTGTGAGATGTGGGGTAACTACATGCAGTTCTTGGCAGGCGCTTGCACGGGTAAATCCTTGACTAAAATTAGGCTAATTTAATCGTGGTGATGAAATAAAGTGCCAAGGGTGAGGTTATTAATGAAATTAGTGCATATAAACAAGGTCAATGCATTATTAATTAAGCTAGGACACTAAATAAGCACCTGTCGCCTATTTTAGTGTGTTTCCCCACAGTGGGCGTAGAATGTGGGGTAATTATAGTGTGGAAAAGCTAACTTTGCTAAAAATGAAGCTATTCACACGGGAAAAAAGCAGGCAGTATTTGGCCAGTACACAGAAGCCATTTCTGGCATAAAAAACACCAAATTTGAAAAGTGTTATTTTTATGCATTCAAATAGCCAAATCAATAGTTCTAAATGAGCCCAATTGATCTGTCAAAGCGCAATTTTGATATTCTCAATTTTATAGCGCATATAGTCAACTTTTAAGTGAAATAAAGCGCATTTCTTGTTTTTTGCATAAAACAATGAATATAACAGCTTTAAGTGTACTTAAAAATTATTTAGCCTTATACTTAAGGTTCTTAAGATTACCCTAACATATTCCAACTTAATATTAAGTACATAAGACCTATAAAAGGTGTATATATGCGTGTATATAAGGTATTATAATGGCATTTTTTGTGTATTATCATAATTTTACTTATGTATACTATTTGTGTACTCTTATTTATTATTCCCATGTATAGTTCATGTGTTTAACATAACTTATAATCACTTTTTACTCAGTCCTGGAGATATACAGGGTGAAAATACTTATAGTTTCCTTTTTAGAAAATAAATATCATACAGTAGCTCTTCAATGTGAAACTGGTAGAATAAAAAAAATAATATCACTTCAGAAAATTTGAGTCAATTCTTTCACAATACTAGAGTCTAAAATTCAACATTACTCATATTTTTTAACATGAAAACATTTCTAAAAATCTATAGTGCTTCATCCCAGGTGGAAACTGAAATTATGCCACAATATAGCATTGAAGCACACTCAAGCAATAAAGATAAGTTTTAAAGGAATAGAAGCTGTTTTTTTTATTTTGTATTTAAATTTTTTTATCTAGAATGAATTTTAGTTTGTCATATGAAAAATTCACTGAGCATTGATTAATTATTTTGACTCATGGGACACTCTACCAACTGAAAATATTTTTATGGAATTTTATTGAACTAAATCATAAAAATCTCAGAATCTCATCTATTTATCAGCATTACTAAATTAATCTTAAAGAACTTCTTGGCAGTTGAGGAATAACTAGAACAGAAAAAAGAGCAAAAATTTATTTCCATTTACTTTTAATCATTATCTTACTTTTAAAAATTTCAAATGATACATTAAAATATACTATTATAACATTTTTACTTCTTTCCAGAAATATCATCAAAAAATCTCTCATTTATTGGTGCTTAGTATAAAAAATTTGTGAGATTAATTTACTGAGTAATGAATTAGTATAAAAATTTTATATTTTAAATTTTTTTAGTTATGTGTGTTTTAACTGTACTCTAAGATATAAAAATTAATAATCTTGCTAGTTCAATATCATTTTTGGATGAATCAATTTGATTGAAAAAAATTCTATTTAATAATATAAAATTATAAAAATACATCCAAAAAATTAGGTGATATTGTTTAAGTTTAAAAAGTCAAGCTTCAAATTATAGTTTAAAAGGAGTTTTCAATAAAATGAGCTACTGATTTTCTTTTATTTTTTTCTAAAAATAATTAATAAAATCATTTGACTGATAAAAATGATACTTTTGAAATAAATAATATAATTTTAAGTCTTGTTGATGATTGATTGAAATTCAGATGAAAATTGAATTGTGTTGTATAAAAAAATACTGTGAATAAATCAGATTCTTAAGCTCTTTTTTTTGTATTTTTATTAGTTTTTCATTAAAATTTTACTATTATTTCAGCACAGAATTATCCATCCTTGGTTAAGAGCTCAAGATGAGTTCAAAGTATATTCAGTATCAGCTCATTATAAGTCTGTTCTGTGTCCCATCTGAGCTCCATGTAAGTTTAAGTTGATAACCTGATAGAAAATATCCCTCAAATACTTTATGGTGAATGATCAGTTAGTTTTAGAACTATCCTAAAAATATTTTATTAATAAGAAAAATTAATTTATGGGCCATAAATAAACTTTATTATATATAAAAACTAAAAGTTTGAATAAAAAATTTCTCAATTATTATTATAGATCTGATTAAGGTGTGAAATATTCTTTCATATTATTTTTATATTGTTTTATTGTGTATTTAAAATTACTAATTAAATGTATTTAATTGATTATTTACAATATTGCTACAATTGAACTCTTATTTGTGACACTTTAGTCTATGAGAATAATTTTAGGAGCTTAAAATATGAGTGTCACTAAAATTCTATTATATTTATTGCTGGATTATTTCTAGGAATTTCTAACCAATAATATTTGTGGTTTTTAAAAGGTTAAATATGAAGGATTTCTAGCACGTTAATTTGATATTCACTTGAAAGGATATTTAATTATACACTTATTAAAACTTGTGCAAGCTAGACTGTGAATAAAGTGACATGAAGGCTAAAAAAATTCTTTTTAAAATACTCAAAATTCTTTAACACTGATTCCAAACTGGGAAAAACTGGGTTAAAAAAGATATTCTAAAAATCATTATTTTAGTCATGAATTTACTCCATCTCTTCCCTTTAATTTACTAGCTCTTTCCTTGTGTTAATTCCAATCTTCTTTCTTTACACCTCCTTTTAATACCATATACTATCATCTATCCTCTCTATCAAAACCCCCTGACCCTTCACTACTATCATCTCCTTACTTAACTTACTTCATCTATGGCTCTTATTACTTCACTCATAAATTTAATTTCCTCTCTCTTTTTATGATATAAGTGAAAAAATGAAGTAAAAAATTAATAATTACCAAAACAGTAAATTAAAAACACAGAATAATCTTGATCATAAAAAAGCTAAAAACAAAATTAAACACTGTAAACCAGAAAATATTCATAAATTCTCTTGAGAAATTTTATCCTCTATCTCACAACCACCTTTGTAAGTGTCAGTTGCAGTAATAAGGCCTCTGAAAAATAAGGAAGAAAGGGAAAGCATAAATTATAACAAAAAGAGATAAGAGATAAGGAGAAGACAAAGGAAGAGGAAAGAGCTGTGCAAAATATAAATAAATACATTTAAGAAAGAACTATGGACAATGAATAGAAAATATATATAAAAAAGATATAAGAAAAGATACAAATAAGAGTAAAGTGTAAATAGTTCCTGTGTAAAAAAAGAAGAAGAAAAAAAGAGATGAATAAGATAACCATGAATAAAACAATCAGGGGATATGAGAAAATTTTAAGATAAAACTGAATAATGAATAAATACAGGGTTGTGGGTAGGAAAACAGGCAATATTTAAAATAGAATAAAAAAAATAAATTGGTGAAAAATAGTGTAAATAGAGCAGATGAAATAATATATAAAGAAGTAATTTAATCAGGAAATCACTATCTAATTTTTGGACAAAGAAACAGTATTTGAGATTCCAGTCAGAGAATCTAAAAACTTCAGTATTTTAAATCATATATTAATAGAATATATTAGTTCTATATTTATTAAAAATTCTGCATAGCTTTATATACTTTTTACTATAGTCCACTTACCAAAAATAAAGAGAGAATATTGTTGGTATTGTATTTTAAATTGGTAGGCTCTGTAACATCAGGAAACATATATTAATATATGATATTATAACTCACTAGTCTATGAAAAAACTTCTAGTACCAAGAAAAAAAATTACAAAGGGTACTAAGTCAAAATAACTGTGCCACCAATATAATCATAACCTTAACTTTTACATACAATAATCAGTATACATATATTACCTGATTTTTAATATATAACTAAAACTATAGATAATTAGGATTTAGTAATAAATTACAAATATATTACTTATGAATCAAGACTATTCAAGTTTAAGTGCTGCTATTAAGGAAACAAATACCTTTCATAGTGTTTTAAAACTGATAGGAAGTCTATCTCTAAAAAATCCATAAAGTAATGTCACTTACTTTCAAAATATAATTACATCTAAATTTTGGTGACCTTAAAATAAATATTTTTTTTTCTATTAAAGTAAATAATTCTTTACCTATATTTATTCTTCCTTTATATAGCTTCTAATATTATGAATAGAAAAAAATAAGGGTTAGGTTTATTTTTTAAAAATAAAATATTGAAAAATATTGATCTTTAATAAAAAAATTGGAGTTTTTTTATCTATTTTATTATTTTAAAAGGTTAATCCACTAAAAATTAACTAAAGTAGCAAATTATTTTAAAAAAATTTCTTCATTTTTCCAAAAATTAATATTTTTTTGATTATTTCATTTTTGAATATGACTATATTTTACTCCCCATTTTTGATTTGTGCCAGTCTCATTTGGCTAAGATGACTAATTTTGAAGTTAAAACATCACAAAAAAATACCTGGAAAATGCTAGAAGGTACCAATCCCTCAATCCGTTTGTGACACAAGGATTACTCAGATTTGATGCCACGCAAGTTAGCATGCTCATTGTTCAGTGCAAGGTCTTACCATAACAATTACAGCTGAGCTAGAACTGAATCAAATGAAATATAGGGATTGACACATGCAATCAGGTGCACACAATATTTTTCTGGTTAAATTAACTTTCTTTTATAAAAATTATGTGACAAGAAAAAAATATGGGACCTCAAGCATGGTTAATTTGAAAATAAATTAAATTAATTTCTAGCCATAAAATAATAGGAATGCACAACATATTATGTCATAAAAAGAGTAATTATTAAAATTAAAAGCCATCATACTTGAAATTCTATTAGGTGGTTTTTACTTAAGAAAATGAGATTTTCTAAAGGCTGATTTATGTTATATTTTTAGTATGGAATCAAGAATACAGAGCTTAAGTTTTTTTAAATTAGGGGGTATCAATGTACTAACTTATGCCATTGAATTAATGGTGGACAAAAATTAATTACCCTAACTATTTTCTGTCATTTTTTTTGACAATAGTGGGTATCAAAGTTAGTAATCTTACATTTCAAAATACCTCTTTTTTCCACCAAATCAAACATGGTTATTTTTTAAAAAATTCCACATTTTGCCTCCAAAACATCTTTTTACTGAGAATTAATTTCAAGTTTGTGGCTTTCATTTTGTGTTCTGAAATGCCTTTTAAATAATTACAAATTTATATTTTGATAACCCCCTAATAAATGGGTTATATAATGTGGAATTTATTAAATTTTGAGGAAAATTAGAAGTTTATTTTTTGTGTGGGATTCAACATTCTGACTTGAAATTGGGGTATTAGAAAAAATTAAATGTGTTATTTTAATTTTCTTATCACCTAGCCTGAGAGCTAGTGGGTAAAAATATTCTGCCATTAATAATATTGGATCTAGGTGAAAGAAAGATAGGATCCATCACCACAAAATGTGGGGGGAAGACTTTCTAGCAAGTCCACAACCTTTATTACACAACTTAGGGGGTGGACTTACTAGCAAGTCCTCAACCTGAACTCAGATGGAACTCATACTTAACCCATACTGAACTCTACTTGAACACCCACCTAAACTGTTCTGCTGAGTGGTGTTCATCCCTGATTGTATGGTTCCTTTATCAATAGCTCAATGTGTGTTCAATATGTGGTGAGTTTTGGGTACAAGGTTGCGGACTTGCTAGAAAGTCCGCCCCCCATATTGTGTGGTGCTTGAACCCTAATTCATATCTAATTGAGCACATACAGATGTTGTGATTAAACAACCATGAAGAAATAGTGAATTTACTTTGAACACAAATTGAAGCTAATTTGATAATTTATTAAAACACAGCTAGTCATTAGGAACTATAATCATGAGGCTCAAGTTACAAGAATTTTTTAAAGAATATTGAAATAATTGAAGCCCACTACCCAACCTGGCTTGCACATGAAAAAATAAGAAAAAATAATATTTGTATTATTCTTATAAAAAAATAAAATTCTCATATGAAATGAAATAAGAGTCATTTTAAATTATTTTACAATAGTTTTTAGCTATAAATATATAGATAAATATTACTAAATTAAAAATAGCATGTTGGGGAGGGAAATTTGTAAACCCAGGGGTAGTTTTAATAAAAAACAGAGTTTTTTTCTCTTAGTATTTCACCCAACATAAATTTTGGGGTCTGGAGTCTTAAGGAAAATAAAAATCTCTGCCTAACCAAGGTTTGATACTGGTGTTAGTTTTCTGGATGATTTATTGAAGGATACAGTCTTGAGCCATACATAGTAGATACCAAAAAGTGGAGGGTGGAGATAAAACCAAGTAATACATATCCAAATCCAAAATCACAAGTCAGCCTTACCCCATTAACAGCCTTTTCTAGACAGATTGAAAGTTGGAATCTCAGTGAGAGAAAGATTTAGAGTGTTTGGCTGCATTTGATGCCTCTGTGAAAGTGGGATGTGGGCAAGTAAAAGGCTAAAATCAGAGTCCCATTCACACAAACTGTGCCAATGGCTGATAAAAATGTGCTATTCAGCATCTCGATGATGAGTACACAACTTGTCTTCCCTGGCAATGAGTTTTTTCTCCCCACAAATGAGTCTGAATGTCAGTCTAGTCAAAATCCCAAGCACTGGTGTTAAAACTTTCCCCACCCTACCTGAACCACCATTTCACCATGCCCCTCAAATCCACTGCTTCCCACATCTCACACCTGAATTTCCTTTTCTATTGGAGAAATTGAGCTGAAAGTCTTCTCAAATGCTCCTATTCTCTTTGTTCTGCTCTGAAGTTACCACATTCTAATTCCTTAAGACCTATCTTGTGAAAGATAAGCTTTCTCCTAGAAGAATGGAAAGAGCAAGGAATAGGAAAAAAATGGGAACCCTAGCCTTGCTTTTCTGAAGTTTCCTTCTTGCATTGATGAAGATTTACACTATAAAATGTTTTTGATGGGGTTGAGGGGAAATTCAAAGGGTTTTATATGAGTAAAAAGGGGGTGTATTGAGGTAGTGAGTAGTGCAAAAGGGGGAGGAGATATGAGGAGAAAAGTAAAATAGGTGAGGTGGGTGAAAAGTGAAAAGGGACTCCCTTTTTTACCCCTCCTGTCCCCTGCGCTCCTTCTCAAACTCCTTAAACCTTTCCTTTGCATTCACCAAATTTTCCACCAGTTATCAAGACCTATCTCTAATCCCATAACATCACCAATGCACCAAGTACTGAACCTTTCCCCTATACACCCTCTTAGAAAAACCTTTCTCCACCTCAAAATCCTCTTCATTTCCCACATGGATTAGCACTGGTAGCTTTTCTGGCTGTCCTGGAATTGTATCTTCTTTATTCTTTGTAAGAAATAAAATGTTGAAGACTTGATGTACTTGTCTCATTGAGATTGGTAGTTCCAGTTCATAAACTGATTCAGATACCTTGTGTTTGACTTTGAATGGCCCCACTTTCTTGTAATCTAATTCAGTGCTGGGTCTTAATGTGGAAAGGAGATTTGAGCTTAACCAAACCTTTTCACCTACCTTTAGCACATGGTGCTGGGTCCTTCCTTGATCATGATGATGCTTCATTAATTCTTGAGATAATTTGAGAGCTACTTTGAGTTCATGATGTATACTCAATATTCCTTGGATCTGCTCTTCCACTTCTGGAACTTGTAACATGGATGGGGTACCGATTAAAGAATGTTGGGTGATACCTATAGTTAGCATAGAATGGTGATATTCCTGTTGCAGAATGTGTATGGCTGTTGTATGAGAATTCAGCAAATGGTAACTGCTTTACCCAATTATCTTGTTGATAGTTAATGAAATGTCACAAATATTGTTCAATTGCTTTATTCACTATCTCAGATTGCCCATCAGTCTGTGGATGCAATGCTGTTGATAGGATGGGCTTGATTTTCAGTTTCTCATACAATGCTTTCAGCAGCTTAGAGTTAAAAGTTATTCCCATATCTGATACTATAATTTCAGGAAATCCATTTAATTTCCAGACATGTGCCACCATTAAGTCTGCAATTATTCTGATTTAACCTTGGTAGTAGTGGGAACAAAGTACACCATCTTGGTGCAGTGGTCAACTACTGTGAGGATAGCATTCTTTTCTTGTGACTTGGATAAATCTACTATAAGATCATAAGAGAGTTTCTTCCATGGCTTCTGGGCTATGCTTAACAGGGTTAGTGGAATGTTTTTTGGGCTGATATTACTCTTCTGGAAAGATTTGAATAAAAACACATAGCACTGTAAATATGCCTTCATGGACTTCCAGTAAATTTTCAATTTACAAGCTCCACAGTCATCAGTGGTCCTGGGTGCCCTGCCATGGGGGAGTCATGCCTTAATTTTACCACCTGCTTCTTGAGATCTTCATCATTTGGAACCACAATCCTCCCATTTCAATATAATGTTTCCCCTTCTTGGTGATACCACTCCAATAATTTCCTAACCAATACCTCTTTTGATAACAGCGCCCTCACTAACTCCTAAACCCCTTCATCCTTTTTCTGCTTCCTCCTTAACCATTCCATCAAATCTTCATCTATTATTACCCCCTCTTAAAGGTCCCCCTCCAATAACATAGTGCCAACAGTATGTAACTGGTCAGGTTCTGGGCGCAAGTCAGGGCATTGTGATAGCGCATCAGGTTTGCTACTTTTTTTCCCTGGTCAGAATGTAACCACAAAATTAATGCTACTTAGCAGTTCTGCCCAGAATTCTTGCCAGTAAATCAACTTTTTTGTTTTCAAGAAAGTTTCCAAGTTTTTATGGTCTGTGTAAATAATAACTTGTAGTCTGTATGGCCCACCTTTCAAATAGTGACACCAGGTGCACACCACTTCAACTAGTGCCAATAACTCCTTATCATATATTTCATAGTTCAATTTGGAAACTAGCAGTGTTTGTGACAAATATACTACTGGGTGCAGGAATTTTTCAGCATTGTATTAGAATAATATTGCACCTAGTGCAAAATTTGAGCAGTCACATTCCAGAAAAAATGGCTTTAATAAGTTAGGGATTGCAAGAATAGAGGATTTCACAAATTGTCTGTTAAGGTAGTCAAACACATCTTGTTGGTTACCTGTCCAGATAAACTTGACTTCTTTCTTTGTGAGGTTGTGCAATGGTCAGCAAATGTGGGAGTAATTTTCAATAAAGTGGATGTAAAAATTTTCAAAGCCTACGAATTAGTGGAGCTCTTTTATTGATGTTGGTGTCAGCCATTACTTTACTGCCCTTAATTTCTCCTGGTCCATTTGCACCTTATTTTTTGAAATGATAATACCCAGGCAGGGGATTTCACCTACTGAAAAAACACATTTCTCTGGTTTTAACCATACTTGGGCCTCCCTCAAGCACTGTAAACAGTCTTTCACATGTATCTGGTGTTCTTCCATTGATCTAGAGTAAATTAGGATGTCATCTGGGTATACCACCACATCTATCCCTATTCCATCTCTAAAGAAGCTGTTGGTGAAATATTGGAAAGTGGCAGGCACATTACATGGACCAAATGGAATTACAAGCCATTCAAAATGACTAAATTTAGTGCAGAATTACAGTTTGTGTTCATCACCTTCTTTCACATGTATGTTTTGGTAACCTGTCCTAAGATCTAGGGACATGAAGATCTCCACATCTTGCAGGCTATCAATTAGCTCACTAGTCAGGGGAAGGGTATATCTTTTCTTTACTGTCAGCACATTTAACCTTCTGAAATCCATAAAAGGTCTTAATGACCCATCCTTTTTTCCTGCAAAGATCACAGGAGAAGCCCAGGGATATTTGGATTCCCTAATAAAACCATTCTTTAAATTTATATCTATAATCTCTTTTAGCACTGTTGACTCTAGGGTTGATAATGGCATTATGAAGCTAAATTGAGGGGTTGCTCCTGGAATCAGATCGATTGCAAAATCATATGGTCAATGAGGTGGTGGGGTCTTGAGTTATCCATCTTCAAGAAGTGTTAAGAATTCCTAGTAAGCTTCAGGGACCATTTCCTTGATTCTTTTTGTTGGCTTTGAGGACTGGAATTTTGCTGAACTCTTGGCCAATATTTTCCAAGCTTTTGCATCACATTCCAGATCCTCTTCTTCCTCCAACACCCCCTCCAAGTCCTGAAACTTAGCATCAACAGAAAGTGTCAGCTCTTGCAGAAAGTCTACTGATGATAAAAAAGCACCAGAAGACTTGCTGGGAGAGTTCCCTGACCCCTTCAGAGGCCAGGGGAAAAATTCTTTCTCTGCACCATCAACTTTCCCATCTTCTGACTTATCCTTCCTCTTTTGCACCTTCTTCTCCTTCAGGCACATTTTTTCTCCCTTTTGGCCCTCTCTGGCGCTCCCTGTTGGCAACCCATCCCCAGGCTTCTGCTTTTAATAAAGAGAAAGCATTAGCTGAGGTAGCAAGTCAACTGATGATAAAAAAACATCAGAAGAATCACTGGGATGGGCCCCTGGCCCTTTCAGGGGCCTTAGGGCCAATAATTTAGCACCAGCTCCCACTTTCCTTCCCATATGAACCTTCTTATCCTTCCAGTCAATGTGTGGGTTATATTGGTGCAACCATGTCATTCCCAGTACCATTTTGTACTTGTACTTCAGGTTTGTTGCATATGCCCTGCACTGCGACTCTTTTCCATCACACCAAAACCTGCAAAAAACTTTTTATCTTACTTCTCCTCCCCCACTTTAGGATATGTCAAACATAATTAGATACCTAGGGTGGTCAAATTTTTCACATTTAATTTAGTTTCTCTGTAAAAATTTGTTAGAAATAAAAAAGTCTGTGACCATACAGTCCTGTAGGGCTTGTACATTTGATGTGGCATCAAGGGTCATTAAAGGCAAGTTCAGTATAATATGATTATCATTTAATTTAAGTGAATTACACACTGATAATTCTTCTACCAAATCTCCTTTATTCTTTCCCTCTAATATGCTCAAGGAGGGCACAACCTCACTCCTGAGCGCTTTCTTTCACCTGCTCCCTACCTGCGCTATCCTCCACCTCACTAACCCTGATCTTCTCCTTACACTCCCTTGCTAGATGACCACCAATTTCCACATTTGAGGCATAGCCCTCTACTCATATACCTCTGGCATTCCTCATCAGATAGCCTTTTCTTCCCATTAGCGCTTTGTAAATTGACTGCATCAATGTCCATGGCATTTTGGTCCCTGTAGCTGTCCCTACCTGATGGGGAATAGTTGTTCCACTGACAAGTGCCACTACAACCTTACATTTTCTAATGTGTGAACTCATTGTCCATTTGGATAGCTAGTTTGATGAGTGCTTTGAGAGAGGTTTTACAAGGGTGACTAATTAGGACATTCCTGATTTTTTGTGAGAGCCCATTTCAAAAGTAAACATGAGTTCTCCTTCTTCCCATGTTGTAAAATAGCTGGTGTGGCCCTGGAATTTGGATGCTTACTCAGTGATAGAGTGTTTCTGTCACAACTGGTTGAGAGAATACTCTGAGGTTGTGGCCACATTGGGATCTCCAAATGCTAATTAAAATTCTGCCATGAACTGATGGCAATCTGTTTCCAGCTCACCATTTCCAAGAGTTCCATTGTATATGTCATCACCCAGCATGCCACCTCCTCTGTGAGGTACAAGATTGAAAATCCACTTTTTTGATTGCTCATCTGGGAGCTGATGGCTGTTAAGCAGGACATAAAGATTTACCTGCAATGCATACTGATCTTTCTGGGACCTTTCTTTCCATCAAAGATTGCTGGGATAGAAATCTTTTGGCCTTTAACAAGTGGTGCTGGTGTTGCAGGCCATGCCATTGCCTCAGCTTCAGAGGTGTCCAGTTCTGCTTCTGTGAGGCCACAGTATGAGGGCCTTTCCTCTGCTAGATGTTCCATTAATCTTGGAGACTTTCACTCTTTCATTTCAGAAAGGGTTTCTGCATCAGGTTGAGCTGAAGGGTTCATTGTTCTTTGGTAGTGTGCCAATTAAAATCAGACAAAATTTTAAGACCTAAGAAGGCAGACTACCACTAGTGCTAACACTAACCTAAGACAGGACTAACTATGCTGGATGTAGCAGTGAGACTAGAGAATAACTGAATTAATAGAAAAGTTGTCCAACAGGGAGCTCTCCACAGCACCTTCCCCATATAACCCCCTTATTCAATATGCACTTTTCCACCTCTTTACAATGCATAGCACCTGTAGCGCTACTCCTCACCACCTCTCAACCAAATCCTAACAGAGGAGGGGAGGGAATAGGAGTGCTGAAACTTAGCTTGAGAGAGCTGGAGAGTGTAGCAAGTTAATAAAGATTGATATTGAAAGGGGAGGGATGGAAATAGAATTGATAGGAATTTAAACACAGCAAAATGTGAGAAGATGAGAAGAGTTTTTCAAATGATGCAGCAAAAAAAAAAAGGGGAAACATATCATTTAGCCAAAAAATAGAGTACACCCTGTCAGCTTACAGTGATTTTTTTCTATTTTAAAAAAGAATCAAAATATATTGTATTGCTTTATTTCACCTTCATCCACAGACAATACAGCTTTCTTAGCTGATTTTTATAAAGAATTCAATTTAAAATAAATTGTTTATTAGTATATAGATATTAGCCATGAAATAATTTTTCACTTTTTTACATATACAATTTTTTTTTGATAAATATATATAATATAGAGAAAAAATAGGCAATTTTTCAAAATAAAGTTAAAAAAGGAACACAACCTATTTTAAACTTTTAAATTGATTATTGTATTGATTTCATGAGATAAATTTTTTTATATTTAAATTTAATGGTAAATTCTGTTGGTGAGCTTGAAAATAGCTTTTAATTAAATTATTGTGTTAAAGTAAAGATTTAAAGCAAAATAAACTCTCACTAAGATATATCATCTTCTCTTCATCTCTAACTTCCATCATTCATTTTTGGTTCTGATACTTCTCACTTCACAGAACTCAAAGTAAGTCACTTTCTCATTTTTTTAAATTTAATTTCTAATTGAAATGTTATTTGTCTCTTTTTTTGTTTCTATTTTCTTTATCATTTTTTTGTTTTGATTCCTGATTTATCTGTTCTTATTTCCCTTTCCTTTTATTCCTTTTTTCCTTGCTATCTATCATTTTTATACTTGATTTATTGACTTTAAAGTGTTTTTCGTCATTTTTAGGCATTTTCACTTTTTAGGCCTTTTTCTTTGCTAAATCACTTCAGAATCATTAAGAAACAATTCAAAAATGTTTTCCAAGTAATCTCAACTTACTTGGAGGTGTTTTGGCCTGTTTTATGATATTTTATTCTGTTAAAACTTTCCAGAAACATTTTTTAATCATTTCTTAGTGAATTTTAGGTGGTTTTGGGCTATTTTAGGTCTACTTTTTCACTAAATCAAATTGAAAAGCTGTTAAACTTTGGAGACGATTTAGAAAATTTTTAAAAGAACTTTAAAGTGTTTTTAAGTCATTTTGACACTTTTTTGGAACTTTTGTTTGGCACTTTTTAACACTTATCTGGAAACTTTTTGACACTTTTCTGGAAATTTTTGGGGAGGTTTTAGGGAACTTTCAATACACTTTCTCTTAAATATTTCAGAACATTTTAGGAGACTTTTGGGACATTTTTTTAGAAAATTTTGGAACACATTTTGGATACTTTTTGGACTCTTTTTTGACAACTTTTGGGGCTCTTAGGTTGAGCTTTTGGGACTCTTTTTTGGAAATATTTACAACTATTTCCTTCAGGTAGTTTAACAAGAGATTTTCAGGTTAGTTACATCCAATTATGATTAATTATGGGGTGTAGTATAGGTTGTCAACTTTTATTTTTATTTCAAAAATTAACATTTTACAAGTAATATATGATTCTCTACTTACCTAAATTAATGAGCCATCAGGCCATGTGTTGTATAATGGTAATCATGAGGGAATTTTTCTTTCTGATGAGGCTCATGTTTACATTTGTGTTTGATTTCATTGAATTTAGTCACACACAACTTCCACTCACATTTTTACTTGAATTGTCATTAATTTAGGTTTTTAATTATCTTATAAGACTTTTTTTCATGTTAAATTATGCAATGAACATAAATTTTGGCAATCTATGCCCCTACTTCAATAAAACACAGGGGAGGGTATTGCCATTTTTTTTGTCATAAATTTTTTTTCTGACTTAGAAAAAAAAAGGTGATCCCCACCCCATGTTATGTTAAATAGCAGGGGAGGGTATTTTCAAAAAGCTTTTTTGACATAAATTTTTTTGACTTAAAAATAATTTGGTGGTCTAGACACCATAATATAATAAATTTCAGGTTAATTAAACGTAATTGATGAAAAAATAGAAAGTATGATTGACAGATTAGGATCTAGATTATTAGATGTAAGTATTTTAGTTAGAATTTATTTTTGAAGTGCTTAAAAATATAAGGAAGGAGATGCATGAATTGATGAAAGAATTTCATGTTGATATTAAAGAAGAAATTCAGAAAGAAATGTATTAATATTTACTTAATTTTAACTAAGTAAAGAAAGCAAGTCTTTAATATCAGAATCTGACTTATTTTCATTAATACAGGCAAGTGAAAAAGCTTTATTTATTGATTCTTTAGCATCAGGTTTCCTCATTTTCGATTCATTGGCTTGTAACTAAATTTTGGCATTTTCCAATTTAAATTAACTATTTTTGAGTTTTTCATCACCATCTCTCTTTGAATCCTAACCTTCTCCCTATAAAAATCTAAATGATCTTTCTTAATTTCTAAAAAAAATTCTTCCTTTGATTGTGAATGAAACTGCTTCTTTCCCTCAAAAAGTAGTTGATGTTCTGCAGTTTTTTCATAAGACTCCAACTTCACAATTTCAATTTGAACTTGTTATTTTTCTGCAACAAGTTTAACTTTTGAGAGTAAGAGAAATAAATTATGAAAAATTCTTTAGTAAAAACAAAAAATATATAACCTTGTTTGCGTTTATTAACGATCTCCGCATAAGCAGAAAAAACAGCTTTTGATGTTGATTGAGTTGTCCCAAAACTAGCAGAAGCTCTTTGCTTGAGTTTTTGCTATGAGAAGATGATTCTTTATCTTCTAATCTTTCATTGTCATCTACTTCCTTACAAATTGCAAGATTTGATGAGGCTTGGGTATGGTTTATACTTGGGAAGTTAATCAGAACTACAAAAGAAAAAATATTAGCACAAGTATTTTAGTCTTACTACCATGGCTTTATCAAGCTTGAATTCAGATTATGCAGATGGTTCTCCAAATTCTGGAGAGTCAAGTGAATTATATAAAGGAAAATCTTGAATATTGTTATGAGAATCAGTGATTCTTGGACCTTCATTCATGTGCAAGGGGTTGACATTGGGCCTTTGTCTAAAGAGTTCATCCATTGATCATAAAGAGCACACATAGATTTGAGTTTTTAAGAAACAGATGTGATTCCATGATTTAGTGAGCTGCCATTCCAAAAGAGTTACAGTTTAGCTGAAATTGAGTTAAGCCAAATATAAGGATTGGTACCTTCTATCAGGTGCCCATGTTCCTTTTCTCATTGTGGTCTTCCAACATTGGCGGAGCCCTTTGTTGGTTTATTTGGTGATGTTTTGGTATGCCTTAAATGGCATTGTTTAAATAATTAGGTATTTTTCTGGAATTATGCAGCAAATAGTGTGACTATGGGGATCTGGAGGCTACCATTGGATAGCCCTGGTTTTTCTCTATATTTTATATCTTGTAAACATTTTTCATAGTCTAAGTATTTGGGGGATAATTTCTCATTTTTCATTTTAAAAGATTGCTGTTGAATTTTGTATTTCGTGTTTTACGGGCTAACCTTAAGTCTTAGTGTTAAGTGCTTAGTACTGTTGGAATGAGCGGAATTTTCTCTACATTTCATTTCACAATGTTGTTATAGCGTAATTATGTGTTTTAAGGGTTTTAGTAGTTGTAGATGATTTTTCTAAGTATTTTGGGTGTTTTTGGTGGTTTTCTGGCTTCAGGGTGGTCAGGCCACTTCAGGAGGGCTTCCTGACATCAGGCGGACTACCAGCCTCAGTGCTATAGGTCTGGGAAGCCTTTCTAGGGAGGCTTTATGCAATTTGGCGGTCAGGAACACCGTATTTACAGGTGTGCATGGGCTCTTGATTATAGTCTGTGTATATATAGTGATTAAGACAGTTTGGGGCAACTTTAATTATCATACAACCATCCCGAGGTGATATTCTTGTTCCTCACTCAGTTTTCACTGTTTTCTGGCCACAATTGGCTGTGTTTGTTGCAAAGTGAGTTCTTCATTTAACTCAACTTAGAAACTGTTTTCTCTGGTATAGTCTTGCAAGCTATATCAAGTATTATTGCTGTCTCTGGTGTGGATTTTCAACCAACATCAAGTATCATTGCTTTCTCTGGTGTAGACATAGGCATACATTTCAGTTCTTTGATTTGGTAGTCTGTCTGGAGACTACTTTCTTGACTGATCAGGCAGTCAAGTGTTTTGGAAAAGGGGATTTTGGTAAACAGGAACCAATTTGCTGTAGTAGGTAAATCTCACTCTATTTTTCTAAAGGGACAGGGGATTTTCTCTCTGGTTTTTCTCCAACTCCCTTGGTCAAGGAATAAAGCTAGCACGATAGGATTGTCTACACCGTCACCATTGGAACCCAAATGACATAGTGTGATGGCCAATTGAATTGAAGGATGTTGTTGGTATTTTTGAGACATACTGTGAAATATGGGATGATACTGAATAAGCTCAACCAATTTATGGAAAAATTACGGAGAAGTCCTGAAGAAATGTCTAAAACTGGGTTTAGATAGGTTAAGAAGTGTTTGGATGGTTTACTTGGGGGTATGAAGTACTTGAGGCTTTCTGGGAAGAAGTTAACATTTCGTGGCCATTTTTGATAAAAAGACAAAATCTTCTTCTAGATCAGAATCAGAATAGCATTCAGAGTCCAAGAGCCATGAAAGTCATTGCTTTATGTAATTTATCATAATTTGAAAGTGAGGAAGGCATGACTCTTATATGATATGATATGAAAATGTAAATGATGTATGATGTTTTGAGTTATGAATTGTTATGCTGCAGAGTGCTGTGTATGATTGGGATGATGCTGACAAATCAGTGAAATGGGACTTGATGGTGAAATCAGCACTTTTGGTTGAGTAAGTGCGGATTTGAGTGAAATAAGTGACTTATTTAATTTTGAGATACAACAGTATTGGGGCTAGTGTGTTTTAGAAATCTGCACTTAAATAAGTGTGGATTTGTCAGAACTGACACCCCCTAATGTGTTGATAGAAACTACACTACCTGCAGCCCCAGTGTCAAGAATGGCATTCATTTCTTTTCCACATATAGTAGCAGGTGCTCTAATAGGTGTTATTTTGTAAGTATCATGAGATACATCTTTAATAATTTCAGCTTCTTCAAAGGAAGTCAAAGATGTATCTGTATGAGGTATTGCATCATTCAGGAACATAATATTGTGTTCTAATACATATATCTCATTTTCATCATCACTGTAAGAAATGTTACTTTTACAATCCTCACTAGATTCCTCATTTTCATTTTCATGATTACTTTGTTCAGAATCTTGTGAGTTTTCAATAACATTTATTCTTTTCTTACAAGTATGACCTTTAGCCCAAAATCCATTACATTTGTAACAACTGTTATTTTTTGTCTTTTAGGGACAAGGGGAGCTGAAGGTTTTTTCTTCTCAACTTGTAACTTATTTGTAGTAGGTTTTACTACCTCAACACTTTGCTTGTAATAATGATACCTGGCTTCATATTTGTGGTTCAATAATATTTAAGTGCATATATTAATAAACCCAGAAGTATCTCTGATGGTTTCAGTTCTAGCTAAAATAATGTCTCTGACTGATATAGGAAATTTATATATTATTTTTTCTTTCCACTCATCATAATCCATTTTTGGATCCATGGCTTTCATGTTTATTTTTAAATTCATTAAAAATACCATGGGTTTATCTCCAGCATTTGGATTATATCTGTCTTTCTCATACAATCTTTGTTGAGTGATTCTAAATTTTGGGACACCAAATTGTCTTTCAATTAGTGCCTTCCATTCATTCAAGGAGTAGTTAATTCCCTCACTCAATACAGATTCAAACCATAATAAGGCCACATTTTTAAATAAAGATATCAATCACCACACAATATGGGGGGCGGACCTTCTAGCGGGTCCACAACCTTGGAACCAAACTCACCACAGATTGAACACACATTGAGCTATTGATAAAGAAACCATACAATCAGGGATGAACACCACTAAGCAGAACAGTTTTAGGCGGGTGTTTAAGTAGAGTTCAGTATGGGTTCAGTATGAGTTCAGTCTGAGTTCCTTCTGAGTTCCTTCTGAGTTCAGGTTGAGAACTTGCTAGCAAGTCCACCCCCTATATTGCGTAGTGTTATATATTTTTGTATTTTATAATTTTATGAGAATAATGTAATATTTGAGTATGCAAGTATGAAAAATAGCCAATGATTCCTTAAAGTATATATTTGTGCAATTTTGTGTAAAATAATTGTAAAAGTATGTAAAATGTTAATGTGTAGTAATGTTGGTTTTTAACTGCTAGAATCTGTATTGTATGGTTGTTATTCTTAGTTTTTTTTACTTTTTTATACTCTATGATACCTGTACAGATTCAGAATTATCTTTCTAAATTATGAATATCCAAGTCACATGACTGAAATACACTACAAGATTTCTTCTGGAGATTTTCTGGACATCCACAGATGTCTACAGATATTGTCTGGATGTCCAGACTAAATTAAAGTTATAAAACTAAATTTAAAATCTAAATAAAAATAGGGATTATAGCCTTACAGCCAAAATTAATTATACCAAGTTTTGGTAGCTGGCTCAGACCTATTTAATGAGTGAAAAATAAACAATGTTAAGTAAATTTTACCAAAAATTGAAAATCTTAATTTTAAATTTAAAAATTATAAAAATTTCAGAAGGCTTCTCAAGACTGTATCCTATACAGATAAAATTTTTGAGTCTTTATGAAAGATATTTGAGCATTAAAATAATTTTTTACACTGGATTTTTCATAGTTACAATTCTCCATCTTTCACAAACACAATATTTTGTCAAAATAATTTTGAATAAACCATAAAATTACCATTGCTAACTACTAAAAATATTCCATATATTTTTAAGTGCCATTCTGAAATTTTGAAAGTCACAAGGTCAATATAATGAGTGTAAATAAATAAAATGATATATAAATTAAGTTTTGCTTTATATTTTAATAATGTGGAGCAAATAGAATTTAGAAAATTTATGAATTGCACCTCTTCATGAAAATCATTCAACCATTTCTCATGGTTAGCCTGAATGAGGGCAGTTTTTACTGAAATTTTCACAATTAATTTAATAAAATTGAAATAATTCAGGTCTAGTGAAGGGTTTGTTACATGTAATACTATCTTGATCAGTTTTTTTATATTATCATAAAAATAAGGATATCTCTCTATTAAAGTTTAATTTGGTGTTTGATTGGTTATGAAGAACTAAGATGTTGTTCTTCAAAAAGAAGAATCCACATTTTATCTTTACCAGCTGTTAATAGAAAAAAAAAGACAAAAAAGAAAAAAAAAGAAAAAAGAAAAAAGAAAAAAGAAAAAAGAAAAAAGAAAAAAGAAAAAAGAAAAAAGAAAAAAGAAAAAAGAAAAAAGAAAAAAGAAAAAAGAAAAAAGAAAAAAGAAAAAAGAAAAAAGAAAAAAGAAAAAAGAAAAAAGAAAAAAGAAAAAAGAAAAAAGAAAAAAGAAAAAAGAAAAAAGAAAAAAGAAAAAAGAAAAAAGAAAAAAGAAAAAAGAAAAAAGAAAAAAGAAAAAAGAAAAAAGAAAAAAGAAAAAAGAAAAAAGAAAAAAGAAAAAAGAAAAAAGAAAAAAGAAAAAAGAAAAAAGAAAAAAAGAAAAAGGAAAAAGAAAAATGATAAAAGAAAAAAGATAAATGATAAATGAAAAATGAAAAAATGAAAAAATGAAAAATGAAAAATGAAAGATGAAAAAGAAAGGAAAAGAAAGGAAAAGAAATTTTTTTGTGCTGGTGAGGGGAGAAAGACAAAAAACTCAAAGATAGTGGGTGTCAGCTCTGGAAAAATAAAATTAAATTAACTGTAGTTTAAAAACAAAAACAGCACTTAAATGTTTCAAAAAAGTCTTTTATTTCAAAATGGTTGCAAGTTCTCAATTCAAATCAGAAAAATTTCATTGTTTGTTTTCACAAACACATGTTTGCCACAAAATCCCTTCTTTCTCACTTTATTTCTGTGACATGTCACTCACAAATATCCCTTCCTACCCATAAATTCTTGGCATACATGCCTTACTGATATTTGCAACATTTTTTTGTAAAATTTTTAATTTTAACATTTTAAAAATTTTCTTTTCAACATTTATTACTCAAATTTTTATTTTTCTCATCATAGCTAGTTTATTTGTATTCACTTTCTGACTAATTACTACTTTCCAGCTGAAGTTTTTATCCTTCCCTGCATCTGGTGGTTGCTGAGATTTTAAACTTAGAATTTGATCCCTCTTTTTTACCTTATTTCTGTCAGGCTGGATAATCCAAGGACTGAGTAAAAATCTCTTATAAAAAATTTTAAACACATGTAGTATACATGGGAACAATAAATAAATGTATACAAATATTATACATAAGTGAAATCAATGATTAAACACAATATATGACATTATAATACCTTATATACACACATGTATCTATCTTTTATAAATCTTATGCACGTAATATTAAGTTGGAATATGTCAGGGTAATCTTAAGAGCCTTAAACATAAGGCTACATAATGTTTAAGTAGAATTAAGGATTTTTTTCTTCATTTTCTTATGGAAAAAACAAGAATTGTGCTATAAATCACTTGTAAGTTGAATATATGTTCTATAAATTTAATAATATTAAAAATTAGCCTTGATAGATAAAATTTTCTTAATCAGGAATATTGATTTGGCTACTCAAATGCATAAAAATTACACTATTTAAATTTGGTGTTTTTATGCCAGAAATGGTATATGTGTAATGGCCACACACTTCCTGCTTTTTTCTGATGTGAATAGCTTCATTTTAAGAAAAGTTACCATTTTAACACTATAATACCACAAATTGTTTGTTCAATATCACCACACAATATAAAGGGTAGAATTACTAAAAAGTCTACAACCTTAGACCCAAACTCACTACTCATTGAACACACCTTGAGCTAATGAGAAATGAACCATACAATCAGAGATGAACACCACTCAGCAGAAACATTTTAGGTGGGTGCTCAAATAGAGTTCAGTATGGGTTCAGTATGAGTTCAGTCTAAGTTCCATCTGAGTTCTATCTGAGTTCAGGTTGGGGAATTTCTAGAAAGTACACCCCCTATATTGTGTAGTGTATAGGGAAACATGCTAAAATAGGCAACAGGTGCTTATTTAATGTCCTAATTTAATTATAAGTGCATTGACTTCATTATTTACACTAATTGTATTAACAACCTCAAGATTGGTGCCTTTAATTCACTACCACACTTAAATTTACCTAAGTTAGTCATGAATTTACCTGTGAAAGTGGCTTCCAAGGGCTGCATTCAGTTACCCCACATCTCATAATGTTTTTGGGTTTCTCAGTGGTTTCTCAGTCAATATTGGTCATAATTGGATGGGGATTTCACGTAGTAGTTTGGAATAATCAGCCCCTTCATTTATACTGTTAATCTCCCTTAATATTATGTAATATTTGGTTTTATTCTTTCTTTTTTTAGTCTTTTATTTTAATGCATTACATGCCTATACTCCCTTTATTTCTTGTTCTTTTATTTTGATGGATTCTTGCTATTACTCCAGGATTTTGGGGGGTGATATCATTCTAATCGTATTATTAGTCATTCCTTATGTTTATGGAAAGGTTTATTAGCTTGAATGAGGCGTCATTTGCCATTTATAGGATTGGTAAATCAGTGGGACACATTGGAGGATTATTGGGTATAAAAGGAGGGGTTTTTTGGTCTAATTTTCTACATTCTTTATCATTACAATTAAAAAATATAACCATTTAAATTAAAATACATTTAATTAGTACTTTTAAAGTCTTTGAATATTTTTTGAATTATATTCTCTATTTTTCTACCAACTATAAGATTTCAACCTGTCTCTAAAAAGTGAGATTAAAGTGACTGAGACCCTTATATTGAGTAATATTTTAATACTTATTGGATTTTTACTACAGTATTCATATAGGACCATTAAAATCCTCTAGATAACTGACTATTTCAAGCTACTCATGTGTCTTTACTTTAAATCAGCCTGAAAATTCAGGACTTTTCCTCAAGAATTCTGTTGGTTATTTCACCGCAAAAAATCAAGTGGCACCTGCTAGCAGGTGGCTATTCCAATATTCAGTTTTGATTTAAAAGTAAGTTTGATTTTATGTTTCATGAGCTAGTGTGCTTATTTTTTAGTGAGCTTTCTTTCCAAAAGAGTTACAGTTGAGCTGAAATTGAGTTAAGCCAAATATAAGTATTGGAACCTGCTATCTGGTGCCCATGTTTCTTTTCTTGTTGTGGTCTTCCAACATTGGCGGAGCCCTTTGTTGGTTTATTTGGTGATGTTTTGGTATGCCTTAAATGGAATTGTTTAAACAATTAGGTATTTTTATAGAATTAAAGAGCAAATATTAGGAATATGGGGATCTGGGGGCTACCATTGGATAGCCCTGGCTTTTCTCTATATTTTGTGTCTTGTGGACATTTTTCATAGCATAAGTATTTGGGGGATAATTTCTCACTTTTCATTTTTAAAAGATTGCTGTTGAATTTTGTTTTTTGTGATTTATGGGCTAACCTTATGTCTTAGGGTTAAGTGCTTAGTACCATTGGAAAGAGCGGAATTTTCTCTACATTTCATGTCCTAATGTTGTTGTAGTGTAATTATGTGTTTTAAGGGTTTTAGTAGTTGTAGGTGAATTTTCTAAGTAGTTTGGGTGTTTTTGGTGGTTTTCTGGCTTCAGGGTGGTCAGGCCGCTTCAGGCGGGCTTCCCAGTTCCGGGGGGACCACCCGCCTCAGTGCTAGAGGGCTGGAAGCTCTTCTATGAAGGTTTTATGCAATTTGGTGGGCAGGAACGCCAGATTTGCAGGTGTAAATGGGCTCTTTATTAGTAGTCTGTGTGTATATAGTGATCAAGACAGTTTGGGGCAACCTTAATTATCATTCAACCATCTGGCAGTGATATCCTTGTTCCTTACTCAGTTTTTACTGTTTTGTTGGCCACAATTTGGCTGTTTTTTTGCAAGTAAGTTCTTCATTTAACTTAGCTTAGCAACTGTTTTCTCTGTTATAGTCTTGCAAGCTATAGCAAGTATTATTGCTGTACCTGGTGTGGATTTGAAACCTACATCAAGTATCCTTGCTTTCTCTGGTGTGGACATTAGTCTGCATTTCAGTTCTTTGGTGTGGTAGTCTGTCTGGAGACTACTTTCTTGACTGATCAAGCAGTCAAGTGTGCTTGGAAAAGGGAATTTGTGGTAACAGGAAAATCTCACTTTATTTTTCTAAAGGGACAGGGGTTTTTCTTCTGGTTTTACTCCAACTCCCTTGGTCAAGGCCTATAGCTAGTACTAATGGATTTTCTACATCGTGACTGTCTTCAAAATCAAAAACAATATCACGGGAAGTAAAAATCTGTAATTATCATGCAAAAAGAATTAAAATGAAATAGTCTCCGTCAGTGTAAATTTTCAAAGCTACATTGGCTCTTGTAGTATCTCTGGCCATGTCAGTAAACCTTTTTGGTGTGCATACTCACCACAAAAAAAACTTCTGGCACCTGTTAGAAAGTGCCAATCACTCAATTCATCTTTGATTCAAGAGTAAATGGAGTTGATGCTGCACAAGCTAGCATGCTCATTGTTCAATGTGCAGTCTTTCTAGAAACATTTCAGCTAGGCTGAAACTGAGTCAAATCAAAGATAGGGATTGGCACCTGCTATCGGGTGCACACATTTTATTTTCTGGTATCTTCCAGTAATTAAAAATTCAAAAAAGGCTACAAGTAAATAAAATACCTATATAAATATTTGGATAATTACAAAATGTCAGGGTCACTTCATGTAGTGATTTCAGAAAAAGAAGCCCTGTTATATAATAAAGTTGTGAAATTGAATCAACAATTTTACCACTAATTGAAAATAAATATTTCTGAGTGGGAGTCTGTCAATAGACCAATTAATTTTGTGATCTTTTCAGATATTAAAGCTAGATAATATAGACTGATTTATTGATTCTTTTTAACAGGACTTTTGATCCCTTTTTCTTGGTTTGTAAAACTCATTTAAATATTTAAAAAGAATATCACTAAAAAATTTCTTTTTAAATATTAAAACATAGCTACATATTGTAGTGCAGTTAAATCAAGTGACCACGTAAAAGCATATTTGACTTTTGGAACTTATAAATTCACTAAAAGCTTACAAGTAAGCAATTAAATTGACTTAAGTAGTGTTAAATCATACTAATAAACCTTTTTATGAGGTTTTAACAACTCATATTTCAATTCTTGATCTAAATTCCACATAAAATATGTGTGAAAAAATTGACATTATGAGTAATAAGGTAGAACCTTATAATTTAAGACCTAGATCTGAAAGACCTGTTAAAGGACATTCAAATGCAGGAAATATCTCCAAAAAAACAGCAACTCTCATAAGATTTCTGTGGAGGAAAGGGAAAGACTTTTAAACCAAATAACAATAAAGAAATAAAAAAACACATTACAAAAAAAAATCACTCCCTTTCAACTCTTCTAAAAACCCTAACCATAAAAGTCAACAACATAGTTGACCAGATTAAGAATCTGGAAAAAAGAGCATCTCAGGGGTTTATAGAAGTCAATAAAGCTCTGGTAGGACTAAAAGCTCAGAAAACATCAGTAGTCAAAAACCTGTCCATGGTTGTAAGAGAAGCACCTCCAGCTCAAGAAGAGGATCAAAAAATTATAGTGAGAAAATGGAAATGAGACTGGTACTCCCAGAGCTACAACCACCCTCCACAGCAGGATTCTAGAAGTCACTCTTAAAGGGGAAAGTAAAATAGAGGCAGGGAAAATTTATTAAGACCTTGGTAAGTCATCCATCTTCTCATAATCATTCATATTATACTAAAAATGATTTACTCATAGGTTATGAGATTGATAGAAATGATATAAAGATAATTAATAAAGATCTAAAAAATTACTCATTTGAACATAGCATTTTAGATTTTTCTTTAAATGATGACAATGTACATAGTTTTATTGATAACAAAGATAATACGAGTTATATTAAAATGGAGCCAAATAAATTAAATCTTGAGCCAAATAATAATTATGAGTCATCTGAGTTAGACATGGATAAAATTGAATATTTCTTGAAATAAAATCACATAGAATAAAAAATCTTAAGCAAATTATTATTAAGAATTTAAAAGTTAGAAGAATTCTCTAGAGAGTCTAACAATAATGCAGAATGTGTATTATTAAACCTTACAAAATCATTGAGTACTACTGAAAATAAATTAAAGGTAATATAAAATTCAATAATGAATTGACAAATGAAAATTAAAAATTAAACTCTGAGATCAAGAATTTATACAAAAAATTAGAACATTCTCAGAATATAATGGCTACAATTGAGGGATGGGTAAAATTGTCTTTTTCAAATGTAAATGATACTTTATCACATGAACCTGTAATAAAATATAGGTTACAAAGATGCAAAATCTAAGCAGCTAATATTTTGAAAAAGACTGAAAAAAAATGACAACACCTCATATGTGGAAAATATGCCACTTTATATGAAACATTCATATGAAAAACCAATTATTGAAAAATAAAATAGTTTCATGGACTCTGAGAGTAAAAAAAAAGTAAAAGATGAACTATAGGATCATCTATCCAAAGTCAATGAATTAATATATATTCCTCATGTTAAGGAAGTCAGAAATAGCCAAAAGAACTGGCTTAAGATAGAAAAGTACCCCTCTTTTGATAAGGATTCAAAATCTGATTGGAAAAAATTCATACCAAGAATTGATAACTTAAAATTTTCATACAAGTTACCTGATGAAGAAATTACATCAAAATTAATATCTTTATTTACAGATGTGGCCTTATTATGGTTTGAATCTGTATTGAGTGAGGAAGTTAACTACTCCTGGGTTGAATGGAAGGCACTAATTGAAAGAAAATTTGGTGGCCCAAATTTTAGAACTACTCAACAAAGATTGTATGAAAATACAAGATATAATCCAAATTCTGGGGAGAAACCAATGGTATTTCTAATGAATTTACTAAAAATCATGAAAGACATGGATCCAAAAATGAATTATGATGAGTGGAAAGAACAATTAATATATAAATTGCCTATATCAGTCAGATACATTATTGTAGCTAGAACTGAAGCCATCAGAGATACTTCTGGGTTTATTAATATATGGAATGAAATATTATTGAGCCACAAATATGAGACAAGGTATAATCATTATAAGCAAGATTTTGAGGTAGTAAAACCTACTACAAATAAGATACCAGTGGAAAAGAAAGAGCCTTCAGCTCCTCTTGTTCCTAAGAGACAAGAAATTTAAACTTGCTACAAATGTAATGAGCCTTGGGTCAAAGATCATACTTGTAAAAAGAGAATTAATTTTATTGAAAACTCACTAAATTCTGAGCCCAGTAATCATCAAGATGAAAAAGAGGAGTCTAGTTATTATTGTAACAGTAACATTTCTTACAGTGATTATGAAAATGAGATATTTGTATTGGAACAGGATATTATGTTCCTGAATGATACAATATCTCCCACAGATTTATCTTTAACTTCCATTGAGGAAGCTGAAATAATAAAAGATGTAAATAATGATACTTACAAAATCACACCTATTAGAGCACCTGTTATAATAGGTGGAAAATAAATCAATTCCATTCTTGACATTGGGGCTGCAGTTAGTGTAGCTTCTGTTAATACCTTAATGGAACTTGATAGTAATTACAAAGAAAAACTGGAACCTGTACAGACAAATAAATGGAGGGGTTTTGGTTTAGTATTATGTCTAATAGGCAAATACAAAACTGCTATATTATTTAAATATAATAATGGATATGTAAGAGCTCTATGTGAATTTCTAGTAATGGATAATATTAATTGTATTGATTGGTTTATTATTGGAAATGACCTATTGACCAAATTTGAAATCAAAATAGATCCTGAAAATAGTTGCTTCACTATAGGAGTAAATGGAAAAAGAAAATTCAAGTTTTGCTCTGAAAATTCAATTTATTTCATTTCTCCTAAAGAGGAACAACTCCAAGTTGGGAGACACACCTCTGAAGTGGTTGAGTTTGAAAATGAAATCCAAAAAGCTTCTTTCAGTCCTCAACTCTCCAAAAATGAAGAAAACAATACTTTGAGATTGATAAACTTTTATCCTATGGCATTTCTCATGGTTCAAATGAGCTAGGATTGGTCAAAGACCATGATATGAAAATCTCTTTAAATTGTGATTTGGATAATATTCCTTGCAGCTTAAAAAAATCTTACCCAACTTCTCCTGCAAGAAGGAAATACATTGAAGTCAACATTGAGATGTTGTTAGAAACATGTATTGTTGAAAAGTAGACACAAAACTTAATTATTGTTTTATCTCACCAGTTTAAATCTCCTATGAGAAAGATAATGATAGATTATGTGATGATTAAAGAGCTATAAATACATTCACTGTGGATGATATTTACCCTCTCCCAAGGATAGCTTCTATCCATGCTACCTTACAAGGAGCAAAATATATTTCCTGTTTGGATGGAAACAAAGGCTACCACCATATTTCTGTGGAAAGAAATTCTCGGAATTTATTTCTCATAACCACACACATGGGAATATATATATATATGTGAGAATGCCTTATGGCTCAAAAAATGCCCCTCAAGTCTTCAAAAAATTGATGGATAGTGTTTTTCATCAAGAAATGGTTAAAGGATGGATCTTAGATTATATTGATGGCATCATATTTTTTTCAAAAACATATGATGAGAAGTTAAATCACCTAAGACAAGCATTTCAAGAAATGGATGAAATTAATATGAAAATTGCATTAAAGAAATGTATGTTTGGGTTTCAATCATTATAAGTACTTGGAGATATTATATCTGGATTACAAATTTTTGTTGAACAGAATAAAGTGGCAGAAATAAAAAACATTAATATACCTAAAAATTTGAATGATGTTCAATACTTTCTAGGTATGTGTGGATATTATAGGCAGTATATAAAAAACTACCAATCCATTGCAGCTCGTTTAACAACATTAATCAGGAAAAATCAGGCTTTAATTTGTAATAATGAAAGATAATATGCCTTTGATAAATTAAAGGAATGTTTAATGTGAGCTCCAATATTGGCACTTCCAGATTTTAACCTCCTTTTTATCTTGTATACTGATTCAAGCTTTACAGGGTTAGGTCCTTCTTTACAGCTAAAACAGATAATAAATGGTAAATTATCTGAAGTAGTTATCTGTTATATATCCAGAACCTTAAGAAAGACAGAATTAAGCTATGATTCCACCCAACTGTAATGTTTAGCTGTTGTCACCACACAATATGGGGGGCGGACTTGCTAGCAAGTCCGCAACCTTGGACCCAAACTCACCATAGATTGAACACACATTGAGCTATTGATAAAGGAACCATACAATCAGGGATGAACACCACTCAGCAGAACAGTTTTAGGTGGGTGTTCAAGTAGAGTTCAGTATGGGTTCAGTCTGAGTTCAGTCTGAGTTCCATCTGAGTTCCATCTGAGTTCAGGTTGAGGACTTGCTAGCAAGTCCACCCCCTATATTGCGTAGTGTGTGTGGGAAATTTAGAAACTTCATTACTATCTGGATGACCAGAAGCTTGAACTAATAACAGATTTTAGTGCAGTAAAATCATTACTAAACATGAAAAGCCTAATATTTTCAATACATAAGGCCAAAAAGCTACCACCCCATCAACCATAAAATCATCAAATAGAGTTAATAGGTCCAGTAACATCATCAGGTCTTGTCTATTCTTTGTCAGAGGATGAATCTCAAGCTCTTCAAGACTTCATTTCAGAGAATATATCAAAAGGTTTAATTCAAGCCAGTAAATATCCAGCCAGCTCTCCAGTTCATTTTGATAAGAAAAAAGATGGAAGTCTTAGGTTATGTGTTGATTATAGAAAACTCAAAGCAGTGACTAAGAAGAATGCTTATTCAGTTCCTTCAATGTCATTACTTCTTACTTTGTATAATGTTTCTAATTATTTTCTAAAATTGATCTCAGAGGTGCTTACAGTCTTATACATATTTAAAAAGGCCATGAACCTTTAACTGCAATGTGTACCAGGTTTGGCAGTTTTGAATATTTAGTAATGCCCTTTGGATTGTGTAATGTTCCATCAACTTTTCAAACTTCTTTTAACAATATCTTCCAAGATACTGTTGAAAAGTTTGTTTTTGTCTATCTAGCAGACATTTAAATCTTCTCAAAGACCCTCAAACTATATTTTCAACATGTCTAAATGGTTTTTATTTTCCTTCAGGAATAAGGTCTCTACACCAAGCACACCAATTGTGAATTACACCTAAAATCTATTAAATTTTTTGGTTTTAAACTTTCCACTGATGGTTTAGTCATGGATGATAAAAAATTTCAAAAAGTTTTGGAATGGCCTGAGCCAACAAATCTAAAATCCTTACATTGTTTTTTAGGTTTTGTGAATTTCTATTGAAGATTTATAAAGGATTACTCTAAAACTATTACAAATATTACTTCTAATCTTAAAAAAGATACTCCTTTTGTCTTCACAGAAATAGCACAAAAGAATTTAAAGCATTGAAAATTGCATTTACCACAGCTCCAATTCTTTGAAATTTTGCTCCTACTGCCTCAACAATAGTTGAGACAGATGCTAGAAATTATTATTTAGTGGGGGTAATATCCCAATCAAATCCTGAAACAAAATTGTTTTATCCTGTTTCACTTGAATCACCTTAGCTTATTTCAGCAGATTTAAATTATGAAATTCATGATAAAAAATTATTAGCTATTATTCATTGTCTTAAAATAATGGTTTTTTCTTCTTCTTAGTCCTGATAGTTCTTTTCATAACCTAACTGATCATAATGCTTTGAAATACTTTATGTCTTCTTAAGTACTGACTAGACATAAGGCTAGGTGGGCTGAGCTCTTATCTGAATTTTATTTTGCTATTACCTACTTCCCAAGAAAAATTGTGTAGTTGAAGATATTTTTTCATGTTGGGATGACATTTACCCGCAGTGGGGGGGAAAATTTGCTGACAACAATCCAGAAAATTTAAAATCAATTTTCAATGAATCAATGTTAATGACTCATCAACTTAATTCAATTACAAAAAAATCAATTCAAAATCCACTATCCAGCATTTGAGAATCTTAATCAAAGAATGTTTATTGTTTGGGGATCAAAGAAAAAATACATTCAAAGAAAGAGGCCAAGAGATTCAGTATAGAATCAGGTGTGTTAGTCTTTAAAGGTAGAGTATTCATGCCCAAAAATAAGTATATAAAATTTTGGATTTTTACTAGTAGAAATTATTCTCCATTTGCTTGTAATTTTGGTGTTGATAAAGCTTACCAGTTAACAGCAAGAGATTTCTTTTGGCCAGAAATGACAAGGAAAATCAAGGCCTATATTAAAGCCTATTATGAGTGTAATTAGAAAAAGGTACATTGACACAGGAAGTATGGGTTGCTTCAAACACTTTGGATTCCCACTAAACAATGGGAATAAGTTTTGATGGGTTTCATTTCTCAATTACATATATCAGATAATTTTGATGCTATATTAGTCATAGTTGACAGATTCTCTAAAATGTCCATTTTTATTAAAAGAAATACTAGTGCAACTGCAGAATATTTAGTTAAAAAATTTCTAGAATATGTATTTTCTAAAAATGGCTTACATACAGATATTATTTCAGACAGAGGCACCTTGTTTTTTTCCACTTTTTGGACTCAACTTTATTGAAAATTAAATATTACAAAGAAATTTTCTACAGCCTATCATCCTGGAACAGATGGAAAAACTGAAAGAATCTACCAATTCTTCAAACTATATCTTTGAATTTATTTCAACTACTAGAAAGACAATTGGACCACATGGTTACTATTGGCCAAATTTGCTTATAAAAATTTGACTCATTTTTTGATAAAATAATATCCTTTCAAAAAAATCAATGTATTACATCCTCAATTCAATCCAATTCATCTAATAATTAATAATCCTGCTGGAAATTATCTTTGAACAATTTCATAACTTCAAGAAAAACTTCAATCTAACCTCAAGGCGGTCAATTGAAGGTATAAGGAACGGGCTGAAAAACATTAACAATCTGCTCCACTTTTCAAACCAGGAAATAAAGTATGGCTTGAATCTAAAAAAATTGGAAAAACTTGACCATCAAAGAAACTATCAGAAAAACACTTGGGTCTATTCAAAAACAACACTGAAGTCTCTAAAAATGCGTTTTGACTCAAGTTACCTTTAAAATGCCAATTAATTCATCCTGTTTTTCATGTATCTCTTCTGAAACTTGCTCAATAAATATACACAGGCAAGAAAAAGCCCCTCCATTACCGGTAAAAGTAGAAGATAATCTAGAGTGGGTAGTAATTTGGATTCTTTATTCAAGAAGGTGCAAGGAAAAGCTTCAATACCTCATGTAATGGGAAGGCTACCTCAATGACTCAAATAAAATATCCTGGGAACCATCCATTAATGTTTTTAAGAATCCTGAACTATATAAATCTTCTCATTTAAAATATCCTCAAAAACCTAAACCTCAAACTCAACTTTCCTTCCTTAAAAATTTTAAAACACTGTTTTCTTCTAAATCCAATTTTAAAATTTCTTATATTTTTCTTTTTTTCATTTATTTTTCTTTATAAAAACCTAAATAACTTAAAAAAATAAAAATAAATTCAACATAAATTCAAATTTAAATAAAAATAAATTAAATTAAATAAATCAAAATGAATTAAATAAAACAAAAGTTAAAATTTTTTTTCTCTAAATTTTATTACACCAAATTATGTTTTTATTTCTTTTCAAATTTTTCTTTATTTTTTCTACAACTTCAATTCAACCTCAAATAAATTTTAATTTCTACAAATTCAATTCAACCTAATTTTTTCATTTTATTTACTTTTCTTTTTCTTCTATCTAAACAATCCTTATTTTAACAACATCTTCTCTAAACAACTCAAAACCATCTTTTTTCTCAATTATCCTCAAACCTAAAATCTTTTTTCCTTTTTAAATCTTTTCTTTTCTTTTATTAAATTTTATTTCTTATACATATTTCTTCCTTTTAAAATTTTCTCTAAAAAAATCATTTTTTTTCTCTCTTCTTTGTTATCTGAGCTACTTAAATTTTAAATAAAACTTCAAAATAAAATAAAATAAAATAAAATAAACTAAATAACACAAAACTTAATTTTCTTTCTCTCTCAATCTCAATTTTTTCCTTTTCTTTAAATAATAATATTTTCAATCAATTTAAAAACAAAATAAACTTAACAAAATATTCAAGATAAAACTATATGCAATCTTTATTTTTTTCCTTTAATTTTTCCTTTCCTTCTATTTCAAAATTCTTTCTTCTATTTTCCTTCAAATCAAATATTTCATTTTTTTCTCCATCTTTCAAATTTCCTTTATACCCTTTTGAAATACCTCTTCTTCTCCAGCTGGCACCACTTCTACAATGTCCAGAAACTATTCTTCTACATCATAAGAAGTGGAATTGACAATTCCATCAATTTTGTTGCATAGTTTTTCAAGGAAAGTGGTCCTGAAATCCTGACAAGGCTTCTTTGACTACACCTGGTCCAACTCAATCTCCCAGTTGAATTGTTTACAACAAGTTTGAGATTTTCAATCCTCAAAGGATCAGCTTTAATTTTTTGCTTGAATTCAGGTCAAGTTTTGACAATAGGGGTTTCTAATTGTTCAATAGGCAATTCTTCAATTATTACCACCTTCAAAAAAAAAGAATCAGTTAGCTACTAAATAAAAACCAACTTAAAATTAAAAACACTTACTTCAAACTCAGGATCTACTTTGATAAATAAAGTAGACTCTATGGCCTAAAATACCTCCACCCCCTCATCATATTCATCTTTGACAATCATTCAAAGATGTTTCATGGTAGGAGCTACCTCAACTACTTGATCAAACCCATCTTTGATGAGTTCTTTGACATCATCTTCTTGGGCAATTGACAACTTCCCAATATTCAGGGTAGCCACCCAGCCCAAAATTTCCTTCCTCTCTTCCTGATTAAGTGTGTCCTCTGAGCAATCCACCACTGACTCATTTTTGAAAACACTTCCCACAGGTCCTTGAAAATGGCCTGGCCCTTAAAAATCAACCAAAATTTAGTTGAGGTAAAACACCCTTCCTTAACTGAATTTTTCTCCAATGCTTCACAAGCTACCCAACACCTTCAACAAAACTTACACTTCTGGTGAGGACCTTTGAGAAACTGTGCTCTTGATGCAAAAGAGGTCCATAGATACATAAGCTATGCACAATACCTTGAGCTGTGGTGGGGGTGAGGAGTAGTAGGAGTTGGATCTTGATGTTCAAGCATGAAAAATTTAAATTATTTGTTTATCTAAAACTCTTATTAAAATTTCAAGAAATAAAGAAGATAAGAATAATGAAGAGTTCTATCACTCAAAGGAGCTTTCATTTTATGCCTGTGAATCTGACATGCACCATGTGACACTTTAAGTAAAATTCAATCTTTTAATTCATAATCCAGTACACAAATCCATATGCAAAGTGCAGAAGAAACATCTACATAGCAACTTAATTTTCCCTTTTTGTGTCTCAATTTAGCCAGGCTAGCAGCCACACTATCAAAATCTTAAATCTAAATTAATCAATCATATTCTTATAATTTTCAATCTTAAGTGAATGCACAGTGTATTAGTTCTATGGTCAATGGTATATTCTGAATAGGGGTTATTTTGTGTCTTAGTGTAATTAAAGGTCTGTGAGTAGAAATAGGAGTATGTTTAAAGGACCTGTGGGTAATATTGGAGGTTCAGTGATAAATTAAGGATGGCTTATTAAAGAGGTAAATGTGAGGTGGAGTTATCTGTATCATTGGGTGGATTTGGTTTAACATTCCTTAGAATTAAATTATAATATTGTTGTGATAGTAGTTGAATTTATATAAAGCTATTCTTTTTCCTACCTTTCTTAAAAATAAATTCTATTCAATCTTGAATTCCGAAATCCTTCTTTAATTGTTAAGTTCCAACCCTTTTTGAGATTAACCTGAATATTTAGTGTCAGTTAAAATTACATTAGTATTCACTTTGAACTTATCTAAAAGCAGTATTACTTTCTCTTCTGCATATTTTAAAACCGATTCCTCAAAGTATTCCTCTGTTTTTTGAAGTAGTCCTCAACTATCTTTTCCTATCTCACTTACTCAGGAACACCCTTGAGCTTGTGCTTAGGCTGTCCAGTGACAGAAACTCTCTTCTTGAATAAATTGAGATTATTCAAGTAAATATTCTTTTTTTGGCCAAGAAATAAGTTGAGATCACATGCATAGAATAGCAGTGATGAATTATTTGGTATAGCTATTAATTGAGCCATACCCCAAAGATAAGAAATATTACAAATGTTTAAAGGCAGCTCAATTACCCTTTGAGTCGACACAACATAGTGAGACAGCCAATTGAATTGAAGAATCATTTTATTGTTTTTGAGACTTGCTTTTAAGCATGGGGTGATCCTGTATAATCTTGACTTATTTAAGGGTATAAAGTACTTGTGGCTTTCCTGTTAGAAGATAAGAGCTCCTGAATATTTTTGATAATAAAAAAAACCCTGTCTTCAAGATCTGAATCAGATTTAAAGAAGGAATCAAGAGCTTTGAAGCAGATTTCTTGATGTATTTTATCATGAATTGAGAGTGAGTAAAGTGTGACTCTTATATGATATACAAATTTAGATTCTTTAAAATTCTATTAGATATAAAGTGTTATTCTGAAGAGTTCTGCATATAAATTGAATGATGTTGGAAATTGTTGAAATGGGAATTTATGGTGAAGCCTGAAATTTTTTGAGAAAGTGTGGTTTAGAGTGAGAAAGGTGAATTATTTCACTTTTAAAATACACCAGTGTTGGGGCTAGTGTGTTTTGGAAATATGTACTTAGATAAGTGTGGATTTGTATGTGTGAAATTTCCTGAAATGACACCCCATAATGAGGTAGAGTATTGCAAGTTGTGGTGAGAGGGTAGTGGTAGATAAGACAAAGAATGAAAAAGATAAAATTTAATTTTAATTTGTAATTATATGAGCTTACTTGCGGGCACTATACATTACCATACACCAATATCACACAGCATATATCTCTATTTTTTCAAAAATGATAAATGAATAGAAAGAGATAGAAAAGACCATTCACAATTAATGTCAAGCTTGAAAAAAATCATAAAATACAATTTAATACAAAAGAGTTTTTTTGTTTTAAAAATGGACTAAAAATATCTCCTAAGTAAAAATACTTACCTTGAGAAACAACTAAAAATTGGGCTAAGTACCCTTATTGCCTTGGAAATCTATCAAAAATTTGGCCTAATCCCTTGTACAAGAAATAAATTTGCTAACTAATAACAGGTTCAAATCCCTATCTTTTATCTTACTCAGCTTTAGATCATCTGTAAATTTCATTCAAGACCCACAAAATAGGGGGTTTCAGTTCTGGCAAATCCGCACTTAACTTAAGTGTGGATTGAAAACCAAATCAGCACTTAAATTTTGCAAAAAATTTACATTTTTTTAAAAATGGGTGTCAGTTATGACCTCAAATCAGAACTTTTTTCCCAATTTTTTTTCAAAACCACATGTTGGCCACATTATTGCTTCATTGTCTACCCCATCCCTGTCACATGTGACACCCAGACCTCAAATCCTCTCATCAATCCTCAGCACACACCCCTCACTGAGATTTGAAACATTTTATTGTGAAATTTTAACCAGGCATGAATTTTTCCTTCCTTTTTTATGTTTTCAACCTCCCCAAATCAGATTTACCCCTTCATCAAATGTCAGTGGCTTTTTGTTGATGTCAAATGAAGTAAAAAAGATAAAAAAAGGGAGAATCAACATAAATCCTGAGTAAATGAACAAGAGGTTCAAAATTTATCAATCAAAATAGAAAAAGGCTCATTTTGCTTTTGCTTTCACTGGCTTTGGTACTGATGATTATTATTTGGAGAATGGAATTACTACTGTTTCCAAAAAGCTCAATTTCATGTGTCTTCTCTATGAGGAAATAGGTATTCTTTTTGGTTCCATATTCAATAGATAATTTCATTCTTATCAAAAATAGTAAAATCTTGAGATTATGAAAACTTTCAGCCTGTATATCTCCAGGACTGAGTAAAAAGTGATTATAAGTTATGTTAAACACATGAACTATACATGGGAACAATAAATAAGAGTACACAAATAGTATACATAAGTAAAATTATGATAATACACAAAAAATGCCATTATAATACCTTATATACACGCATATATCCACCTTTTATAGGTCTTATGTACTTAATATTAAGTTGGAGTATGTTAGGGTAATCTTAAGAACCTTAAGTATAAGGCTACATAATTTTTAAGTACACTTAAAGCTGTTATATTCATTGTTTTATGCAAAAAACAAGAAATGCGCTTTATTTCACTTAAAAGTTGACTATATGCGCTATAAAATTGAGAATATCAAAATTGCGCTTTGACAGATCAATTGGGCTCAATTAGAACTATTGATTTGGCTATTTAAATGCATAAAAAGAACACTTTTCAAATTTGGTGTTTTTTATGCCAGAAATGGCTTCTGTGTACTGGCCACATACTGCCTGCTTTTTTCCTGTGTGAATAGCTTCATTTTTAGCAAAGTTAGCTTTTTCACACTATAATTACCCCACATTCTACGCCCACTGTGGGGAAACACACTAAAATAGGCGACAGGCGCTTATTTAGTGTCCTAGCTTAATTAATAATGCATTGACCTTTTTTATATGCACTAATTTCATTAATAACCTCACTCTTGGCACTTTATTTCATCACCACGCTTAAATTCGCCTAATTTTAGTCAAGGATTTACCCGTGCAAGCACCTGCCAAGAACTACATGTAGTTACCCCACATCTCACGCTCATTTTTTAAGTTTTTGGGTGGTTTCTCAGTCAATTTTGGTTATTTTTGAATGGGAATTTCACGTAGTATAATGTCAGGATTAGCCCCATTATTTCTACAGTAAATCCCCCTTATTATTAAGCTATTTTTAACCTTAAAAAGTCCCCTTTAGTCTTTTATATCATTGTTTTATATGCATATACTCTCTTTTTGTCTTTTACTTTAATTTTGATGGATCTCCCTTATTATTACAGTATTTTGGCAGTTGTTACTTGTCTAATTATGTCATGGGTCACTAGGGATGTTGATGGGAAGGTCTTTTAGTTGTTTTGAGGCGTCATTAACTGTGTATTGGATGGTATATCAAGGGATTTATTGGGGAACTCAGTGTGTATAAAAGGAGGAGGTTTTTGGGTCTTGTTTCTACATTCTTTATCATTACAATTTAACCAATATAACCAAATAAATTACAATACATATCAATTAGTACTTTTATAAGACTTTTGAATAGTATCTGAATTATATAATCTATTTTTCTACCAACTACAAAGATTTTAAGCCATATATAAGAATAGTGAGAATTATATTACTGAGACCTTTATATTTGATTATATTTTACAACTTAGTGGATTAAAACTACAGTATTCATATAGGACCAATTAAAATCTTTTAGACAACTGACCATTCAAGCTAGTTCACATCCTTGTACTTGACCTTAGCCTGACAAAAACACTATTTTTCCTCACTCGACTCCAAAATATTGCACTTTTGGAATTTCAGATGGTAAAATAATACTGAAACCTGTGTAAAAAGCATCATCACCAACATAATTTAATCACCTCACCACTGATTTATATTTCTATATAAAGCTAAGTGAACAAAATTTTATATCTGTTTGAAAAATTTGGAAATACCCTCACCTGAATTTTATTGAAGCAAGGGGTGGGTATCACTAAATTTTAATAATTGGCTAATTTTCCATGTCAGATTTTAAAATTTTGGCAATACTCTTCCCTGAATTTTATTGAAGTAAGGGGTGAAAATCACCAAATTTTAATATAATTTTATAAATTAATAAATAAATATATAAGATATATCAAATTTACTAGTTTTAAAATAATGACAATTCCTCAAGCCAAAATACGGAACAAATCTAGAAACTAAGTTTGGGACTTTCCACAGGTATAGACAAGATGAAACCCATGAAACAATTTAATTTTATCATAATTACTGCTTATAGAGCACTAGGTCCTTGGCTCATTACTTTAGTTTAGTAAATTAAAATATCAGATTTATTTATTAAAACTTTATGAAAGAATAAAAAATATTTGATGACTTTAAAAATCCCCCAAAAAAATTTATCTACCTAAAGGTTTATAAATTTTTCAACTTTACCTTCTTTTTTTTTACCTTGTTGATTCACTGTAACAACTTTTGACTGATCTGATAAGAGCAGAAAAAATAAGTGAAGGGTTAGAAATATTAAAATGGTAAAAAAAAAAAAAACACACCTTGATTAAAGGGCTGAATAATAAGTAAAAAGAAAGGTAGTTTAAGGAATCTGGAAGGATAAATGCATGATTTAAATGTTATTATATGAATTATGAAATAAATAAACATGAAATTGGAAAAAAAAGGCACAACTTTGAAGTTCAATATATCAGAAACCACTAAACCATATTCAATTCGGTTTGCTGGAAATGAAAGATAGGCTTCAGAAGTATCTTCAGCTAACAGGAAGTAGATTTGAATAAACCTAACCCTAAAACTGACTCTGATTTTAAAAATTGCACAAAAAATTGAAAAGTGATGATGAAAATTCTAAAAAGTGGGAGATAGAAGCCTAGATAATCATAGGGATTTGGAAGGATAAATACATGATGTAAATGTTATGATATTCATTATGAAATATATAAAAGTGAAATCTGGAAAATAAAGCCTCAACTTTAAAGGTATCTATCTCAGAAACCACTGAACTAAATTCAAATCAGTTTGGTGGAAATGAAAAATAGGCTTCAGAAGTATCTTCAGCTAAAAGGACAGTAGATAAAAATAAACCTTACCCTTATTCTGACTCTTCTTTTAAAAATTGCACAAAAACTTGAAAAATGATGATTTAAATTCGAAAAAGAGGGAGATAAAAGCCTAGAATATAATCAGATAAGATTTTCAGAAGCCTTATTCTCTAATTTTGCAATATATAAACCTGAAATAAATTAAGTAAAATTTGAAAAAAAGGCTCAACTTTAAAGGTCAAAATCTCAGACCCCACTGAACCTAATTCAAACCTGTTTGTGGAAATTGAAAGATAGGTGTCAGCCTAAATATCCTTAGGACTGAGTATTTCTTATGCTTAAAATAAGATAACCTTAATTAGATTAAGCTTATATCTTAAAAATAAGGTTAAAATAATAATATATATTATTTTATTATATATATATATAATTATTATTCTATTATATAATTTATAATAGTTTAAATAGCTTATCCATGGCCTAATAATACTTATTAAGGTGTTAATGGAGTCATAATATACTTATCTTAAGTGATATGAAGTAATTATTGACATACATAAGCTTATATGTATACATAAATCTCATATTCAGTGAAATATGCAGTATATTATGTATATTTAGGTATATAAGTGGGTTTTAGCCCCTTAATAGCCTATAAACTTTGTTTTTCTGCTTATTTTAGGTCATATGGACGAAATCAGTGGATTCACAACACCTACAGAAGCATAGACACCTATATCAGGCGCATACACCCAGTTTGGACAACTAAAATTACTTCCTTGGATGGTTATTCACGGATTTATGGGTTGGAAAGATGTTTTTGGGTTAATGTGGATGCTTGGGGATGTTATTGGGGGCTTGGACATTTTATTTGTTTCCTTTATATGCTTTTAGTTTCATTAAATCTCTTTTTGATCATTTATTTTACCTGTTTCTTTATGGTATCCGCTTTTATCTGGGATTTCTATTTATGGTATGACTCTGTGTTATTATTAATAGTGATGGAGGGTCCTTACTGGAGGTCTGGGTGTTGAAACTGCTTGAAGTGGACGCCATGGGGAGGTGATGGGCCCTCAAAGTGCTGTAATTGCCGGGGATAGCAGTGACATCATCTGGATTGAAGGTCTGTGCACTCCAGTGGATTTGGGTATAAGTAAGAAGGGATTTTGACGGTTTATTATCATCATTCAATTACTACACTTCAAACAAACACTACAATACAATTATTAGTATTCAGAAATATATTATAAAGCCCTTATAAATTGATATTATCTTTATAAAAGCTATAACTATATTTTATTCTTCTATTTTCCACCACTAGCACGCATTTAAATCCAAGTATTGTGAGTTTTATTTGAGTATAACTATTTTGTTAATCTTCCCCTGAGGTTTAATCACTAAATCATTTATTAATAAGTAGTAGGACCATAAAATAACACTATTATATCATACTTATATACTAGACTGTACTGACAATTGGGGGTCTTTCCTTATATTTTACTTATTATTTAGTATAAGCCTTGGGACGTGATTTTTACCTTAGTACAACTCAAAATTAACCAAATATTTGGGTCTGCTGCATATTAGTGGGTCATCATAACTCATTGATTGCGGAAAAGAACCCTTATAATAATTGTACTAATTTTTTATCATAAAAATTAGATATTTACAGTAGTAACTGTACCCAATATAAACCCAATTTCACTTGGTATTTGGACACCAATATAACACCCAATTAAATTGGTATTTGGCTAAAGCTTTGTAAGCTAATTATTCACCCTTATAGAGGTCTAGTTAAACTTATTATTATATTTTTAACAGATTTTTTCGAATTTTTCTTATATTTTATTTAAATAAATAAAGATATAAATTCAGGGTAAGCTCCATTGCTTTTTTATTAGTAATATAATTACTAATATCTTTTGTCTACTAATTCCACAGAGTTTTTCCTTTTGTAGACGTAAAATATTGTTATTCTGAACAATATGAGTGCTCCCCAGGATAGTGTAAGTGAACAGCCTGCTTATAATACCAGGTCTAAAGCTAATAAAAACTTTCCAGGACATCACCATGGAGGGACAACAGTACCCCCAGCCAGAAAGCATGAGTATAGAGGAAAAGGACGCCCTCTTAAAAAAGATAACTATCAAAAAGACGTCTCCTCCTCTTCAGGATCAACTGTCCCACCTGGCCAAACAGGTTCTGAAGCTAGAGGAATCAAAATCTCTCATGTTCAAAGAGGTAGAGCAGTTTCAAAACAATTGCAAGGTAGGATTTCAGCAGATGAATCAGGCAATGGCAGAATTAAAGGGAGGCCAGCCCAATCAATCAAATCAGCAACCCCCTACCCAAGGAGGGTTCACTCACTCCCAGGAGAAAATCCTGGTAGACAAATGGAAATGGGACTGGTTTCACCAACAGTGGACAAGCCACAGTTGCAACAGGGATCCGCCCCCTCATCTGACTTTCTCAGCTCACCCTTACAAGGGAAAAAAGCGCCAAAAATCAGGACTGGCAACCATCCCTTGGTAAGTAACTTACCCTCTCAGATTAGACATAATGCTGATAATTACAATATAGGTAATTCTATTGATGTTAAATCTGTACAACAAATAGAGGAGGATTTAAGAAATTTAGGTTTTAGAGTAGATACACCTGACTTGTCTTTTGTCCATAATAACAGTACTATATACAATGATAATACAGTTAATCCTCAGTTGAAACCACCTACTAGTGAGATGAGAAGTTCACAGGAGAGTGAGAGAATTGAAAAGGAGGACATGGAATATTTTAACAATAATCCAACTGTCCATAGAATTGTTTCAGCATTGTGGAATAGAATGACTGATTGTGAGGAACAGACAGTTAAGCTCACTAGTGATACAATTTCATCCTTAACATTGAACATTTCTCAATTAGCAACACGTAATAAAGAATTAGAGAAAGAACATTTGTCTCTAACTCTTAAATATGATTCATTGAGTAATAAATATAATGACCTTTCAAACAAATTTTGTGAGTTAGAAAAATTATATGAAACACACTTATTAAAAACTGAATCAAGAACAAAGTTATCTTTTGCCCAGACAAATCAAAGTGTCTCTGAGTTGCTACAAAGATTAACTAAAGTTGAGATTGAAACTGCCAATCTAATAATGAACCAGGATAATCATAAGTATAATCAATATAATAATAATCCTTTCATTGGCAAAAGTGAATCTCATTCCTTCCCTGTACCACCACAATTAAAACCATCTGGTGGTAGTGTCAAATCTGAAAATGTAAGTCACAAATCCGTGCAGGAAGAAATACAAGACCATTTATCAAAAGTGAATGAGTTGTTGAATTTACCTAAGATTAGTGAGATAAAATCCAATCAGAAGAACTGGCCTAAGATAGATCAGTACCCAACTTATGATGGGGAAGCCAGCTCTGATTGGCAACATTTTATTCAAAGAATTGACAACTTGAAATTCTCATATAAGTTACCAGATGAAGAGATAACATCAAAATTAATTTCTTTATTTAAGGATGTTGCTTTATTATGGTTTGAAGCTGTCTTAAGTGAGGGTAGAGACTACTCTTGGGCTGAATGGAAACAACTTATTGAAAAACAATTTGGAGGTTCTAAATTCAGGCTTACTCAGCAGAGACTGTATGAGAAGACTAGGTATAATCCGTTGAATGGTGACAAACCTATGGTATTTTTAATGAATTTAAACAAAATATTAAAAGCCATTGAGCCTCATATGGATTTTAACTTATGGAAAGATAAGATAATATACAAATTACCTATATCTGTCAGAGACATTGTTGTAGCTAGAACATTAAATGTTACTGAATATTCTGACTTTATTAATATTTGCAATGAAATATTATTAAACCATAAGTATGAATCAAGGTATTCCACTTATAAGCAAAATGTTGAACCTGTAAAAACTCAGAATTCAAAAACACTTCAGGAGAAGCAGAAAAAACCTACTGCAACTGTAGTACCTAAAAAGTATGAAACAAATACTTGTTATAAGTGTAACAAACCTTGGGTCAAAGGTCACAAATGTGAGAAAAACATAAATATTGTTGAAAATCAACGTGAATCTGAAACTGAAACTGGAAAAAGTAAAGAATCAAGTGATTATGACAGCAATATCTCATATAGTGATGAAAATGAAGTCTGTATGTTGGAAGATGATTTGTCCATCTTTGAAAATCCAATATTAAATATGGACTCAAATGAATCTTTAATGAATTTTGAGGATGCTGAAATCATTAAGGATATACAAGCTGATAACTTTAGAATGACACCTATCACGGTTCCAGCTATCATTTCTGGTGAAAATTTTAATATAGTATTGGACACAGGAGCTGCTGGTTCAGTTGTTTCCACTAATACATTACAGAAAATTGATAGTGAATATAAGTTTAAGCTTGAACCACTTCAGAATAAAAATTGGAGAGGTTTTGGATCAGTACTACACCCCATTGGTAAATACAAAGCTGCTGTTTTCTTTAAACACTAACATGGTTATGTAAGGGTAACTTGTGACTTTGTAGTAATGGATAATACAAATTGTAGTAACTGTTTTATCATTGGAAATGATATTCTGACTAAATTTGGTGTAAAATTAGACCCTGCTAATAACAATTTTACAATTGGAATGAATGGTAAAAGGAAATTTAAAATAAATTCTTTTAACACAGTCTTACACATTGAGTCAGTAACAAATTCCCCGTCTAAAGGAAGAGAATCCAATGAGATGGAACTTCTGGAAACAGAAATTTCAAAAGCATCATTTGGCACTCAGATAAGTGAAACTGAGAAAGATAATATTTTGGAATTAATTAAAGCTTTTCCAATGGCTTTTGCACATGGTACAAATGAACTTGGCCTTGTAAAAGATCATGAAATGAAAATTAGTTTAACCTGTGATATGGATAATATTCCTGCTAGTCTTAAAAAGAAACCATACCCTGCTCACCAATGAAGAGGAAAGACATAGAGGATAATATTAAGATGTTATTAAAAATGAACATTCTTGAGAAGGTTGAAACTACACCAAAATATTGTGTAATATCACCAGTGCTGATTTCTTATGAACAAGATAAAGCAAGACTGTGCGGTGATTATAGAGCATTAAATACATTTACAGTAGATGATATTTATCCCTTGCCAAGGATTGCCTCTATACATGCTACCCTTAAAGGTGCTAAATATATAAGTTGCCTAGATGGAAATAAAGGGTACCATCAAATTCCTGTTGAAAAGAATTCACAGAACTTTTTGTTGATAACAACACACATGGGAATTTATAAGTATGTCAGAATGCCATTTGGACCAAAGAATGCTCCATCAGTATTTCAAAAGTTAATGGATATAACATTCCATAATGAAATGATTGAGGGATGGTTAATGGTATACATTGATGACATAATAGTGTTCTCTAAAAATTTTGATGAACACTTAATCCATTTAAGGAAAGTATTTCAGAAAATGGATGAAATAAAAATGACCCTTGCATTGAAAAAATGTAAATTTGGGTTTGAATCTTTAAAAGTGCTTGGTCATATTGTATCTGGCTTACAAATATGTGTAGACCAAAATAAAGTGGCTTCAATAAAGAATATTGGCATTCCTCAAAATGTGAAGGATGTACAATCTTTTCTTGGAATGTGTGGTTATTATAGACAATATATAAAAAACTACCCATCAATTGCAGCACCACTGACCACACTGATAAAGAAATCTGAAGCTTTCATTTGGAATAATGAAAGACAACAAGCTTTTAATAAGTTGAAAGAATGTTTAATGACAGCTCCTATCTTGGGATTACCAGATTTCCAATTACCTTTTGTATTATATACAGATGCAAGTTTTATTGGACTGGGTGCTGCTTTGCATCAAAAACAACTTATTGAAGGTAAAATGTCAGAAGTAGTAATCTGCTATATTTCACGTACTCTGAGAAGTGGTGAATTGAAATATGGTGCTACTCAACTTGAATGTTTGGCAGTAGTATGGGCTCTTGAAAAGCTACATTATTACCTGGAAGACCAAAGATTTGAGTTAATAACTGACTGTAGTGCAGTTAAGTCACTCTTAAACATGAAAACTCCTAATAGACACATGTTTAGATGGCAATTAGCTGTACAAGAATACAGAGGACGGATGACTATTACACATAGAGCAGGAACCTTGCACTCTAATGTAGATATGTTATCTAGAGTACCTCTGCCTAATAATGATGATAATCCTGCTTATGTTCCTGAGTAAGAGATTATTAACATTTATGGCATTTATATTGTAGATCTTGAGGATGAATTTATGCAATCAATTCTTGATAATTATAATTCAGATCCTGACTTAAGTAAATTAACTACAATATTAAATGATCCATCTAATGCTTCAATGAATGTTTTAATAAAAACATTACCAATTAAGTATAAAGAGGCATTAGAAAAACGAAAATTTTCCATTGAGGATGGTTTTATATATTACAGGAAAAAATTAAGTAATGTGATTGTAATTCCCCCTTCAATGAAGGAGTTAATGTTAAGTATATGTCATGATGATATATTAGCAGGTCATTTTGACTACCATAAAACATTAACCAGAGTAAAAAACACAGCTTGGTGGATTAACATGTCTGAGGATGTTCAGAAATATGTTGAAACATGTGATTCTTGTCAAAAATCTAAAAGATTAACAGGAAAAAGAGCTGGTTTATTACAACAAATTGAGCAACCAAAAGCTCCATGGGAAATCATTAACATGGACTTTGTAACAGGTTTGCCAATAGCAGGGCATAAGAGTTATAACTCCTGCTGGGTAATTGTAGATAGATTTACAAAGATGTGTAAATTTATTCCTACCCACAAAGAGGTTTCTGCAAAGGACTTAGCTTTTATATGGTGGACACAAATGTTAAATACAGCAGGTTTCCCCAAAGCAATAGTTTCTGACAGAGATCCTAAATTTACTTCTGAATTCTGGACGTCACTTATGGATGTTTCAGGGTGTCAATTAAAACTTTCTACAGCACACCATCCACAAACTGATGGGCTAGCAGAAAGAATGATACAAACCTTAGAAGATATGATAAGAAGATACTGTGCTTTTGGTCTTAATTTTAAAGACAATGACAAATTCACGCATGATTGGGTAACCCTTATCCCAGGTTTAGAATTTGCATATAATAGTACAGTACATTCTGTCACTGGCAAAAAGCCATTTGAGTTATGGTTGGGTTATGTACCTAATACCCCTGCTAAAACTCTTAATAAGTTACCTAGATTGGATATTCATCCAGGTACTAAATCTTTTCTTCAAATGCAGGAATTATGCAGAAAACATGCTCAAGAATGTATAAATAAGGCTTTTGAGTATGAAAAGAAAAGATGGGATAAAGCCCATAAAGAACAAATGTTCAAAGAGGGTGATGAAGTCCTTATTTCAACGCTACATTTCAATTTAAATGGTAATGTTAAATTGAAGGATCCATTCATTGGACCATTTGTAGTTAAAAAGATGGTTGGTAATAATGCTGTTGAGGTTATTCTATATGCACCTTATGATAGAAAACATCCAGTATTTCCTATTTCTCTTATAAAACCATACCATTCTAATGATACTGCTCTCTTTCCAAGAAGATCAGGAAGGCATAAACAGCAACCTGAAGAAATAGTGGAAAAAGCAGAAATTGAAAAGATACTTAAAAAGAGACACCTTACTAAAGAAAAGGGAGTTGAGTATCTATTAAGATTTAAAGATAAATCAAGTGAATATGACCAGTGGATTCCAGAAAATGAAATCTCTGATCTTAAAAATCTCTTGAAAAAATTTAAATCTAAATAATACTGTTCATTCAGTATATGTATTATAAAAAAATTTTTATTTTATTATTTCATTCCTTAAGATTAATTAAAATGTCTTAACATTTTTTTTTATTGTTTTTTTGGGGTGAGGGAGTGTCAGCCTAAATATCCTTAGGACTGAGTATTTCTTATGCTTAAAATAAGATAACCTTAATTAGATTAAGCTTATATCTTAAAAATAAGGTTAAAATAATAATATATATTATTTTATTATATATATATATAATTATTATTCTATTATATAATTTATAATAGTTTAAATAGCTTATCCATGGCCTAATAATACTTATTAAGGTGTTAATGGAGTCATAATATACTTATCTTAAGTGATATGAAGTAATTATTGACATACATAAGCTTATATGTATACATAAATCTCATATTCAGTGAAATATGCAGTATATTATGTATATTTAGGTATATAAGTGGGTTTTAGCCCCTTAATAGACTATAACCTTTGTTTTTCTGCTTATTTTAGGTCATATGGACGAAATCAGTGGATTCACAACGCCTACAGAAGCATAGACACCTATATCAGGCGCATACACCCAGTTTGGACAACTAAAATTACTTCCTTGGATGGTTATTCACGGATTTATGGGTTGGAAAGATGTTTTTGGGTTAATGTGGATGCTTGGGGATGTTATTGGGGGCTTGGACATTTTATTTGTTTCCTTTATATGCTTTTAGTTTCATTAAATCTCTTTTTGATCATTTATTTTACCTGTTTCTTTATGGTATCCGCTTTTATCTGGGATTTCTATTTATGGTATGACTCTGTGTTATTATTAATAGTGATGGAGGATCCTTACTGGAGGTCTGGGTGTTGAAACTGCTTGAAGTGGACGCCATGGGGAGGTGATGGGCCCTCAAAGTGCTGTAATTGCCGGGGATAGCAGTGACATCATCTGGATTGAAGGTCTGTGCACTCCAGTGGATTTGGGTATAAGTAAGAAGGGATTTTGACGGTTTATTATCATCATTCAATTACTACACTTCAAACAAACACTACAATACAATTATTAGTATTCAGAAATATATTATAAAGCCCTTATAAATTGATATTATCTTTATAAAAGCTATAACTATATTTTATTCTTCTATTTTCCACCACTAGCACGCATTTAAATCCAAGTATTGTGAGTTTTATTTGAGTATAACTATTTTATTAATCTTCCCCTGAGGTTTAATCACTAAATCATTTATTAATAAGTAGTAGGACCATAAAATAACACTATTATATCATACTTATATACTAGACTGTACTGACAATAGGCTTCTGGAGAGTCTTCAGTTAGAACATATTTGATTTAAATAAACATAACCCCAGTTTGTTTTATATAAGCATGAAAGAAAAAAAAATCAAAGTGGGGAAAAAAGGCTCAACTTTAAAAGTCAATATCTCAACAACCACTGAACCAAATTCAAATCTGTTTATGTTAAATGAAAGATAGCCTTCTGGTGAATTTTGGATGAAAGTAAATTAGATTTTAATAAACCTAACCCTAATTCTGAGTGTGACTTTTAAAATTTTACAATAACTTTATGAGTGATAATAAAAATGTCAACATGAAGAGTTGAATAAGTTTACTGATATGCAGATATAAGTCCTACATATATTCAAGTAGGAAATTTTCATAGAAAGGAAGAGATATCATATAGAAATGAAAAAAAGGAGATTAAACTTATCTTGATGGAAAGGTAGGAAAAATAGAGTGAGAGAGAGTGAAGTTGGAATTTGGGGGAAATTGAATATGGAGCAAGTGAAATTCTTAAAGAATGTTAAATGTATGTGTTTCTATGACATGGAAACAAAACAAAGTAAAATAGGGGAAAGGGGGAATAATGACCATTCCAAGGAGGGATTAAGATTAGGATGATGGAGCTAAAAAAAGAAAGAAAAGAGGAAGATAAGAAAAAAGGTTAATTTTATCTTAAAAATCAAAAAATATACACTTACTAAAAAAAATTTGATCCAAAAAAAAAAAAAAAATTACTAGCAAGTATCACCACAGAAAAAATGGGGGGGTATTGCTAGCAATACCCCTTGCTTGAGCTCCGTTGAGCCACAAATCTATGCTTGAATTATGCACACATCATCACCATGTAGGAAATTGTTTGGCCTTACATTTAGTCAGAGATTTGTCACCGATTGAGCTCAAGATGAACCTACATTGATCACCGTTTGATCTTGTAAAATCCTAATTTGATCATCAGTTAAGCTCCCTTTGATCTCACTTTGATCTAACATAAGCTTTTGCATATCCAATATGTCAACTATTCACTTTCAAAAAGATTCATAATGAATTTCACATGGAATATTAGAAACGAAACCAGTAATTTTGAGTAAATGTCTCATCAAAATGATTAATCTACAACAAAATACCATCAAAATTCAATCTGATTACTGAAAACTTTTGTTAAAATGACTAATAGATATTTAAATTGGAAAATAATATTCCATTTCTCAATTTCAAATTCAAAATATAAATCCTCGTTTGAAATGTGAATTTTGTAGATTCCTTGCCTTCCTATATTATGAGTAATATTTGAGGTATTTTACACCTTTGTAAATATGGTGTTGTGCTGCTAGAAATTATCTCTGTTTCAATTCAACTTTATTGAAGCTTGAGTCCAGAATGATAAATATTTTATAACTATTTTGAGAAAAAAGTCACTAGTAATGAATTTAGCCTTTTATCTGTCCTTTATTAAACCTCACTTAATCCTACTTAAATCCAAATTGACCCACAAAAACCTTATTTGGGATATTTTTTAGCCCAGGATGATTCAAGATTGGAGCAAAATATTATTTTAAATATCCAATATGCCTATTGATTAAATTTCTTCAAGCTTACTTTAAATTCACATTAACATTAACTTTCACAGGAAATATTAAACACAAATCTTGAAAATATAGTATTTAAAATCATAATAAATATAATATAATATGCTTACAACAAAATTTTCTTTCTGGATTAATTGAAACGAAAAATTGTTCATTTGTGAAAATAGAAAAAATACTATCCATCCTGAATTTAGAATTCATTTTTAAAAATTTAATGCCCCCTCACTTTCAAGTTTATCATGTATTTCGAAAATTATATTTTTAATAATTTTGTGAATAGTACACCTGAGATATAAACTTGGGGATATCAAAAACTAAAACATCAGCAAATTGAAATGTTTTTTATTGTTATGAATGGAAATAATGATTGAAAAACACCATTAGAGCAAGTTTGATTTTGAATAATAGGCATACTTTCTCATGTAAATTTCAATAAAAATAATTTTTATTCTTACTTAAGTTGCGGTGGATACATTTGAGCTCAAAAAGAATTAAAATTGATAAAATAAGACTTCTATAGTTCATATTCAAAAATGAAATCACCCTTCATTATCTACCTGTAAACTATTTTAAATTGAATAATTTCAAAGTCAGTATATACTGATGTTATTTTTTCTTCTAAAAAATTTATTATATAGATTAATAGTCATAAACAGTTGACATAGATGTTAAATTTATATAAGCAATCTTTAATTCATAAAATGATAAAACTATCTTTTATGTAAAAAGTGATGAAGGAAAAAAATATTATTAAATTTTTGATGCACTATCAATAAAATTGAAGATAGAGCATATCAAAAGTTTAAACTTAATTTCAATTTTGATATCATCATTTTATTTTATTTTACTTGAGTAGAAAACAGATTTTAAATCTCAATATAATTTTAAATCCCATTAGTTTGTAGATTTCAACATTTGAAACTATGAAATAAATATTTATGAAAGAATTTTACAATATTTGCCCTTCTAAAAACTCATAAATCCAACTTCAAATCTTCTAACCTTCACAAGTAACCACAATGCATTCTGAAAATACTCTATATTTAAATAATTAAAGGTAAATAAAATTATGTTTTTATTCTTTATTTCAATTTTTGATAAATAATATATATATATACATATATATATATATATAATTTCTTAAAAAGTCTAAGAGGGAACTTAATAGTGGTTTTGGCATTAGATATATAGATTCAACTTTCAAAAAATTTGTTTGGAATAAATTACAAAGACAAAAAGGATATATTTTGATGAAAGAATACTGATTTAGGTTCTCTTAAAATATTATTAACCATTTTTATGGAATATTAATCCATGGTTATCATTCTTTATGATATTATCATAGAATTTTTTCCTTTTTTAATATAATGATTTTCTATTGTGTGGTATGTAGGCTAAGATAAGTTTAAAAGATTTATTGAAGATATATATACCAGAAACAGTATAATCTGTAGATTTATAACTATAACTTACTTTTCTGATGTTTTACATCATTGATAAGTAGCTCATGCATTACACAAGTAAATAATTATAGTCTCTGGAAATAATTCCTTGTGAATTTCAATTTTTTTGTTATTCTTAAAATCATTACTCAAATAAACTAAAATTTCTTCAAATATTGATTGAAAGAAGGAGTTACAAAATCTTATTTTGTAGTTATAAAAGTTTGAGTTATTTTTCATATTATCAAGTATAATGAACATTTGTAAATTTTAACTTGAAAACTAGTGATCATAGCAAAGTAATACTGGAAGAATCAGATAAAAAGGGTGGAATAAAGTCATAGCACAACAGGAAATGATACAAAATTGTTGATTTTTATCTCATAAAATTCAACTTATTTTTAACATATTTTACCACCTTTAGATAATGTTTAGTGGATTTTAACATTATTATAACAAGCAAACTTAACAATGTTTTGATTTTTTTAACAAAAATAAATATTGTTAGATCATTTTTTTAAAAAATATGACTTATTTTTATGCTTTATCTACAATAGTTAGTAGTTTTTTTTGCAGAAATTACTTGTTTTGATATTCTATTTTTGAATTTTTTAAGAGACTTCATTGCATTAAAGTTTTGTAATAATTTTTCATTAAAGCATCATATTTTAAATCTAGAGAATTGGTTTTGAAATAATATATATTTTCATGTTAATTGACTCATTATTTTTGGATTGATAAATTATGTTAAAATTGGGATTGCTTATTTCTAGTGAGTGTACATCATAGTTTGTTTTCAAATCAAAGATTAATAAATGGTGAAATTTGGTAAAACTCTAAATATCTTTTAAACCTTTTTGATTTAAATAATGTTTAATGTTATGTAATCATTCTATAAGTAGAACACAGTTAAAATCTGATAATGGTACATTGCTTTCAATTTCTAATACTAAAATTCTATTCTACTTGAAACAATGTAAACTAAAGCTTGGTATCTCATAAGAAACTCACAATTTTCAAAAATCATATTTCCAACTTTTTAAACATGATACACATTAAAATATATTTTTAGAATAATTTCCTAATTAGTTTCAAATACTAGAAAATAATGACCTCAATTTATTTTAATACTTAAACCATTCTGATGAGTGAATTTCACAATCCTCTAAGTAACATATGGTTACCATTTATACACATATGCATGATTTCTCCTTTTGTTTAATTTTAGCTGAATCTAAAAAGTAAAATCACATGTTGAATATCATCTATAGATAAACTTCTTATATTAGAAGCTAATATTTCATATGAGAAATTTGTTATTGAGTTTGGGAAACATTAATAAGTGTTGGGTATTATAATTGAGCCATTTATTCAAGTAAATAAAAAAGGATGACGTTCTAAATATTTCATATATATATATATATATATATATATATATAATAAAAATTAATTATATAGTAGCATTTAACCATGTTTTTATACTAATGTCATATAAAAAAAGGGATTGAACTAAAACTTTCAGTAAAGAAAATAAAAATAAGATAAGTTAATATTCTTGTTTATATTCTCATATTTTTGAAATGGCTTACTTAAGGGAGAAAATTATTTGGTTTTAGAGTACAAGAATTTCTAGATAAAAATCTTCACAATATAGTTTGACCCTCTAAAAAAGAAAATTCCTTAAATTTTACTATCACATTTTATATATTTGTTAAGTAATAGAAAATGGAGTTGTGTCTTTGACAATGAAGCTTTAGAAAATGAAATAAATGATTTAAATTTATAATATAATTTTTGAAACAATAAATCATGTATTCAAAAAAAATTATATATCTTACAATCAAGATAACAGTATTAATTAAGCAACTCTAACAACTTTGGAAAGAAACAAGAAAAAAATAATTAGTAAAATGCATAAGTTATTTTTAGAATTTAAGGAAACTTAATAGCTCTACCTGTAAACTAGCCTTAAAGCAGGTTTGGATTTAACATGTGGAAATTCATACATAGTACCCTTCCATCATTAGAGCAGAATAAAATTTATGTAGTTTTATTTTTTTAATTTATAATAGTATTTTTATTTTTGGCTTTTTCATTAGTATAACTATATATTTTTTAACTTTTTTGTTTTTCATAACATAAGTTCAAAGCTGCACATCACTACTTCAAGATGAAACTCCATATAATGTAATCAATGAATGATATATTATAATGAATTTTACTAGAGACTTTTCAAAAATGGTGATTAAGAATACTTATTATAATTTTTTAAATTTTTTTTATTATTCTATCTCTTGAAAGGAGATGGCCATATCTCAATTTAATTAGTTTTTCCTCAGAAAAATTTATTCTTGATCTAAATAAAATTGCATCACTATTAACTAGATGTTATTATACAATTTTAACAATTTTTTTATCTGAACATAGTTGAAAGTATGTATAAATTAAAGTGTTTCCACATAGTCTTACTATTATCCCACCATTATTTTCACATTTAGATTTCATTATAACTGTAAAATAAGTTTTTCAATAATTTTAATAATACCTTAATATTTAATAATTTAGTTACATAGTAGATTTTTTATCCTTTTTTTTTATGAGGCTTATTATATAAACACTACTTTTAGATTTTATCCATTTTGATGTCTGATAATTTAAATTTTCATTTAACTACCCAAATTATATCAAAAAAAATTCAAAAGTATATTTTTTTAATGTACTCTTTTTGATAAACTTATCATTTCTTATAGGTTATTCTTCAACTATTTATTGTAATTAACTACCCACTCATTTATGGTCTGTTATTGTTGTTCATTACATACAGACAAAATAAGGATACTCTCATATTATATTGGAGTTTTAAATTAAAAAGTAAATACTAGTGGCTGGTATTAAATATGAAGTTGTTATAACTAAGTTGAACATTAATTAATTATTAAATGGCATTTTATATTACAAATTTTATTGAATGTATATAAAAATAACACTCAAGAAATATATATAAGATATATATATAACCATTGTATATCAAAAATGAAGTACTTATCAACATGGTCTTTTTAAATGATTTTCAAATTTACTTAAAGAGACATTAATATTACCAATTCAAATTTTATATCAAATACAACAATATTATTATTTCATTTTTAATTATTTTACAAAAAATTTGAGTTTCAAAGTAATTTAATTCAGTATTTAATGAATGTTTTTGAAAAATATTTTTAAAAATAGAAATAACCCCTCACAAAAAAAAATATAATTTTTTTTACTTACAATTTGCACCATATTTCTACCCTTAAAATATTTGTATTCTTCTAACAAAAATATTTTTTAAATAAATTTAAAATTTTTTTCATTATTCAATTACAAAATGTCAAATTTATAATTTATTTTACCTTACTAAAAAATTTAGCTGAAAATTTAATTTTGTATTTCCAAAAAATAAACTTAAATGTCAAAAATTAAAAAAACAAAATTATAAATATAATTATGAGAAAGAGGTAGATTAAATTTATAATATTCATATAAAAAAAATTCATATATTTTATGGTGTTTGAATTTTAAATTTAATGTATTAAAAATTAATTATTAAATAACCAAGCCAAATGAAATTGGCTTGGATTTTTGGTATCACTAGAACTTATTTTTTTTCTTTTACTCACATTTTAATTTTTAATTTTTTTTTTTTTCTACATTTCTCATTTTTTTTTTATGATTTTTAATGTTTTTAAGACCGAAGTTGCTTTCAAACAACTTCGGTCTAACGTTTCTCTCACTTTCCCACCAGATTGCACCTGGTAGGGAAAGTCGCTTCCATTTTAGAGACCAAAGTCCCTTGCAGGGACTTTGGTTTCTCTGTGTGCATTGCACAGCCAGAAAAAAACTGGCTGTGCAATGCACTGCATGCAGCACATGCAACACGCATTGCTGCTGCAAGTAATGCGCATTGCATGCAGCAGAAATGCGCGTTGCATGCAGCAGCAATGCAGGCTGCATGTGCTGCATGCAGTGCATTGCACAGCCAGTTTTTTTCTGGCTGTGCAATGCACTGCATGCAGCACATGCAGCCTGCATTGCTGCTGCATGCAACGCGCGTTTCTGCTGCATGCAGCGCGCATTGCACATGCTGCGCATATCTCATGCAGCTGACTTGATATCAGCTGCATGAAATATGGTAGCGATTGTGCAACGCGCGTTACTTGCAGCAGCAACGCGCGTTGCACACTGCTTTGGCCACCTCCCAGCCTAGTAAATTAGCTGGGAGGGTGGCAAACATTACAGCAAGCAATCGAAGTCGCTTTTAGCGACTTCGATTGCTTGAAAGAGACACTTCCAGCCAGGGGAAACCTGGCTGGAAGTACTAAATTGCAATGTAAGGGACCCAAGCCAATTTCAAAGGCTTGGGTCATAAATTAAGGTTTCTAAAAAGCAGCCAGTATAAATCTGGCTGCAATAAAAAGTAAATTTTTTAAATAAAATACATAAAAAAATAAAAATTTGTTCAAATAAAATATACAACACTCTTTCTCCAGTAAGAAACAGCCTTCCATTGTTACACATAGAAACAAAATCAAATGTTTCTTTCATCAACATTGGCCATGTTTCAATATTTTGAACCAAGTAAGATCAGGAAAAAGGTCACGGCAAAAAAATTGCATAATTAAAAGTCTCCCAATTTAATATGGTGCGGAGGTTCATATTTTAGAAATAGGTGGTGCACATTATAGTTTCCTTTAAAAAAATTCAAAAATGAATTAATTTTGGCGCAATGTAAATTTAAATGTGATGAGTGTATGTTTTTTAGCTACGTGAAACATGGTAGCTAGAATTATGTGGCGTCAATTTTTTTTAGATGTGAAATTCAGTGTTCCACAAATGTGCATCTGTACAACATGCAGCCAAGTAAATTCTAGCTGGAATTAGTATATGCATAGGAAAAAATGATCATGCTGTGTAAAGTGCCTTGGCAACATCATTCTTGGAATTTAGATGAAGTTTATCATATGACTTGGAGAGCTGCATTTTTTTGAAAATGTGATCAGTGAAAATTCATGATATATACATCTGTTTGCCACCCAATTTATTTTTCCTTTCTCTTTCTCACTTACCTTTTTCAAAAATTATCAATCATATTTTTGCTTTATCATTTTGAATTATTGGTACTATTTTCTTGACCTTATCTGATTACCGGTAAGCAAATTTTTCTTGCTATTGCATTTCATATCATTTTGGTTTGTTACACTTTTTTACACTTTTGACAAGTTAATCTAATGATTCTAATTCTGAATTTATTTTTATGGTATCTTTTACTGTACCCTTTCGATTCATTATAAAAAAATTCTTTTTCAGTTAACTTAAAGTTTTTTTATTTGTTTGTCAATTTACTTTTCTTTATTCCTTATCAAAAATGTTCAATTTATTTATCTAACCATTTATTTTTTAAAACAGTGATTATAAAATAAACTTTATAATTAATTTTGATCAATCAGCTACAAATGGAAGAAGATTTTATAGACATGTAAGTTCATGTTTTGCTTATCATTTTTCTATATTTCTTTAATACTTTCTCAACCATTATATTATTAATATGAAAAGTAAAACATCATCTCGTACTTGCTGAAAGCATACAGGATAATGTTTTGATTTTCATAATAATAATTAGATTGTTTGTACTTTACCTTTAATTTATTGATTTTTAAGTTGTTTCAAAGTCTCGTACTTGCTGAAAGCATACAGGACAATGCTACAATTTAAAAATTAATAATTTATTGAAGTATAACTTTCTAAGTCAATATATTGATCAGAGCAAGATTTTTCATTTTATATATGTGGATATCATAATTCCGTAAATTTTTTAATATTACTAGTGTATTGGAGTTATACTTTCATTATATTATTAATATTAAGTGTAGAGCCAAATCTCGTACTTGCTGAATGCATACAGGATAAAGCTATACTCTTTATATGTATAATTTAATAAAGTATACCTTTGAAACGCTTTCTTAATATTTGAAATAAAGAAAAAGTATATAAATTTACTAATATGTAGATATGCTAACTTTTGTATTTCTAATATTGAAGATATGATAAAGTTAAAGGTATCATTGACTGATAATTGAAATTATGTTACTATTTTCTAATTTTTGATTTTTTTCTATTTTAAATCAAAATTGAATTCTCTTAGGATTGAACCATCAATGAGTAACGATTTGAAAAAAAAAAACGGCCAGGGAAGAACTCTAACAATAGGTGGGCGAAAGACATTGCTACTGGAATGAAACTTGTAAACGCTCTTGGAATGGATACAAACGGGAAGAAGCCACATTTCTATGCACGATCTTATGCAAATAATATGACAGATTGCAATAATTATTACAATTTTTTTCCTGGATGTAGTATTTATAAACCAAAAGGTGTCTTAATACCTAATGTTCTTGTGCAGACTTTTGAAATTCATGAGCTCAAAGAACTAGATATGTTAGAAGCTACGGTGCGATGCATTAAGGATCTTTCTTACTGCGAACATGAAATTAAAAATAATGGTTATCATCAAAGAGCTGGTGGTTTTGGAAAAATGTTTGGTGGTGGCTTTATTTTAGATAGAAAGAAATCTTTACATATTCGTAAGTATCACTTTTTTTAATTTAAATACTGAATTTTTGAATGCTTTTCCTTGCAGATGAATACACTGATGATATTGTAAAAACGGATGAATATAAAAAACGAATGAAGAGGATTGCAATGTACTTTGAATATTTTTTTAAAAAAATATCATATGTAAAGTACAATGAGGCAACTAATCTTTGCGCAAAACTTGGTATTCCTGGATTTTCAAAAGTTTCTAGTGAAGAAGACGGTGTACCGTTTGCTAGTAATTTAACTTGGACATCTGGAGGGAATGGTAATGGGTTCTCTAATGAGGTTCATCTCAATAAGGATGCAAGTGAGTATACTTTAGGAATATTTTTTCCTAAAGATACAGAAAAAAACACCATTCATATGAAGTATGATAAGACCCAACCACGACAAATAGGTGGAGAACTTATGTTTCCTGAAATTCGAAGTAAAATCAACTTTGAAGCAACTAATGGAATAACAGTGACATTATGGCCTGCCAATCAACTAAGGCATTTTACCTCAAGATGTCATGAAATTCCTGGCTTCACTAGGATAGGTTCTTCTATTCAAATCAGCACTAGACTTTTTCATGCTATAGAAAAGCTTAATGTTTTTGATATTGATATTTCAGAATACTTAGAAATTAAAACAGAAAAATTTAGGTTAGAATATTTGATTAGTGCTTTGAGAGTTTTTTTGAAAAGAGATGACTTAATAGAGGAAGAAATAGAATCAGCAAAGTATTATTTATCTAATGTTAAGACAAATCTAAAAAATCTAGATATATAAATATTAAAAATTTATATTATATATACACAACTTAATGCAAATTTAAACATGATAAATACTGGGAGTAGCTGTAACATTTTCAGTTTTGATAATTATAGTATTATCTATTTCTTTTATTTGTGAAATAAAATAATTTTTTTTCATAATATTATAAGAAAATTTGATTTACTTTTGAGGAAATATATAAGTTGTGAAATCTTTAAATGTCATTTTTATTAAATTGGTAGCAAAGGTTCTAAAATAAAAAAAACTATAATAAAGAATTTGAAATATATTAGCCATAAAAATGTGCTTTTAATGCTACCAAATTAACTGTATAGTATTTTCGGTCAAACAGGCTTATTAATAAAAAAGGTAATAATAAAGAGTTGAAGAAAGAATTTTGAATCAATGATAGATTAAATTGTATTTTTTTAAGAATGTACTCATTTAATTATTTAAATTGTTCTACTTCTGATTAAAAATGTTACAATCAACGAAAATATTTGTAATAAATAATAGATTATATAATATTAAAGGTAAAGTAACAAAACTAGAGCAGTTATCATATTTTTATATAAACAATAAAATATTTAAGAATTTAATACAAGTATTTGAAATCATATAAGTAGATTTTAAAATCTTTGTTATTGCTGGACTTACAATAATTTTTTTTAATAATTAATTTAGAAAATCATGTCAAAGGTTACTTAATAAATTTCAAAGATGGTCACATTTTTGACGTATTTGAAGGAAAATAACTTGAATTATACAAGATATATCATATAGAAAGAACTTTATCTATTTACATGTTGGAATATTAATTTATTGAAAGGCTATGTTTAGCAAAAAAAGGTGATACTGGCTGAATGGAGCTCCAGTGATTAAGAAAATCTGCAGAAATAGCCCTAGCAATTCCCGGAGGACTTGGGGTATCAAATTTTAAAGGAAATGGATCACACTTGCCTATAAAAGGTTTTATTAATGTTAAAATATAGTTATTTAAATTTTTCCAAATTATTTCTTCCATCAAATGATTTTTTTTTTCATGTAAATTAAGAAACTTAACTTCTGATATTACCTCCAAGCAATCAGCTGCTGAAGCCAATCTATGATCTTGAGAGCTCAGAAATAAACCACGGACACCATCAATTATATAGAATGTGAAAGATTGATATCGGTGGTGGGAGTATTCAGAATTTATTTTGTTTAGTGCAGCCTTTTGTTTCTCTCTCCTTATAGTCAGTTCAGTATTTTCGTTTTTCTCACTTGATTGTTGAGCTTCACTAGTCTTGCCACTTGATATTGTTGCAGCACAATATTTTGATTTAAGAATGATAATTGACATAATTATATCAATGATAATATTGCTGATTTGAAGAAGAGTTGACATTGATATATCACGGGTTTGAAGTGCAGTGGGACCAACTTCTAAGCCATCAGAAATCGGACTCTTCAGATTTGAAAGGTGAGCTAGAAGCTGAAGACCACGTTCAATTGGACAATCTGAGTTAATGTTTTGATGTGATGGAAGCTGGCTGAATTCATGTGCGGTCAGATAAAGTGAAGATGATATAAGAGATACCCATGAAGAACGGCAGTGGTCACTTGGGATCATTAATCTCATGAGCATTCGGATAAGATTGGATTCAGGGTGATCCGTTTTCTTTGTTGAGGAAAGAATTTCAGTATTTAAACCATCAGGATCACATAAATCTTCCATTTTTTTGAAATCAATATTATCGAGTACCCATAGCTGTGAGCTATCAATCTCTAAAAAAATATTTGCTACAAAAGGAAAAAAAAAATAAGTAAAAGAACAAAAGTCAAGACTAAAAATTATGGTAACTTACATAACTCAGTAAGTTTTGAAAGCCAATCTTCTCCACAAGATTTTTCCCAATGAAAAGTAAACATTGGAATATTTGACATGGGTTCTTGGAAATAAGTAGAAGAGCGTAATTCGAGGAGAGTAACAATTTCCAACCACGACCTTAGGACCTTTGCCGTGCTGATTCTACCTTTATAAAAATTATGAATTTTACAGAATTCCTCCTGCAAATCAGATTCTTTTAGAACTGAGGGTGAATAAGTTAGAGGTTTTTTCGATATCTTGATTGGAGTTGATTTCATTGGTAGAGAAGCTTTCAAAGAGGTCAAAGTAGGTAATTTAGGAGGTGATGGGTATTGCTTCTTAGAAATGAAGGAATTCGGTGATGAGCTGTTTGAATCATCATCTTTATCAAACATATCAACATGTCTTGAAGAAGATTTTAAACTTTGCTTTTTTTGATGAACAAGCATAGCTTCATATTCTGATAGTTGATCATCGCTATTTTCATTGCTCTTTTCATCATCTTCATCAGGGAGAGGGCGTTTATGGATGGAACAATCTACAGCAGGTGAGTTTCTGGTACAAAATATCAAAAGAAAGATAAGAAGTACAATATGTAAGCAATAAAAGAGATATATGATTGAATTTTAAAGATAAAAGAATAACAATAAAAAAAAAGGAAACAAGAATATACTCATTATCAAAACCTTTGCTTTTTTTTTGAGATTTATTATTTGATACATCAGAAAATTCATTAGCAGAAGCCGGTTTAATACGTCGAACAAAAGAGGAGCCTTGGGATAATCTCTTTTTCTTGGAGCGGATAACAGGTGTTTCAAGATTTTCCTTAGAAGTTGAAGCATGAGTTGAAGCTGATGGTTCATCTGTCTCATCATCATCCCTAATGACAATGACTTCATCAGGAGGAATCATACCCTCCTCATAAGCTACAAATATATATGAAGAAAAAAAAATATTAATAATCTTATCTACTAATTTAAAAGGAGACAAAAAAGGTGATGAACATACATTTTTCAAGGCTTTTCACATATTGGAGTAATTCATTACAAGGGTTAGATAAATATGAAGGAGAAGGATTATTGTTAAGGATCTTGACAAGCTCTTCTGTTTTATCTCTAGCCAATTCAAGTAAATTGCGATACTGAACTCTCGTTATTTCCTGCCTCTCATTGCTAAGTACAGGAGGGTTAGGTGCCATGCCATGTGGCAGACATGGTGCAAGCTCAAAAGCTTCAAAGCGAGTATCAATCAGAGAGTGGGATGAAACACATTTGGGTGCTGGAAAATCAAATTTTTGAAAAAAAAAAGATATAGAACATAAGTGAAATATATAAATTAAGAGAGAGGAACATGATATACATACAAAGTGGAGGTGTAGGATTTTGTATACTAGACATATTGATTAATGAATATTAAAAAAAAGTATTCGATATCAAAAAATTATGATGTAATATGATGAATAATTATAAGAAACTCTATTCTAGAAAATTGAAGTTGATATTTTAATAGGATAAAAAATTGAATAAGATTAAAATTAAAGTGAGGATGAAAGAAACAGAAAACATAAAGAGGGGGATTTTATATTATTTGAGCTTTTTTTAACATGTATTATTCATAGTGGGGTAAACTGAGTAACATGCTAAATCACAATCTGTTTATATTGAAGCGAAATTTGATGTAGCTAACAGAAAATACTAGTAATTCTTTGGGGACTTTTAGTGTGAAAAACAAATAATAACAAATTTATATCCCATATTCAAATTGCCACGGGTAAATACAAAATTTTTTAAATTAGAATTTACTCCTAAACAATGGAGATACACTTAATTAGTATATTATATGAAAAAAAAGGATAATCCTTTATGAATATTTGTTAAATTTAATTTCAGATGACAATGCGAGATTCACATATATACTGATATGCCTCATCAAACAAGAAATGAATTATAAATATAAAATTGGTAACATTAGAATTTAAGATAAGAATTTGTTTTTTAAGTGACAGGAGGAGTGTCAGGCTAGGGTGTGGGCACCGTGACCAAACCTTTGATAAACTTGGATACAACTAAGGGAAAAAAAAAATTGAATAGTTTTATTTTGCAATATATCTTAGTCTGCACAAGATATTGCATTGTTGTCCCTAACTATACCAAAATTGTTACTTTTCAAAAGTTATAGGACTACTAAGTTGATAAAATATTATTATGAATCACCCAATGAAATACCTTAAGCAACATTCAAAATTATTAAAATATTAATATTCAATTTGAGATTTGGATTAGCTAATTTTTCACAACTTACCACAGTTTTGATTAATATAATAAAACTTGAAAAAAATTGTTGAGATAACCTAGAAATGGGTGCAAGAAAATGATGAAACATATGACTTGAAACTTAACTCATACACTATTGATAAACTTCATGGATCCTGATTAATTTCTATCGAAATTAATTTTGAGACTAGCATATTGAATTTTAGCTATGACCAAGTACTGTAAGTGCCATGGTTTGTATTCAATATATTGGTGTTGAAATTAATTTTGATAGGAATCAACAAGTATCAGATGGCACCATGCATGAAACACTGACAGAAACCATCAAATTTATGAGGCAATGAACCTCATAATTTCGATCGAAATTAATATAGACCCCTGCATATTGAATACAAGCCATTTCACATGGACTACACAGACATAGATAAAATTCAACATGCATGGCTTAATATTAATTTTGATCGAAATTAACCAAGGCATTAAAACATCAATTTTTATATGGTGTACTTGATCAAACCAGTTTATCTAACTGCTTAGCTTACCTATACTTATAGGAATTTTATGCATAGTCCATGTCCATATTAATTTCGATCGAAATTAATGTTGACTAATACATAATGAATACATGCTATGCCACTTACACTTTCCAGGCATAGCTACCATTAAATATGCCAGTATCAAAAATTAATTTCGATCGAAATTAATGAGCATGATAATCATGAATTTCTGGAGTCAACTGCTTATTTTTATGCATGGTGCCTTGCCAACATTAATTTCGATCGAAATTACTTTTGATACTGGCATATTGCATGTATATATGCCTGGAAAGTGTAAGTGGCATAGTGTGTATTCATTATGTATTGGTCAACATTAATTTCAATAGAATTTAATATTGACATTTTCATATTGAACCCAAACCAGCAAACGACCCAAAAAATTCTTCATAAAACTGCTCATTAATTTCGATCGAAATTAGTGAGCACCATATACATATTGAATGGTAGTTATATCTGGTGTGTGTAAGTTGTAAAGCTTGTGTTCAATGTTTATTGGTCAACATTAATTTTGATCAAAATTAATGAGCATTTTGATCATGAACTTTTTCAGTCAGTTAGTTGTTTCAATGCATAATGGCATTCCAACATTAATTTTGATCAAAATTAATGTTGAAATGATATAATGCTTTTTTGCATGACATGTAAAGGACGGCAAGTATTTTTAAGTATTGAAATTTACTATACATGTTGAGGGTAAATATAAAATTTACATATCCATATTAATTTCTATAAAAATTAATGTTGACCAATACATAATAAATAGTAAATATGCCTGGCTAGTGTAAGTGGCATAGCTTTTTTTCAATCTGCACTTGGCAACATTAATTTCGATCGAAATTAAGGTTCATGATTATCATCAATTTATTCAGTCAGTTGCTTACTGTTATGCATGGTAACATGTCAACATTAATTTTAATAAAAATTGAATTTGACATGCTACCAAGCATTTTTATGTAAGATGAAAAGTAGGGCACTCTATTGTTAAGTAAACACATTACAATGCATATTGAGCATGTAAATATCATTTACACATTAATATTAATTTCAATCAAAATTAATGTTGACCAATAAACATTGAACACAAGCTTTACAACTTACACACACCAGATATAACTACCATTCAATATGTATATGGTGCTCACTAATTTCGATCGAAATTAATGAGCAGTTTTATGAAGAATTTTTTGGGTCGTTTGCTGGTTTGGGTTCAATATGAAAATGTCAATATTAAATTCTATTGAAATTAATGTTGACCAATACGTAATGAATACACACTATGCCACTTACACTTTCCAGGAATAGACACCATGCAATATGCCAGTATCAAAAGTAATTTCGATCGAAATTAATGTTGGCAAGGCACCATGCATAAAAATAAGCAGTTGACTCCAGAAATTCATGATTATCATGCTCATTAATTTCGATCGAAATTAATTTTTGATACTGGCATATTTAATGGTAGCAATGCCTGGCAAGTATAAGTGGCATAGCGTGTATTCACTATGTATTGGTCAACATTAAATTCGATTGAAATTAATATGGATACATAAATGTGACATAAAGAGGTATGGACCATCAATTTGTTGAAAATACATTTTTATATCTCATACATTATTTGTTTTTCTTAAATAAAATGTTACTCTCTCTCAATATCACTTTATAACATTTACCAAGCTGCTTTGAAAAAAAACAGAATACATAAAATTCAATATAAGATAGCTATATTACACAGAAGATCACCGTTATACCTAAGTTATGATGATGTTGATGCTCTATTAATTGATTCCCGAATCTTTACCAGATCAATATCAGCTCCAACCCCAAGTGACTCACGTTCATTCACAGATAATCCTTGCAAAAATGTTGCTGAATAGCAATTCTTGGGGAGGTATTTGGGAACATTGAATATACCATTTTGTGCAACTGTCCTTTCTGATGACCGTGAATATGTTTTTAATGTTGATTTTTTTTGAGCTGGTGTATGGGCTAAGTCCTTTGTCATCTTATCCATTTTTTTAAACAAATCATTGAGTTCAGGATTTCGCCATCCAGGAATAGCTCGGATAGGTGCAGTTGGGGCTGGTGCTGGGCCTTCCTCGATATCAGAGATGCACCTAGTATCATGAAAAAGCACAACAAAACCTGGCACATCACTGCAGAGATCTCTTGCTAACTTGTAGCGTGCACTAGCAATCTGAATTCCAACTAAATCAGCTTCATAATAACAAAAAGCAAAGTAAAATTAAAAACTTACCTTGGTCCGATAACGTTTTACTTGTGCCCTTGCCCTCTTTTCAATCTTTTCTCTTGCTACCCTTTCCTCTTCTTGCCCAAACAACCTTATCATCTCCTTCCCCTTATTAACTACCCATTTCTCAATAACACATTGAGTGAACTGAAGCTTTGACTGATCGATTGTATTCAAGGTGGTGAGCCATCTGGTACAGTGGTCGCATACTATGCTTCCCATGACTTGATTCCAAGTTGATTCTGAAAAATCACGGCAAGTCCAATCAAACGTGAATTTCCGAAAACCTTTTTCTTGCAATTCACGCTCTAAGTTTCTTTTGACAGAAAGTGGGATCGGTGCTCCTCCTTTTAGTCCTCGAGGCTCAGGTGCTGGAAAAAATTCGGGTAGTCGAATTTTGGATCGCAAGAAGGCTATAGAATTGGTTATCAGAAATTGTCGATCAGCTGCAGAATTGGCACGGTTAGAAGATTGGACTTGGGTTAGGACAGTTTGAATGGTTTTTAGTTTGAATTGGCTCCAATCTTTCCAATTTTCAATCTCCAAAGGTGTTGGGCTCGCAGGATATTTTGATATTTGTGTTGGTCCCCCAAGACAATACTTCAGAAAGTGGTAAATATTTCTATTTAGACTGTCCGAGCTCCTGGGAACATCATTCCTTCTAACTAAGCCTCTTACAGCCCTTAACCCCCGTTCTCGCTCATGAGACTCTGCTGAATTGAGTCTGTGGTAATCACTGATACCCATAATGATTGAGGGATTCACTAACAATTCAAATAAGTTAATTAAATTGTTTATTTTTCAATAAAAGAATACACTACAAATTTTACTTACCTGCTCCACTTGTGCTTGCTCCTTGGTTAGGCTGAGCAGATGATGATTGGTCTCCGAAAAATTCCCTCAATACTTCACTAGCCCAATCTCTTCCTAGCTGATCAGCTTGCTGATCAGCACTTTCAGAAGCAGAAGGATGATTGGGATTAAAATTTCTCGGTTCTGAATGAGACTCTTGGCCTGGATTGGGATTAGGTGGTGGGTTAGGATTAGGTGGTACAGATTGAGATGCATCTGGAGGTGGATCAGCAGAGGGTGGTGGAGGAGTATTTCCAGTATTAGTATGTTGAGGCGGAAAACAATCAGAATCGGTTGGGTCAACAGACATCCCTTCAAAATTATCATCCATAATGAACTGTAATAAAATAAAATAAAATAAAAATAATCAGTTGTTAAAATTTATACCTATCAAAGCTAAAGTAAAAAAAGATACTATGTATATAGTCTTGTAAACGTGTATGTTCTCTTGTCGAAAAATAAAGTGAATAATATATAGCTATCAGCTAAAGTTGGAAGGTCAAACTATTTATAGTAGATGAATGAGCAAGAAGATCATTCATTAAGTAAAGATTTTATCATATTTCTCATTATCATGATTTTATTTCTTTCATTCTTACATTTAAGATAAAAATGACTCATTGAAAGCATGGGTTCTCTCGCAATAAAAGCAACCAAAGTAATTGTTCACTGGTTTATGATAAGGTAAGTTGGATGCATTGCATTTTTTAATCGAGCATTGAATTATTTCTTTCACCATTTACAAATATCACCAATCCTACAAATTTCCCGAATCCCAAATTAACACAAAGATGTTAGTCAACAGAAAATAAATTTGATTAATTTTTTCACTCACTACTGTCTGCAGTCCAATGGCAGTGACAACCTCGTCTTTGATTCCAAACATTCCTTTTTTGTGCTCGACAGTAGCTGCATGTCCAATTATTGCATCTTTCTTAATCACAATTTGAGTTGCTTTGGCTACTCTTACTAACCGACAATGCACTTGTGGGAAAAGCTCATAGGGATCCTTTGATGTTTCTTCTGGACGGAGCTCTTTGAAAGGACTTACTATTAAATATATTTGATCAATCTCTTCCTTTGATCTGAAAAGATCATCAATTTGCCCAAACTGGCTATCTTTTCCATAGTAGAATTCAATTGTTGAATTAGCAATGTGTCGATGGTAACTAGTAAACCTCTTTCCATGTATCAATATGCTTGCTACATTTTCAACTACCCGATCCCCACTTTTCTCCGATGGTGTCAAAGCCCGTCTTGAAGTTTCTTTTCCCATTCGTGCCCTTACCCATTTAGTAAATAATGCCATACTTAGATGGATCCATTTGTTTTGTTTATCGAGATCAATATGGATTTTTTTAGTCTCACATTGATCATTATCTTCAGCTTCACCAAGATCTAATACCCTAGACTTCCGATACCAATGTTTGAGCATTGTTAGCGGTATCTCTCCTGTGGTAAATATTAATAAATTAGCACAGCTGAGTTTTTAAATCATTTCTTACAAACATTACATACGTGGATGGTGATTGTTTGGAATTTCAGATAATATATGATTCACCCGCTCTCCAGACCAAGTAGCTGTACCTGATGGTGGACCAAGACGCTTTATCATTTCAGGATAATGTTGAGTGATATGCAGATTTGGCTTTGCATTAATATTCTTCCAACCCTCTTCAAGGCACTCACGATACTCTAACAGAAATTGATCTAGATCTTTAAGCTCATTAGTCTGTATATTTTTTAATGTCAAAAAATTGGTGATCGAGCATAATGTTACAAGTGACTTGAGAAGATAATATTCTCTTGGTTTATCAGCTGAGGAAGCTGAAGATTCAGATTCTTTAAATTTTTCAAACCAAAGGGGTATAAGTGACAAAGGGAAGTAGAGAGTATACAGCATGTGCCATTCTGCTGCCTTGAGGGATCCTGCCTTTTTAGATCCTACTGATTTTGGAACTCGTGTTAGCCAGGAAGGTCTTCTTACTTGATCAATCATCTTCCATACAACCTGTAGCTCTGCTGCTGTGATTCGTGGATTACTACTACCTTCATTTTCTTTCTCCTTACCTTTCCTTTTATTTTCTTCATCTCTAGCTGTCTCATTTGATGAGTGAGATCCTTCACTCTGTGATATGCTAATGCTTCTTTGCCTTAAGTTATACAATGAATTCCTACTGTCACTGCTTTGAGACTGTACTGAGGCCACATCGCTATATGGAGGAATAAATTTGGAGCTGGATGACCTACTCTGGCTTCTTGATCGATTTGTTCCCAATCCTTCATTATCTAGTCCATGATGACTTGATGACTGTCTTGAACTCGTACGTCTTTGCCGCTTGTGCTGTCTCGTGTGTCCTGTATCATCATCATCATTATTCGTGGTGCTTAAGCTACTTCTACGTTTTTTCGAATGTTTGTGCAGTGAAGTATCAGAAAAGAAATCATCATCTTCTTCTCTTACATGCCAATTTTTATCCTTTTCCAGCTTTCTTTCTAGATCTTTTGCTGCATTTTGGATTTGAAAATAGCTTAGACTGTGATCTTTTAGGTTGCCAAGCATATGTGAATGCATAACATCAATTGAGCAATATTCAGTTGGACGCCAATATTCAAGGTTATTCAGCTCACTCCATCGTACCCCATGATTTTGAACAATTGATACACGCTCCCAATGTGACTTAGAATTTTTCCACTTTGTTGCCCAGCACATATGATCCTCATGATTCCGTAATGAAAAATTTCCCACATTCTTTTCACTAATTTCATCTTTAGAGATATTACAGAAAGAGCAGAACATTTTTGCAGAGTGACTCGAAAAGCCAGCCAATTTTCGTATTGCAGGAATGTCACCTATCAAAGAGAACAATGCAACTCTTAATTTCCGGCCTCGTGGATAAAGATGTGTCTTTTCAATCAATATACCATCCCATAGAGTTTGTAGATCATTAACCAGTGGTTTTAGAAGGTGATTAAGCTGTTCACTTGTGGGTTCTGTTGGTCCGGGTATAATAGAATACAAAAAAAGATTTTCCATTTTGTATCTATCTTCTTGAGGTAGGTTCATACACACCATCATAATATTGCCTACAGACTTCTGATGACCTCCAATCCTATTGCCACCAGGCCTAAACCAGTCGACATATAAAGTAAACATTAAGTTGCCTGAAGTTATCGTATATTCATCATCATTGCTATCCAGAGCTGGAGTGGTTATGGGAAAGTTTTTCCAAATTGAACCATCACAAACATCCTTCATCAAATCACACTCTACACGTTCTGCCACAGGGGTTTTCTTCTCAATCAGAAGCTCAAATTTGAACAGTTTGATCTTTTCCTTAAGCCAGTCGATAAAAGAATGGTGATGAAATGTTTTAAGAGATAAGTATTTTACATGTTCTTGATGTTCCTCCATCAAATACAGCCTTTCATCACATTTAACTGCAATTTGTCCTGCTCCAAACATTTTTAAATAGCGCTTTGATGATGAAAGAAACGGTTGATTGCAACATAGTATAGATGGTTGAGATTCAGAGTTATACTCATAAAGAGCAAAGCATTTAGGACAGCATGTTTTAGTGAAAAATGATTGATTGAGCTTTAATCGACTAAAAACTGTATCTATCGAGCGTGGGACCAGGCGGACAATGCTATCAGAATCCAGTATTCCACTATCACCTAGAAGTTTGAGCTTCTTAATTTCTTCATCCAAAAATTGAGTACAACCTTCTTTGCTCAAATGATGAATCAGAGAAAGCTTTGCTGCCTGCCACATAATTATTTGGCTATACCGTTCCCCGAGATTTGAGTTTCTAGAGACTGTTGAAGATACTTCTGCCCCCAATAGCAACTGCCCCTATGTAATAAATCATTGAAACATCATAAAGACTTTAATTCTCACATTGAACTATAGATATACAGCTTACTGTTTCTGTGGAGCGGGAACTTCCAATGTTAAGTGGATTGTTGGAAGAAATAACCATCCGGGCCTTCCTATTTCTTTCCTCTTGATGTTTTGCATAAGAATTAGAGCTTTTGAAAGCCATACCAACTTCAAAGGACCCAGAAGAAGTTTGATACTTTCTATTGACACATCCAAGATCTTGACATTGACATACATGAAAAAATGGAGGCATTGTAATTGTGATAATTGTAGGAATAAGTTAGCTATTCGAAGTTACCGATTGAAGGTATTCCTTTTTTTGAAAGGCACTAGCTAATATAAGCTACATTTTTTTATCAAAAGAATATGATGGAATATGTGTTGAAATTATTTAAGTTTAAATGTTTAATTTTTAATCGGATAAATTATATATTAATTTAAAGTTATGCAGTCTACTTTATTTGTATTCTGTATACTCTCTGCATTTGTACAACAATGCATGCATGTTTATCAGAATATTTTCTATCATAGAAAAAATTCTGTTGTACGCACAAGCATCTTAATTATTTTTCTATCAAATGCCTTCTGAGTTATATCTAACTACCCTATAATTATTTGATTTTGATAAAAATTCTTAGTTATGGACTATAAGAAAAGTAATCCATATTTTTAACATAATTATTTAAAAAATTACCCCAAAAATCAAAGTTAAACCCAAAAATAAGTTTAATATTTTGTAAAAAACAATCACAAACATATTTCTTTCAACTTGAAAATTGGTCTGTACTAGGTAGAATTTTCTATAAAGAAAAAATCAAAAATACTCAAATAATAGATGCTACAAAAGTGTAAACCTTAAAGAATTACATAAAAGCTGAAACCTTGTATAACTTTTCATACATAAATGCGATGAAGTGACACTCTAGTCTATTTATTCAGGTTGAAAAAAATTACTCAAAAGAATATGTATTACTATCATATTGGACCAAAAATAATTTTTTGGTAATCAAAAAATGAACATAGCCTCACATTTAACAAATTATTTTTGTGGAAGAATTTTTTGAAAAGAAAAAAAAATCCGTTTCTTAAATGAGTCTGCTTTTATCACATAATCATTCTCTTTATTTTATACCATTCCTTTTGAGTTCAAGTTGCATATAAAAATATAATTTATGCATATTATAATTCCATAAAGTCGAAATATTTCTTATTCTTAATTTTTGTGATATTTCTCCTTAAATCAACTTTGATCATAAAGTTTTGGAGCTCAACAATTTATCCTTTCTCTTTGTTTAATTTAATTGAACACTTTCTTAATCTTATTATTTATGAACCCTAGTAGCTCTTACTTTCCTCATGGAAACCTGCCCACAAACACAAGAACACTTAATAGAATTTTTAATGAGACTTTGCCTCCATTCAATTCTCACTTTTGTAGATCTATACACAATTTTTGTCGTTCACTTTTGGATATGTCACCAGAATCAAATGGATGGAAACAAAACCCTACTGAAGAGCAATTAGACAGATTTTCATCATTCGACATGAATTCTTGCAACATTGCCTTTGAACTACCTCATCCAGAATCAAATTCAGCGGTTTCAGAAAAGTTTCCACCAATTTTCCGTGAATCTTTTATTGAGCACCTTCGCATGTGTGGTTTCCCAGGATCAACTTTCGCTTGGAACCTAGATTGGTTTGACAAATGGAACCAGGTCTTGGCAAATATTCTCATTAAAAACTGGGACAATGCCTTAAAAACCAATAATTTGATTGCATATCCAATTGACTCAACTCAAATTAGCTTCTCAAATCAAATAGGAGTTCTTCACCGTTGGTTTTTAGGTCATGCTGATAGATTAAGACTTGGGAAGGATTCTCATAGCTCTCAAGAAATAATCAAAGTGAGAAAGCATAAATATAGAATAAAAAAAAAAGTATGAAAATCCCTTTTTTTTCAACCGTTTTTATTTATGACCTTTATTTCAAATAACAAAGATTCTTAGAATACAGTTAACCGAACTAAACTTCTTAAACAACTTCCACATTGTGAAACTTATCACAACCTTTTCACAAACATCAAATGTTGTTCAGACACCGAAATTGATAATGATGGATCGTTAAGACGTATCTTAATGCAATGGAGGTCTGAAGATTTTTCTAAAGTTGCACAATATCTTGACCAACAACACTTTGATATTCGAGATAATTCAACCTACTCTGGCAGTGTGCTAAAGGACTTGGCCTTGTACAAAAGAATCAGTTTGGTTTCAACATTATCCCCTAACCTTAATCCTTCTCATGTCCCCCGGGGTTTGCCGAATGACTGTTATTCTCCCTTATATCTTGAATCTCTAAATCCTCAACAACTCAGACTTTTAAATCCTCAAAATCCCATAAATTTACCTGCTCTCCTTGAAATTCTTTGTTCCTCTAATGTGAGTGATTGACAAACTCCCTTAATAATAGGTTTGCACACTCATACTCCCCATTTCCACTGTTTGGGACACTTAGCCTTGAAAACAAAAACATAATTTTAATGATTACTATTATCATTAAAATTTATAGAAATGAAATTTGGCTTACATTGTTAGCTCCATTTTTTTCCTTTGAATCTTATACATGCTGAATTCTATACTTCCTTGTACAAAATAATTCAAAACATTTACTTCATTTTGCTGCCCCATTCTATACAGCCGATCAACAGCCTGTTGCTCAACTGCTGGATTCCAATTTGGCTCCTATTTCAACATTGAACATATAAAAAATTTAATATTTTTGTTCTTAATATGAAATAAAAGACATTGAGCTCACCATTATATATACATTTTGAGCACACCTGAGATCTATACCCACTCCTGCAGCCTGAATCGTTCCAACCAAAACTTGGCAATTTTTATTAAAATGGAATTCATGCATATTTTTGTCTCGCTTTGTCCGGCTGAGTTCACCCGTAAGCTGGGTATACCTAATATTGTGGTCATCTAAAGCCATTTTTATTCTATTTTGAAATATTAGAAAATTGTTTTTAATAAGCCAACACAATTTTGTAAAACAATTCATTATAGAATCACTTACATCTGCAAAAAGTCTGCAAAGTTGGAGAATATAACAGCTTTTGGAAAATTTATATCCCTTTCACCAGACAAAAAGTTTTTTAAGTGGCCTATAAGATGACAAATCTTTGCGGAATGCTGCCAGGTGAAATCAAAAGTTGGAGTTTCATCCAGATTTTCGTAGATTGGATGGTTGCAGAATTTTCTTAAAATCATCAGCTCTCTTAGAAACTCAGATGAGTCCCAAGGGAAGTCAGTGCTTCTGGAGGGCCCATATCGCTCAGTGAATCCTTCTTGAAGCACATCAAGTTTAGACCTCCATGGATCTGCTAATTGAACCGATATCCCCCTTTGAATCTTTTTTGGAAGAGACAAAATTGCATCCTTTGTTCTACGTAGGCTTATGACTTTCATTAAGTGATTGATTGATTTAATAGAATTAGCCTTTCCTTTTTGCAAACCTGGAAAAAGGAAATTCTTCCATAACCAGTCTTCTTGCCACTTTTCGATTCTAAGAAAAAATATGAGACTTTGAAGGTCAGTGGGCCTGTTCTGAAGTGGAGTTCCAGTCAAGCATAGTCGGTGTTGGGATTCCAAGTCAAATATTGTTTGAGCCCTCTGCGAGTAAGGATTTTTAATGTAACTAAAAGAATATTTATAAAAATTGATAATAAAAATTAAGTTTTAAGTTTTAGATATAGAAATGGGCACTAACTGAGCTTCATCTAAAACAACTCTATACCAAAAGAGCATTTGAGTCACCGGTATCTTTTTTTGGCTTTGATTTTTTGACATCGTTGGGCTAGCTATTTCATAGGTCGTTAAAACAATAGCAGTGTCCTGTAGCTCATTGACATAAGTATTTTGACAATCCTTCCCATAAAGAACCTTGAAAGGAAGTGCATTATCTTCAAAGTGCACACTTATTTCATTGATCCAATTCGATAGTGTTGCCAGGGGGCATATAATCAGTGTGGCTGAACTCCGATTAATACCTTCTTGATTTTCTGATACCTGGAATTGTCTTGCTTCACCTTGAGTTGCACTTATAAGAGAAAGAGTTGAAAGTGTCTTTCCCAAACCCATATCATCAGCAAGTATTGACCCGTTTCCTTCAGGCGGCAATTGATTGTTAGGAAACTGATCTTTATAGTCATCGAATCCAGTTCTAAGCCAATGGTTGTCCTGGTGCCTCCACATGATATCCAACTTTTCCTTTAACATTCGTTCATTGTCAATCATAAAATTTATTGCTTGAAGTTGATGTGTTTTGAGAACTGTTTTGATTCCTCGGATAAGTTGATCAGCTTTCCAATCTTGAGTACTCTGAGATATTTGGAAAGAGCCTTCAAAAATTACATGCGGGATATTAAAAAAGATAGTGGAGTCGTAGTTCAGGATTGGACATAAATCGATTTGTGCAGAAGAAAATGCTTCTTTAGCAAGACTGATTAGTGTACTTGAAGAAAAGAGGCATCCCCAAAGTTGATACTGATTACCAAAAACTGGAACCAAGTAAGCATGAAAATAGAAAGGCTTCATAGGATTCAAGGCACTTCTTTGGTTTAAATGGTGAGATCCAGAGCCAATGTCACCCAATAGTGGTCCAATGTGCTGACTCTGCACTTGAGAAAGATTACCAACAAGGGTTGGTTTTCTTTCTTCAAATAGTCCAAAAATATGAACATTCGAATGGCCTCGCTGTAAAATTGTGGGGGTCAGTGAGTTTTGAAATCTTGAAATTACATTCATATAAATTTGATCGATTGTTATTGAGAACTGTCCAACACATCTGAGACTTGACATATTAAGTAAGAATAGTATCTGAAGATAGTGGTTGTTAAAAGATGAATTGAAGCAAAAAATGAAGAATCAGTTTTGAATAAAACGACAAAATAACTTTTTAGCATATGCTATGCTAAGCTCATAATTCTTTCACATGTATTATTATTATCTTTTTAATAAATATTGGAAGTAAATCAATGATAACTGAAATGAATAATATGTCTTAAAAATAAATCTTGAGCCTATAGAGTAAATTTTGGTTTGTGGAGGAAGAAAAATTTTCTCAATAAAAATGTGCATTATTGTTACATTATAATCACAAAATAGAATAATTTCACTCTTATTACACTTATTTATGTTTCTGTCTAATAGTAAAATGCTTTAGATGTCAGTTCAAAATCCAAATTGAAACTACTACCTAGAACGATATCTTGATACTAACATACTTTTTGTAAGTCTTTGGAAAGACACTTATGGTGATCTCAATAATATTAAAATTGATTTGAATTGTATGTTTTATCAAATATCTATGTAGTCTAGTGTAATAATTGAGATACTATAGTTTAACCTTCTGTTACCAACTTGGCAAGAAAATATATGTAGATATTCTTAGAACGAATATCAAATTTTGCTTTCCACAAGATGGGAAAGTGAATATTATGATATGTTAAATGATATGTTCAAGCTTTGCTCAATCTGTGCTCAGCTCAAAATCAAAGTAATCACCAAGCTCCAAGAAACCTGTGATTGAGTTTGGTTGAACCTAGGTCTAACTGATTACCAAATCTTTGTCCAATTAATTTAAATCTGGTTTCACAATGAACTCCCAACAGCCTTCCAACAGCTTTCCAACCACTTCCCAACATTTTTAAATGAGGGGTATTGCTAGCAATACCCCCCCAAATTTTCTGTGGTGTATATAAGTAAAAATTAAAAAATGACTTACCTTAAGAGATGAGTTGATAAACAATTGACTTAAAATTATTTGAGGAATAAAAGAGGAGAGGAGGAAATGGATATAAGTGATGAAAGAAAATAAGAATGAGTGAAAAATTATTCAATTGAAGAAAGTATGTGATTTCATTTTGAGTTGATTAATGAAAAAAATAACTGTGCAATATGGGGGGCGGACTTGTTAGCAAGTCCGCAACCTTGGACTTAAATTAACCACAGATTGAACACACATTGAGCTATTGAAAAAGGACCCATACAATCAGGGATGAACACCAATCAGCAGAACAGTTTTAGGTGCGTGTTCAAGTAGAGTTCAGTCTGAGTTCAGGTTGGGGACTTGCTAGCAAGTCCACCCCCTATATTGCGTAGTGATGGAGACTTGAAAAAAAGAGACTATAAAAGAAAGTTAAAAATCAAATTCAATATGCAAATAAGAATTACCATTCCAAGGAAACATTCCTAAGAAGTCCTGAAAAACTGTCTAAAACTGGGTACAGATAGGTTAAGAAGTGGTTTGATGGTGTACTTTGGGTTATAAAGTACTTGAGCCTTTCTTGGAAGAAGGTAACATTTCCAGGCCACTTTTGATAAAAAATAAAAATCTTCTTAAAGATCATAGTTATAATTTCAATCAGAGTCAAAGAGGAGATCAAGAGCTATGAAAGTTATTTCTTGATGTAGCTTATCATAATTTGAGAGTGAGGAAGGCATGGCTTTTATATGGTATTAAAATTTAAATTATATAAAATGTTTTGAGTTATAAAATATTATGCTGAGGTGTGCTTTTTATGAATAAGATGATGCTGAAAAATCAGTTAAATGTGACATTATGGTGAAATCAGCACTTATGGTTAAGAAAGTGCAGATTTGAGTAAAATAAGTGACTTATTTCATTTTAAAATCCACCAGTGTTGGGGCTAGTGGGTTTCAGAAATCTGCACTAATATAAGTGTGTATTTTGTCAAATTTATGTGCAGATTTTCCAGAACTGACACCCCCTAATTAAGATTGAACACACCGTTTTTCACAATATCAAACACCACACAATATGGGGGGTGGACTTGCTAGAAAGTCAGCAACCTTGGACTCAAACACACCACAGATTAAACACAAATTGAGCTATTTAAAAAGAACCATACAATAAGGGATGAACACCACTCAGCAAAACAGTTTTAGGTGGGTTTTCAAGTAGAGTTCACTCTGAGTTCAGTATGAGTTCAGTCTGAGTTCCATCTGAGTTCAGGTTGGGGACTTGCTAGCAAGTCCACCCCCTATATTGTGTAGTGAAATATGATTGTGTCTTATTTCACAAATGGAGTTAATGATTTTCACCTGCTAGAAAGTTCCAGGTGTTTATTTGGGGTTTTGCTTAACTTGGGCATCAAATGCAATTCTCATGATATTCAAAGGAATTTTACCAAAATTTGTGTTCTAAATAACCAAGATTTTTTGGAATCAATTTCCATATATTACAATAATGTGAAAAAAATTTATTATAAAAATATACATGGAAATTCTATATAACTAATTGCTTTGGAACAAGAGTAAATTAATTCAGATGTAAAAACTAATGTAGCTGTTGAGGATGGATGTTGATTTAGTGGATGGGATGAATGGTAGGGGAAAAACATAGCAAGTTAAGGGAATCTCCACTTTTTGCCTCAAATCATCAGTAACTATTTGCATATCACTGAATCTTTGCTTACTGATTTTCATTCAAGCACAGCCGTATCAAGCAAATATCAAGAAACTCAATAGTCTCAAAATATTAATCACCCATGTTTTATGTTTTGAAAAAGAAACTGTTCTGTAAACACAACATCCTTACACATGCAATTTTTGACTACATAAAAAGTGATCATTTTAATAAGTAGATTCATTACTAAAAAAACCCAAAGATCTTAAATATGAGGTCAAAATAGTTATAAAATGTATAATTTTTAATAAATTTGAAGTTTTGAAAAAAATGAGGTCCACAAGGAAGGAGACCTATGGCATATAAATACCACAAAATTATAGCTTAGGAGTCATAGTATCTGAATGCAAAAATATTTATAAAAAAATAATGGAGAAAAATATTTTATTTTTTGTTGGGGGTCACTAACAGGTGGATGCACAAAAACCTGCAAAATCAAGCTTACATGCCAATTTTTGGCTGTGAGCATTTTGAGCTGTTGGGCAATTATGGAGCCAAAAGTGGAGTTGGGAATGTCTATTTTCCATGCAATTTTTGTTTGAATAAAGTCTCCATGTGCCATTTCAGCTTTGGAAGCCTGATTGTGAAGATCTAAGTCTTTTGCTCTAGCTCTAGGAGTCCTGATAGTCAAAAAAATAACCAAGAAAATGCCTATTTTTTTGAGGCTTTAAATTTAAGAAAGAAGTTAGATGATTATTTTTTTCTTCATATCAGAAGACATTTTGGGGGTTTTTTTAGTTGAAAGCTTTATATAATTGTTTGTGGTGCCAAAATAAGGGGTATCAACATAAAGGGATCCATAATGAGGGATCAGGAATTTTTTTCCCCAGATAAGAAATTTTTAATTGCAGATGATTCTTATCCATTATCCCTTGGGCTATAATGCATTATCTTTCCTCTTATACCCAAATTTCCATTCCTAATTCCTGATCCCAAACTCATCAAATATATGATTGATTAGTAAGAGAGTCACATGAAATATAATTGCAGAGGCCATCCTTATGTCACTCTTTACTCTAGGCCACTGAATTTTGGTAGAAAAAACATAAGATTTTTCTCTATCTACACACCCCCCTGCTCATTTTGTGGAAAATTTATGATTCCCTGATCACCTAAGCCCTCAACCAGAAACAATGAAATACCTCTCTAATAGGAGGAGACATTAATTGACTATGAATTTTATTGCTATGTCTTTAATTCTGACTCTAATTTGGACTCTGATTTGGAAACCAATTTAGCTTATATGTTGATTCTTTCCAAAAATTGTTACATTAACCAAAGCAGGACAAAACTTGTTCATGATTCTGGAGTCAATCTTCACTGGATCACTTGGAATAGTTATTTCTTTAGCATATTGACTTTGACTTTGAGTTTTGTGTTAAAGTCTCTTTTTTTAAGTCTCTTTGTTTTCCCTCATCAACTCAACATGAAGTTGCATATTTACTGAAATTGCATTATATTTCAGTCATCCTTTTTTATCTTTCATCATTTATATATGTTTCCTCTTCTCCTCTTGCATCCCTCAAATAATATGAAGTCAATTGTTTTCTCAAATCATCTTTCAAGTAAAGTTGTTTTTTTCATTTTTCCTTATATATTTTTTAATTATGTTTTTTTTATTCTGGTTTTTCTTTATTTTTTGTATCTGTTTTTTTCAGTAGTTTCTTTTTTATCTTCACAGTAAAATTAACCTTTTTTTTCTCTCCCTCTTTTTATCTTCTTTTTCTCTCCATCATCCCTTTCTTCATCCCTCATCGGCATGGTCATTATCCCCCCTTTACCTATTTCACTTTTTTATGGCTCCATGTTGTTGAATTACATACATTTCACATTCTTTATGCATTTCACTTGCTCCATATTCAATTACTCCCAAGTTCTAACTCCAATCTTTCTCTCTTTATTTTTCCTGCCTTTTAATCAAGGTAAGTTTAATCTCCTTCTTTTATACCTATATGATATCTCTTTCTTTCTATGAAGATTTCATACTTAAATATATATAGGAATCTTATCCAGATAAAAGTGGACTTATTCAAATCCTCTTGTTGTCATTTCCATTATTACTTTTCAAGTTTTTGTAAAATTTTGAAAATCAAAGTCAGAATAAGGTTTAAGTATACTCAATTATAATGTCCTTTTAACTGAAGATCTTCCTGAAGCCTATCTTTCATTTTACACAAACAGTTTTGTATCTTGTTTCAGAGGTTGGTGAGATATTGACCTTTAAATTTGAGCCTTTTTTCAAACTTTCACTTTATTTATCTCATGTTTTTATATTGCATAATTAGAGAATAATTCTTCTGAAACTCTTATCTGATGATTATATAGGCTTTTAGCTCCTTCTTTTTGGAATTTATATCATCACTTTTTAAGTTTTGTGCAGTTTTGAAAATCAGGGTCACAATTAGGCTTATATTTTTTGAAATCTAATTTCCTCTTAAAAGAAGTATCTCCTGAAGCCTATCTTTCATTTCACATAAATTTATTAGAATTTTTTTTAGTGCTTTCTGAGATATTGATCTTAAAAGTTAAGCCTTTTTCTCCAAATTTCATTTTTATTTATTTTATAATTTATTTCATAATGCAAATCATAAGGCATACATTATGCATTCATCTTTCCAGTTTCCTCCAACTACCTTTCCCTTTACTTGTTATTCTGCCATTTGATAAAAGTGTGTTTTTTTCATTTTCTTACCATTTTCATATGTCTAACCCTTCACTCATTTTGGCTTCTCTTTTCAGATAATTCAAATTTTAATTCAACAAATCAACAAGGTAAAAAAAAGAAGGTAAAATTAATATTATTAATAAAACTTAAGATAGATTAAAAAAGTATGGGGATTTGTAAAGTCATAAAATATTTATTAATCTTTCATAAGTTTTTAATCAATAAATCTGATATTTCAATTTGCTAAAAGAAAGTAATGAGGCAATGACCTTGTGTTTTATAAAATGGTAATCATTTCAACATTATTATTTATAGGGTGCTTCTAGTCTATACCTGTAAAAATTTCAAATCATAGTTTCTATACTTGATCTGCATTTTGGCATGAGGAATTTTCATTACTTTAAAACTAGTAAATTTGACTTATCTTATTTATTTATTTATTTATTTATGTAATAATTTTAAATTTTTGTGATTCCCAATCTTTTTAATTTAATGAGATTCAGGGTAGTTTATTGCTAAATTTTAAAATCTGACATGCAAAATTGATGACTTAGAAAAATTTTAGGGATACCCACCTCTTACCTCAATAAAATGGAGGGGAGGGTATTTCCCAATTTTTAAAACAGATGTAGAAATTTGTTGAATTAGCTCTATTTAGAAAAGAAAATTTATTGACATAAATGTAAAATTGAAAATTTTTATTTGAAAACACAAAGAAGTAAAAAATAGTGCAGAAAACTTTGGCATTGAGACCATTTAAAATAATTTTTTTACATTTCTTGATATATTACTCAACTGATGATGGATAGTCTAAAAAATACAGTATTTTATGAAATCCTTTCATGTCCAAAAAATTATGAAAAAAAGAAGTGCAAAAGAAAAAAAAGCTTGTAATCAATCAAAAATTTTATTAAGTGTTCAATTTTTTCAATTTTTTTAGTAGCTTTAACACATTCTGTCAGCCAGGCTACTAGACTTACCCAGTAAATAATTAATTATTTACTAGGATAGAGCTACGCCTTTATTTATTATTTTATTAATTATGCTTACTTTGTAATCTACTTATAATAATTTAACTAATTAAAATAAGTAAAATCAAGTTATTATTTTAATTTGATGTCCCTCATTTTTTTATTCCTTGACAGTGTCCTCATGACAGCTGAAAGGTAAACTAAACTATAAAAATACTACATATTAAAATCAAAAAAATTTTTTTTACTTTGAAATTTACAGAAACTTAAAATAAAATAAAATAATTTAGAATTAAAATTGACATATACAGATAAATACTGTATATGAGTACATTGTTATAGAACAACCTTAGTTATTTGAAATTTCTATCAGTTAAATTGTTCTTTCTCTCATCATCATGTAAATAAAATTGTGGTTATATAGTTCTCTCCTTTTCACCTATATAAGGCCTCTCATTCTGGCTATTTTCATTCATTCATTCTTACTTTACATTTTTATATTTTATATACAAGAAATTAAATTATTACTACTATTTACCATGTTAGTATTTACATCTACGTATTTCTAAGGCTTGAAAATAATAATAATAACTCCTTTTACTATTCACTTGAGTAATATCTTATAAAGAAATTAATATGTACACTATTTTGAAACCTTGAGTCTTCCTACACCTATCACCGCCATCGGACTGTTGAAAATTCTTCTAGACCAAAAGGAACTTTCCGCTGTGGTAGCCTAAAGTTTAGTACGGCACCTAAATATGTAAATGGAGTTATTACGGCGTGCAAGATTGGCGTTATTATTTTTTTTATAAAAGGGGTTTATTTAATTTATTGGAGTTTAAAATATGAAGAAATTGGTCACGAGCGAATGCCTACACAAATACAATTTATTTTACGGAGAAAACTTATTTTTACGGTCTGAAAATTTATAAGTATCAAGTCGAGTTACTCAAGAACCTTGGGAAATTTTCCCAGAATTTTTACTATTTTTCTTATATTTTTAAATGAATTTTAAAGTTTTATAGAAATATTTACGTTTTCAAAAATTACTTAACTTTGATGAATTTTCACGGGGTAATTAGAGCTGCGCAGACTACGAAAATTAGTTTGGTAGGTAAAGGGGAAGTAGCTCTATTATGTGTAATTTTTCTAGATTTTTTATTATGGTTTTAAGGTTCTAAATTGAGTCCGGAAGTCCGGACGGACTCCGTTTCGACTCCGTACGGACTCCGTACGGACTCCGCTTTGACTCCGTACGGACTCCGTACGGGCTCCGGATTGACTCTGGAAGAGCTCTGGAGGGGAAAACTTAGGCACGTGACTAGGAATACTTAAGCGATTCTCAAACTCGAAATTGGGAGGGGGGACAGATCATACAGCTTAATCATTGACCACCACGGTCTCATTTTTTATTACTCAACAAATTAAATAAATTGTAATACCCTTATAACTTTATATTTTATATATAACATTTCAGAAATACTACTCAACAGTTTAAATAACACTTCATATAGGGTATCTTTAGAAAGGTCTTCGTCACTGGGACTTGATTATTGCTGTCTCATATAAATTTAAATTATTATAAAAACATAAAAGTCAATCTTTTCAGATCTTTCACTGGTACACCTTAATTGTTGTTATCAGTATTTCTTTTGTCAACAGCCACTTTCTTTAAATCTCAATAAGCGTTAAATATTTTAGAGTTTCATTATTTTTATCAATCAGATTCAAGTAGATTGGTTAGCTTAGTGATTTAGAATTCCCATTTTGTTATTTTTATTGGAAGGACGGGGTTTTCTGCTAAATCCACACATCTCCTCCGGATTCTGCTTACAGCAAGGCGACTGTAAGAGTTTACCTTACCATAGTTGGCGCCCAACATGGGGTCCGATTTCTCTAGCTTTCTTTAAAGACTTACTTGGATCAAGAACGTTATTAGCCTGCAAGAGGCTTATTTTCTGGAACTCTAATTGGATTTTTGTTATTGGCCTGCAAGAGGCTTGTTATTTTATCGTTTGTTAACGCTTTTCATTACTTATTGGGATGTCTTCTTCTGCTGTTGCTTCTGGATCTTCTAACCCTCTTACTCCCTCAGTTAGAATTGTTTCTTGGGATGGCCCAAAGTTTGATGGGGAGGAGGTTAAATGGTTCATTAGCAGGTATGAAGCTGCTGCTGCTGTTGATGGTGCTTCCCATGTGGATATGGTGAAGCAAGTTAGATTTTTTATTGCCGATAGGGAGGTGGAAAAAGAGGTTATTGCCATGCAGGCATTCAAGGACAAGGATTGGGTTAAGCTTTCCAAAGCTATGATTGATAGATGGGGTGTTAGGTTTACTATGATGGACCTCAACAAAATTGTAGGTGACTGGCAAGCTAAAGGTGGTGTTTCTTCAATGGTGGACTTCAAAAAACTTTGTGTTCAGTTTGATGAAGTGGTAGAATATCTTATTTTGGTGGATGAATTGGTGCATGAAAATCAAGCAAAAGATTTGTTTTGGTCAGCATGCAGTAGGGATATTCGAATGGACGTCTTGAAGGATCTCTCAAGAAAGAATTTAATGAAGGAACTGCCAAACGGTGAGCAGAAGTTACCGGCTCTGGAGGTTATTAAAGAGAATATCCAGGCCCATCTAAAGTTATTGGCGCTGGACAAATATCAAGAGTCCTGCACTCAATATGTTAGTAAGGTTAGTGAAGTTTTGGCCGAAAATAACGATATTATGGTCAAAGCCCAGGAGGCCAAGAAGGCACAAATGGGATTACCGGCTGCTAAAGTTGAGGGCAATGTAGACAATAAGATGGTCGATCACTTGGCCGATTTAACAAAACAATTAAAAATATTTGTTCAAGAGACTCAGAAGGCCAACAAGGCCCCAATCGCTTCTTCGTCGACGTCGACTTCTTATCAGTCCAGAGGTTATGAACGTCGAAATTATAATGGCAATAACAACGGTAACCGCTTCCCAGGCAATGGGAGAAATGGTGGGAATGGTGGTAGTAATTATAGAGGTGGCTATGATGAGCCAAAGGTGTGCTCCTATTGTAATAGGAGGGGGCACAGAGCAACAGTTTGTTTTGCTCTTGATAAGGATATGGATGCTGGGCGAGTTTTATTTGATGGTAAAGTTTATAAATTTCCTGATGGTTCGTTCATCATGCCCAGTGATGGACAGTCTCCTTCTGATTTGGTCAGAAGAAGTTTAACGGCTGAAAGGAGAGCCAGATTTGAAGAGGTGACGGATGAAGATGTTAATGCCAAGAGTGGCAAAAATGGTAATGGTAATGGTGGTAAAGCTGACAAGGGCAAGGAGAAAGAGGTCAGTAAAGCCACATTTTCTACTTCTTTTGGTGGTTTAGAGCTGGCCACGGTTGCCCAGGTGGAGGGTAGCTGTATGGCTGGCGAATACGATGTTAATGCTGCTAGAAGAGCAGCTGCTACTAAGGCGAAAAGTAGCATTCAGAGCCAATTGAGGGCTAATCCTGGCAAGGCCAATAACAAAGTGAACCCTTACTCTAAGGACAAGATTTCTAGTGCTCAAACTGCCGCCAACAAATTGAACCCTTACTCTAAGGACGAATTATATAAAATGCAGAAGGGGATTGCTGATATGGGGCCCCCTAGTTATGGCAAGTTTGATTTAAATGGTGAGCCTATGCCAGAGGATGAATCGGATTCTGAGGAGGACGTACCGTTGGCGTCTCTACCCAGACCAAGTTTTAGCGGTCCCATCCCAATGGAGGGAGTAAGAAGGACTAGCGATGGATCAGGATTAGTGCAAGAAGCTGGTGACGGAGTTAGGGTTATAGAAAGTGAAGATGTTATAATGGGGGGTGAAGATGGCTCGGTTGGACCTCAAGAGGTACCCAGGGCCAAGGTTGTTAAATCAAAGGTCCAGTATGAGCGGCCAGTAGTTTCTGGTCAAGCTAATGCGATGGACGCAGTTTTGAATAGGGTGAATCAACTGCAGATTCCCTTATCTTTGGGGGAGTTATTTACGATTAGTCCGGCGCTTGCTGAAAAGCAAAAGAAGCATTTGACGAGGCGTCGGGTTTCCACTGGAGAGGTGGAATATATTTGTGAAAATTCTGAAAAGTTTGGGGAAGATGTAGATACACATTTTTCGGCTCCCCTGGGTTACCTGGTGGTAACTCTAAATGGTAAAGAAGTAAAGGCCTTGGTCGATTCAGGGTCTCAAATTAATTTAATTTCATTGGAGCAAGCGACGAGTATAGGCTTGCCAATTAAAAGTGGAACTGGGGGAAACCTCAGAGGTATTGGAGGGCATGCAACAGAGCTGATGGGTACTGCTGAGCATGTCAGGTTAGGCATTGGTGGATCTGTTGGTAAGGTTCACTTTTATGTGGCCAGAGGAGCAGTCAAAACTGTTCTTGGTGGTCCTTTTTTGATGGATTTTGAGGCCAGGATAGGGTATCAAGCTGGCATGGGGATTAGTTTGGAGATCACTGGTGAAGATATGCGGAGGTTACATATGCGGTTAGCACCTCCTGGAGATGAAGGTTGGGAAACACGGCCAGGGATTACTACTCTGTGCCAGTGTTGTGTTTGCACCAAGAAGCAGCATATTAAACGGACGGCTTCTGGTGAATTATGTTTGTTGGAAAAGGATGGATGCCCTCATTTTTTGGGGTAGCAGGGGCTGATCGCTCTAATGTTGTAATCTCTCCTCAGGATGAGATCCCCGATTGCAATAGGTCAGCTCACTTGGAGATAATTCAAGTGGATTCTCAATTATTTTCTGTTAATATTACTTTGGAGTGCAAATACGTTTTGGACTTTTCTATATGTTTATTGGATTTACCCGGTTTTTCTATTAAATTTAAAAATGGTAAAAAAGGCAAAATGGGCCAAATTAGGTTGGATAAAAATTGGAAGGGTATGTTTATGGACCTCCAGCAAGAGGTTAAACTGCAATTATCTCCTTCTATTATGGACCTCCAGCAAGAGGGTAAACTGCAATTAACTCATCAAAATCCGATTAAAAATCTTGGTATAATTAAAACACAAAAAAATAATTTTTGTGAAAATTCTATTATGGACCTCCAGCAAGAGGTTAAACTGCAATTATCTCCTTCTATTATGGACCTCCAGCAAGAGGGTAAACTGCAATTAACTCATCAAAATCCGATTAAAAATCTTGGTATAATTAAAACACAAAAAAATAATTTTTGTGAAAATTCTATTATGGGCCTCCAGCAAGAGGTTAAACTGCAATTATCTCCTTCTATTTTGGACCTCCAGCAAGAGGTTAAACTGCAAAAATCTTATCAAAATACGATTAAAAATCTCGGTATAATTAAAACACAAAAAAATAATTTATGTGAAAATGTTATTCCGGACCTCCAGCAAGAGGGTAAACTGCAAATATCACATCAAAATCCGATAAAAAATCTCAGTATAATTAAAACTCAAAAAAATAATTTTTGTGAAAATTCAATTCCGGTCCTCCAGCAAGAGGTTAAACTGCCAACTTTCTTTACGGGTGATTTACTGTTGGATAAGGGAAGAAAAGGTGTTGGAAAATCTTTTTATAAATTAGACGAGGGAAAGGAGAAAAGGGTAAAATTTAAAAACGAAATAAAATATTTTTCTAATTTTTCTTATTCCAATTCTGACGATGAAGAAGATTCATTTGATGAAAGTTTTAATGGCGATGTTTTACCTCAAGTTTATTTAGATGTGGATGCAGCCAAATATAAGAAAGTAGCAAATAAAGTTCGACCTATTAATGAACCGCTACCTGCTGAATTAAATCCACCTTTGAGAAGACCAAGGTTATCAAGAGATCCTTATGAAAGTCCCTTGGTAAAGAATCCGCCTGAATTTTCTGAGACGTCAAGAATCACTTTTGAGAGACTGGGTGTTGTTAATTTTGGACCTGATGGTTGGTTGTCTGGAGAAGAGAAGAAGTTGTTGTTGGATGTGATGGTCAAGCGAGAGAAGGCCATTGCTTTTGTAGAAGAGGAGAGGGGTGTGTTGAAGCATTCCTATGGGGAGCCTTACAAGATTCCTGTGGTATGTCATGAACCGTGGCAGCAGAAACCGATTCCTATTCCGGCTGCATTAAAAGAAGCCTATATTGAAGTTGTCAGAGAACGGATACGCACTGGACTGTATGAGCAATCAACATCAAGTTATTCTAGTCCTGTATTTTGTATCAAGAAACCGAATGGCAAGCTTAGAGTTGTTCATGATCTTAGGGAATTAAATAGGGTTACAATAAAGGATGCTGGGATACCACCTAGTGCTGAGGAGTTTGTTGAAGCGTTTGCAGGGAGAGTGTGCTATGGTTTGGGAGATATTATGGGTGGATATGATGAGAGAGAGTTACATCCGGACTCAAGGCCTCTCACTACATTCGATACACCACTTGGACGTTTACAGTTAACAAGATTACCTCAAGGAGCAACAAATTCGGTTGCAGTTTATCAAGCTCAGATGGCTTGGATCCTTCAAGATGAAATTCCACAATATGCTGGAATCTTTATAGATGATGGAGGAATTAAGGGACCAACAACCGACTATGATAACCAGGTGTTGGAAGAGAATCCCGGGATACGCAAATTCATTTGGGAGTTTGCAATTACTTTAGAAAGAATCTTGTTTCGAATTGAAGAGGCTGGTTTAACTATTTCAGGTTCAAAATTTTCATGTTGTGTGCCAGCCTTAGAAATATTAGGCCATGTGGTATGTAGAGAGGGTAGGATTATGTCCAAGAAGAAAGTTAACAAAATTCAGTCCTGGCCAAGACCCAAGAATACGACCGAAGTCAGAGGGTTTTTAGGCGTTTGCGTATATGTTAGAATGTTTATCAAGGACTTTTCTTCATTGGCAGCTCCATTGAGACGGTTAACGAGAAAGGATGCAGACTGGGAGTGGGATGAAGAGTGTGAGAAGGCGTTTGTGAAGTTGAAGGAGGTTGTGGGGAAGGATTTAGTCCTGCACAAGTTAGATTATGGAAAAGATGCTGGTAGAATTTATTTAGCAGTTGATTCAAGTCAGGTTGCAGCTGGGGCGGTTTTGTCTCAGATGGATAAAGCTGGTTACATCAGGCCAGTTAGGTATGAATCTGTAGTATTTACTGAGGTCGAATCAAGATATTCTCAACCAAAATTGGAATTATGTGGTGTGGCGAAAATACTGAAGAAACTTCAGCATATTTTGTGGGGGCAACATTTTGAGTTGCAAGTGGATGCGAAATCGTTAATCCAGATGATTAATTCCCCAAGTTTACCGAATGCACCCATGACGAGATGGGTAGCTTTTATACAACATTTTTCGTTTGATTTAGTTCATAAGCCTGGTAAAACTTTTACTATGCCGGATGGTTTATCAAGGAGACCACCCACTGAAGAAGATTCAGACTCAGAAGAGTTCGATGAAGATATACCTATTATCAAAGCCAGCACTAAAGGAGCTGAAGACTTTCCATACCTCCCCCATGAGGTTAAACTGGCAGGACTATTGTGTTTAGATTATGATGATGATGACCTCCACCAAGAGGATAAACTGGAAAATAGTTTTTATGTTAATAAAGGTGTTGGAAAAGGTGTAGATAAATTCGGCAGAGAGGAGGTAGAAGAAGATGTGGTGTATGTAGAGGAAGATGGATTGGTAGTGTGGGATAGTAGTAAATTAAGGAATGGTGTATATGTTGGAGAATTAGAGAATTTAAATAAAAAGGTGGATAAAGAGAAAGAGGTATTTTCAAATACGGTTATCGAAGGATCCAAAGGTTCAGAAGAAAAACGTCGACATAGCTCGATTAAAGATTTATTTAGGGGTCAACGATTATTGGCTCATTCATGTGCAGGTGATATTGGTGATAGAGAAGTCCCTATTGATGTTATATTAATCGATTTTCAAGACGAAGTCTGGGGTCAGACTGGTTTTTATTTTTTGTTAGTCAAATATTTGTTGACTTTAGAGAGGCCAGAAGATTGTGAAGACGATGAATGGGTGGCTATCAAGAGGAAGTCATATACGTTTTACCTATCTGGTCGACGTTTAATGAGGAGGAGGTATCCAAATCCTCAAGTAGTTATAACTCAACAGAAGGGGCAAGAATTAGTTTTGAAATCACTGCATGAAGATCTCGGGCATAGAGGCGTTGGAGAAACGTTTAGAAGAATTTCTGATCGATTTTGGTGGCCTGGCATGAAGATGGCTGTTAAACAGTGGGTTCAGTCATGCGAAGAATGTCAAAGACGAAGTTATTTAAGGCCAAAAGAACCTGGACGCGCGACCGGTGAATATACGCTCTTTGGGAGAGTTAGTTTAGATGCCGTTCATATAAAGGAGGGACGGTATAAATATTTAATTGTGGCCAGAGATGATTTATCTGGTTGGGTAGAGGCAGCGCCTCTTATTAATTTAACTGCCAAAAATGTGGCAGAATTTTTTTTGAATAATTGGGTATATAGGTATGGGGTGATGAAGTTAGTGACGGTAGATGGAGGTCCTGAATTTGGGACAGAGTTTAAAGAGGCCGTATTGAAAGTTGGATCAAAGGTTAGGGTAGCAACCCCATATTATCCTGAAGCTGAAGGCATGGTTGAAAGAGGGCATCAAGTTATTAAGGATGCTTTAGTTAAAATGTGTGGGACAAGTGCTGAAAAGTGGAGGCACTATTTACCTTTAGTTTTATTTGCTGATCGAATCACTGTCAAAAGGACGACCGGATTTTCACCTTATGAACTTGTTTTTGGACAGAAAGCAGTTTTACCGGTTGATTTAGAAGCTGAATCATATCTTGGAGTTGACTGGGACACGGTCAAAACTACTGAAGAATTATTGTGTGCAAGAATGATGCAGCTAGAAAAGAAAGAAGAATATTTAGAAAGGGCATATTCGCGGATGATGAAGATCCGAAATCAATCAGTTAGATATTGGGATGAGCGGTTGGCACATCGATTAAGGAAACCTTTGAACCCAGGTGATATGGTCCTGGTGTATAATAGGAGTTTGGAAAGTCAGTGGGGAAAGATGTTTGCAGATAGGTGGAATGGACCGTATAAAATCAAGGAGCAAGTTTCCGGCGGTTCATATGTGCTAGAAGAGTTGGATGGAGTTGTATTGAAGAAGAGGGTAGCTGCCGATCAAGTGAAACGGTTCTATCCTAGAGGCACCAGGAGTGCCGAAGTCTTCCTCCGCAATGAGGATAAACTATGATATCAATGAAACTTTACGGATTCCTCCGCAATGAGGATAAACTATGATATCAATGAAACTTTACGGATTCCTCCGCAATGAGGATAAACTATGATATCAATGAAACTTTACGGATTCCTCCGCAATGAGGATAAACTATGATATTGATGAAACTTCTTAAATTTTATGGATTCCTCCGCAATGAGGATAAACTATGACATTTATCAAATTTTATGGATCCTCCGCAATGAGGATAAACTATGATATTGATGAAATTTTACGGATAACTCCGAAATGAGGATAAACTACAATTTTAAATGACATTTATCAAATTTTATACCTCCGCAACGAGGATAAACTATCTTCTTATTTTTATCAAAAATACTTTACTATCGTTACACTGTATATGGGCGAAGAAACTATGATGAAACTTAACAAAATTCAAGAAGACCTTCTTTGAAATTTTCAAAAACTTAAAATACTTAAAATATGGGTGAAGATAGTGTTGGAAAATTTTAAAATTTATTGGAAGAAGTGTTCACAGGGGAACCTTCTTAATTAAATATTGGCAAGTGTGGGGGTAATTGATGGGCTGGCTGCTCTATACACAATTACCCCATAATGTTCGTTTCCAAAATTTTCCCTGTTTCTAGTTGAATCCTGGCTTTGTCTTTTAATTTTAGGAAGTCCACTAAGACTATAAACTGGAACGAATCAAGAGACACCGCTCTCAACGCCGGATTCAAGATTTCTTTTATTTTATTTTGTTTTTGATTTTTTTTATGTTAGATTGTGATTTCTTTTCTTTAATATATATTATTAATTATTGTAAAGGTGATGCTCACTGGTGGTCTCTAATCATTTTTATAAATTGGAGGGAGCCCACCCAGTGATCATCATTATAAAAATTATCTTCTAAAAACTTTCATTTATTTTCTTTTCTTTTCAATTTCTCAAAATTGTGTAACCACATCAAGTTGCACTTGGATGTGGGTATGATGTTGAGGGTACGGCTCATCAAATGGCCGGGGGGCATCTTTTAAAATTTTATTTTAAAATTTTTCTTTTTATTACTTTTTTTATCATTCTTTTCACATTCGTTTATCATTCTTTAAAAATTAAATTTTAACTTTTATTTCAAAACTATCTCTTTTAAATCACAAAAAAAAAAAAAAAAAAAAAAAAAAAATTATTAAAAAAAAAAATAAAATAAAATAAAATAATAATAATAATAATATAATAACTAATATAAAAAAAAAATAATAATAATAATAATAATAAAAAATAAAAAAAAATAATTAAAAAAAAAAAAAAAAAAAAAAAATTAAAATTAAAATTAAAATTTATTAATTAAATCAAAATCATTATTATATTTCTTAGTTTTATTTTTTTAGTTTTCATTCTTTTTAGTTTTATTCATTTAGTTTAGACAGGAAACAGGGTCTAGGGGAACTCAATACCAATGGGATTTTACTTCAAGATATCTGTTAGTCCTCCAAGACTTTAAACTGGCTATTGTTCAAAACGTTCTTTAAGGTTCTTTTATACCTATTTTGGATCTGTTAGTCCTCCAAGACTTTAAACTGGCTATTGTTCAAGACGTTCTTTAAGGTTTTTTTTTACACGTATTTTGGATCTGTTAGTCCTCCAAGACTTTAAACTGGCTACTGTTCAAGACTTTCCTTAAGGTTTTATACAAATTTTGGAGCTGTTAGTCCTCCAAGACTTTAAACTGGCTAATTTTCAAGACGGTCATTAAAGATTTTATATTGGAGCTGTTAGTCCTTCAAGACTTTAAACTGAAATTAAAAGACGTTCAAGATTCTATGGATATTTTCAGAGACGGATTTTTTTTTATAAATCAAAATGTTAGGTCCACCAAGACCTTAAACTGGAGTGTTATCAAATGTTAGGTCCACCAAGACCTTAAACTGGACTATTATCAAGTGTTAGGTCCACCATGACCTTAAACTGGATTTCTTATCGATTAAATGTTTGGTCCACCATGACTTTAAACTGGTAGTTCATTCATTGTTTAGTCCACTATGACTTTAAACTGGAAAATTAATATCTGCAGGATAATTCAACATTCATTGGACCACTATGGCCTTATACTGGATTACTTGTCGATCAAATGTTTGGTCCACTATGACATTAAACTGGATTATCAAATTTATTCAATCTTTGGTCAAGCCTAGGCCTTACTTAGGAATATATCAAGATATTTATGCACTTAAACGATCTTTGGTCCACCAAGACCATAAACTGGCAATCGATTATATGTTTGGTCCACCAAGACTTTAAATTGGAATGTCAATCTTGTTTGGATAACTCAATTCAATCTTTTAATTTATCACTGTCCACTAAGACTTTAAACTGGTTATTCAATTATTTCTGGAATTGGGTGTTGATAAGCTTTAGGAGGTTAAAATTTTAGGTGGTGATGATGCTATGGAAAGCATAATGGTTAATTAGGTGAAATTTGTGGCGCTTTAACATGGTCTAAAGTTAATATTATTATTGGAAGCCTGGCAAAAGTATTTTATGGGTTTGCTGTAAAGCAAAGTTTGAAAATTGTGATGAAGGAATCAGAAGTTAGGGTGGTAGTTGGATTTTAGGGAATGATTTTTTTTTAGTGCCTCATAGTTAGGCCATTTTTTTTGGTGTGAAGCTTGGAGGACCTTATGGCGAGATTGGAATCATAGAATTCGGCTCAGTGGGGGGCCCTATGAGGTTGGAATCAGGAGTATTCGGCTTATAGGAAGATCCACTCTCTCAATGCTGTGACAAGAAGGAAGACTGGTATATGGGAGTCTGAAGGGATTCAAACCTTGCTCTCAGTAGTGGAATCATCACAAGATTTATATTATTTTATTTTATGTTATATCAAGCCAGAGAAGAAGAAACAACGTTTTTTTTTTTTTTTTTATTATAAAGATTTATAAGAAGACCAGCTAAAACAAATTTATCAAATTATTTTATTGGAAAAGATAATTCTTTTGTAATTGCTCAACCACTTATGCAAAGTTATAAGAATGGGGACATTCTCAATTGGAGGGAGGATGTGGTAGCCTAAAGTTTAGTACGGCACCTAAATATGTAAATGGAGTTATTACGGCGTGCAAGATTGGCGTTATTATTTTTTTTATAAAAGGGTTTTATTTAATTTATTGGAGTTTAAAATATGAAGAAATTGGTCACGAGCGAATGCCTACACAAATACAATTTATTTTATGGAGAAAACTTATTTTTACGGTCTGAAAATTTATAAGTATCAAGTCGAGTTACTCAAGAACCTTGGGAAATTTTCCCAGAATTTTTACTATTTTTCTTATATTTTTAAATGAATTTTAAAGTTTTATAGAAATATTTACGTTTTCAAAAATTACTTAACTTTGATGTATTTTCACGGGGTAATTAGAGCTGCGCAGACTACGAAAATTAGTTTGGTAGGTAAAGGGGAAGTAGCTCTATTATGTGTAATTTTTCTAGATTTTTTATTATGGTTTTAAGGTTCTAAATTGAGTCCGGAAGTCCGGACGGACTCCGTTTCGACTCCGTACGGACTCCGTACGGACTCCGCTTTGACTCCGTACGGACTCCGTACGGGCTCCGGATTGACTCTGGAAGAGCTCTGGAGGGGAAAACTTAGGCACGTGACTAGGAATACTTAAGCGATTCTCAAACTCGAAATTGGGAGGGGGGACAGATCATACAGCTTAATCATTGACCACCACGGTCTCATTTTTTATTACTCAACAAATTAAATAAATTGTAATACCCTTATAACTTTATATTTTATATATAACATTTCAGAAATACTACTCAACAGTTTAAATAACACTTCATATAGGGTATCTTTAGAAAGGTCTTCGTCACTGGGACTTGATTATTGCTGTCTCATATAAATTTAAATTATTATAAAAACATAAAAGTCAATCTTTTCAGATCTTTCACTGGTACACCTTAATTGTTGTTATCAGTATTTCTTTTGTCAACAGCCACTTTCTTTAAATCTCAATAAGCGTTAAATATTTTAGAGTTTCATTATTTTTATCAATCAGATTCAAGTAGATTGGTTAGCTTAGTGATTTAGAATTCCCATTTTGTTATTTTTATTGGAAGGACGGGGTTTTCTGCTAAATCCACACATCTCCTCCGGATTCTGCTTACAGCAAGGCGACTGTAAGAGTTTACCTTACCATACCGCCAGTTTGGGGACTTTCCAAATCGTTATTGAACCATTGATATCTTGATGCCCACAACTGTGGGACAATCAACTACAACACACCTATAGTGATTTTTGGACAAACAAAAGACAACAAATGTCAAAAGGCACATGACTAACCTTATTTTCCGCAACTGAGAATCAAAACTTGGCCCAAATTCAAGGTTTATATAAGCCTAAATGTCCTATATATTTGTAGTGACTGTAGCTATTATTATTTGTAGGCCTCACTCTGCATATTTCATTATATATGTATATCTTTTTACTCAGCACTCTGTAGTTGGCATTAAATTGCTCAAATTACAGGGGGAGGTGTCAGGTATATAATATATTTCTTTTCCTAGTTGACCAAGATAGAGCATCTTTGTTCTTAGTCCAAGAAGTAATATAATTTGTCAGCCAAGCTACTAGAATTACCCAGTAAAATAATTAATTATTTACTGGGATGAAGACATGCCTTTAAAGCTTATTTTATTAATTGTATTATATTTACTTTGTAATTTACTTGTAATAAATTAACTAATTAAAATAAGTAAATCAAGTAAGTATTTAAAATTAATGTCCCTCATATTTTTCTTCCCTAACACTTTCCTCATGACAGGTTATAAGTGAAATAAAAATAAATTAATCCTAAATTTTAAACTCTACTGATTTTATTTAAAATAGTTAAAATTATATTGACACCAAAAATAAATTCAAATTATTTTATTTTAAGAGTGACATTTACAGAAAACTTTAAAATAAATCAAATAATTTGATATATACAGTAACTAAATTTTATTGACACATTCTTTATAGAACACTCTTACTATTTGCAATATCTTAATTTGGAATTTTTCACCCTCTCACACTTCTGTATGTAGATTTCTTAACCCTGTGATTTCTCTCCTTTTTGCCTATATAAGGCCTTCAATTTGGCTGTTTTTCTTCATTCATTACTTACTTACATTCTATTATATACAATCAAATTCATTTTTATTACTACTATTACTGCTTTAGTACTTACATTTGCGTAAAACTGATTCTTATAAGTAATAATAATAAATATCCTATACCTTTTATTTGAGTTATAAAATCATAAAAGATAAAAATAATGTACCAACTTTGAAATTCTTGAGTTATCCACATCTCACTGCCATTAGACTGCTGTTAAAATCTTCTAGACCAAGAGGGCTCCTTGAAAGTTGGGAGCCTTTCCAAATCTTCATAGATGCACCTTTATCTTGATGTCAGTGACCCTGGGACATTTGACTATGAGGACCAATAAGGACTTTTGTACAACTGAAAACAACAAACGTCATCAGGCACGTGACTTACCTTTTTTGCCACAACTTGGAATCAAACCTCGCTCCAAATCTAAGTTTTATATAGTGAAAATTGTCCTATATATTTGTGGTGACTATACCAGTTACTATCTTTAGGTCTCACTCTGCATATTTCATAGTTCAAATATATATTTTTTTCTCAACACTCTGTAGTGGAATTAATTTTCTCACATTACAGGGGGAGGTGTTTGGAATATAATAAATATTTTTTTTCCTAGTTGACCAAGATAGAGCAATTTTGTTGTAAATCCTAGAAGTAATATAAATTAAATAAATAATATTATATATTTTTTTATTTCAGTGGACATTTTTTCCTGATAATTAAAATATTATAATATTGTTTCAGTCCACAATTTGTCATGGCAGTAAAAAAATAAATATGTAATTTAATAAAATTAATTATATCAACTTAACCAGTTGACATTAAGTCCTGGTAGTTGAATTATCAGTTGACTTTTAGTCCTGCTAATTATATGTCAATATATATATTAGTAATTAGTTGAGCATTGTGTTAATTATTTCAGTTGACTCTCTGTCCTGATAGTTGATAAATTATTTTATTATTTCAGTTGATTTAATTTGAATCCTGGTAATAAAATATAAATATCTTAATTTATTTGATTAACTTAAAAATTTTAATAATTATTTCAGTTGATTTTTGTCCTGATAAATATTGTATTTTCATTAGGAGGTGTCGGTTCTGGAAAATCCGCACTTAACTTAAGTGCGTATTTCAAACCAAATCAGCACTTAAATTTTGCAAAAAAGTCACTTATTTCAAAAATGGGTGTCAGTTATGACCTCAAATCAGCACTTTTTTCCCATTTTTTTCACAACCACATGTTGGCCACAAAACATCCCTGTCACATGTGACACACTGACCTTCCTCGCTACCTACCCATCAATTCTCCGCACACACCCCTTCCTAAAATTTTCAACATTTTATTACAGTTCACAATTGATGTCTGCCAATCTACATCCGCATCCCACAATTCATTATTCAATCTTACTCCATACAGGGCTACCTCTGGAGCCTGCTTTACTAAGTCTGTTGACGCAACTCTTGCAAAATCATATTCACACTTTTGGGGAAGGGTGCTGAAGTAAGCAATATTTCTATTCATTGTAGAATAATTTTCATTATTCTCTCTACAAATCTCATGCTCATAGTATTGAGGAATGGTAGCCAAGTTATTAAAATTTATATATGGCATGGAGAGATTTTCTAGAATCTCTTTACAAAAATTATCGAGTTCGGTCTTTAACAAGTCAATTCCTCCACCTAGTCCTGTTTTAAATGGATGAAATTCATGAAAGTCTTCTCCATATTGTCGACCACTGTGACCCAGATACTCAGTCGAGGATTCAAAGATATCAGTATGTCTCATGGTACTTGTGCTAGGTTTTTCACTGTTGTAGATGTAAAGAAATTCTCTTTCAATTGGCTTAGACTCTATAAATATTGAAAAAATGCATGTGTGAAATGCTAAAATGCATAAAATAAAATAGCCTTTGTACATTGAAATAACTTTTTTTAATAAAAAGAAGGAACAATGAAAATTCAGATATATGAAATAGTATGTTACGAATTTTTGTAAGAATCTTGTAATATACCATTTCCAAAATTAACCAAGACACTTGAGTTATGCGTTCTCCAAGTTCTACCCATCAAGACGTCATGGGAAGGAATGATGATACTTGATACCAAAGCATAGTCTATAGCTATAATTGCAAATATTCTACAAAGGTACCCATTTTCTTGAGGTAATTTTAGCCTGCTTGCAGCTTTTTGACATAAAGGCATCAATGTTTTCCGTACAGACTTTCACAAGGAAAATTTTTTTATCACCTGCTAACAGGTCCCTCTTTTTTAATCATTACTAATAGATTCCCTAAAAATATACCTCTTACTCACACCACATGCAAACTGCAGAGGATTTTGCAACTTCATCACCTGGAGTATTTGTTTGGGACGCAAAATCATACTTAGGGATCAATTGAAGCATCACCTGGATTTCACAATTCCTCCTTACTTTTTGGAAATTCAGCTCTCCAACAACTGTAGGTAAGTGGGATGACAAGTCGGCAGGCAATAAGACTTTTTATGAGGAATGAATTTAAATGGGAGGGGAAATTTTCATGAATATAAAAAAGGATTGAAGTGGGATTGAGAATGCCAGTGGAATCTTGCAGGTGATGAATTTTCCGAATCCTCTACAGTTTGCACGTGGTTTCAGTTGTCATACCATCTAGAGCCTGTTAAATTCCCAATTGTTTCTTTTCCCTTTGATTTTTTGCCCCAATTTTGTACCTACTTTATATATTTATGTCCATTCCTTCATGCCCCACGTTGGGTGAGATTGTAAGAAATAAAAATAAGTAAATAAAAACTGATGAGAGATTGACAGAAGGGAAAGTTGGGTAGGGTTTAATTGAAGGAAGGAAGTATGATGAGGATGTTTTAGGATATTTGAAGGGAGATTCTTGTGGATGAGAGATAAGTGAGAATTCTAGAGAGGAAGAGAAGAGATGAGATAAGATAAGATAAGATAAGAGAGAGAGAGAGGGAGAGGGAGGGGGGTGTAAATTATAAATTGAGGGAAGGATAAGAATGGATTGATGAGATTAAGATGAAGAAGAGGATTGGGAAGATCAAAGGGAGGAGAGGGAGGAATATAGAGATGATGATGAGAGTGACGAGTATCAGTGAAATAGGACTTTATGGTGAAATAAGCACTTTTGGTTAAGAAAGTGCGGATTTGAGTGAAATAAGTGACTTATTTCATTTTGAAATCCACCAGTATTGGGGCTAGTGTGTTTCGGAAATCCGCACTTATTTAAGTGCGGATTTGGTCAAATTTAAGTGTGAATTTTCCAGAACTGACACCCCCTATTATTTCAGTTGATTAAAAATCCTAATAATTGATCATACAATTGAAATATTATGTATTTTATCTCTTATTTTTTTTCTTTCAAAAAGCTAAATAATAACTGATTAAATATTAATATTTTTTATCTCAGTTTAAGTTATATAAAAAATGACTGATCAAACTGCTTCTTCTGCCTGTGAAGAGGAACTGGACTTAATTGATTATGATGAGACTTCTGTAAGTTCTCCTTTGACTGCAAAAATTGCTCAAATTAATCAATTGTTGGATTAAAAAGGATGTGAAGATTCAAGAAGTAGAAATAAAAGTAGAAAAGACTGCTCAGAATCCAAAGCCCTCAGTGAAACCCCCAGAAGAGCTTACAAGAGGCTTCAAAATAAAAAAGATACCTGTGCATCAGCAAGTCAATAACCTCTCAACTCACATCAAGGAGTTGAAAGCAGAGAGCTTCAAATTAAGATCAAAGGTAGAAATGCTAGAGGAAAAGGTAATAAATGTAGAAACTTTTCTTCAAGAGAAGAGGAAACCTTCTCCAGAAGTAAAAACCCTTCCACAGTTGGCTCCTCAACCACATGAAAATGTGGAAGTCTCAGAATGACAGTGGGACTCCCTCCAAGCTCAAAAGATGCAACAAGCAACTCAGGCAGGTCACTCCAGACCCAAAAAATTCAACCAAACCCCTCCTCATCCCAATCAAGGAGGAAGGAAATGAAAAACAATCAACTCCAAATTTTGCAAAAACCATGGTAAGCACCTCTATTGAATCCCAAGTACCCTTTCTTGTTACTGATTCAGTTCCTTCAGGTAATTCTGAATGGGGAGATGATACCTTGAGACCAGTAGAGGATGGCTCTAGTAGGAATATCACTCAATACTCTAATGTAACTACTCCTTTATTAGTAATTGCTACTTCAATTATTAACCCTGATATGGCAATTATAGATGAAAAAATCAATCCTGAAGTTTATGAGAGTCTGGAAAATTACTCTGTTTCCCTATTGAGAAATACTCCTGATGTAGCTACTATTAATGATGAATATTTGAGATATTATTACCAAAAAAAATCATATAATGAATAACCTTAAATTAACTAAAAAAATTTATAGTTTCTTAACTGAAAAAGGTTAACAATCAGTGAGAAGTGAATTGCAGAGGTTTTCTAATGATTTATATAATTACAAAGTAACTCATGAGAAGAAAGTTTCTTTGTGGCAAAATATCAAAAATTATTTGTCCAAGTTACAAGACACTGTGTCTATCTGTTTCCAGGAACTAGAGGGACATAAGTTGAACTTGAAAAGACTAAGTGACAATTACTCATCTCTGCAAAACAAGAATCAATTATCTTTTGAAACTATCAAAGAGACATTATCCAGTATTCTAAGAGTGAAAACTAGAATTACAAACATTGAAGAACAGTTGAACTCATTGTTAAATGACCATAAGTATTCTGCCACTTCATTGAAAGAAACTGTTGCACAAGATACTCCAATTGTACCTGAGCCTATCTCATCTAAATTAAAATTACTTCAAGAAATGCCTGTAGATATTTCTGAGTTTCCATCAAATAGATATTATGCACTTGTTCATCTACAGAAGTTTTAAACAATAAGATTACAGCTCAATTAGAAAAATTACACCTTCTTCTTACACAGAAAAAAAAAAGAATAGGCCAAAACTTGACCAATACCCAACATTTGATGGAGATTCTTCCTCTGATTGGAAGAAATTTATTTTCAGAATTTATAACCTGAAGAGTTCTTACAGACTTCCAGATAAAGAAATTATGTCTAAATTGATTACTTTATTTTCCAATGTTGTCTTAATGTGAAATGAATCTGTCCTTTTAGATAAAAATGACTATTCCTGGGAGGATTGGAAGAAATTAATTAAACCACAGTTTTGTGGTTAAAAGTTTAGGTTAGCCCAACAAAGGAGGTATGAGGAAGCTAGATATAGCTCTTCTTCTACAGAGAAATTTATTGAGTTCCTGATGAAACTTGTAAAGATCCTGAGGGCAATGGACCCAAACATGGACTTTGAATAATGGAAGAACAGGATCCTCTATAAATTGCCTATGTCTTTGAGAGACTTAATAGTTGCTAGGACTGAGTTCTCAAGAGAACCCTCTTCTTTTATTAATACTTGTAATAAAATCCTTTTAAATAACAATTATGATTCTAGAAGTTTCATTTCTAGACCTTCATTGGAGAATACCTCCCATTACCAACAAAAACTTCCTGAAAAAGTTGGAAACCTTCTTCCCCTTTTGCACCTAAAAATTATGCAACAAACACTTGCTTTAAATGCAGAAGCCTTGGTAGAAAGGCCATGTTTGTGACAAGAAAAAAATCCTGTTGAACAACCAGAGGAACATTCTTATGAAACAGTTGCTGTGGATGATACTTCAAGTGACTGTGCCAGAAACATTTCTTATGAATCTCATCAGGAGGTTTTAATACTGGAAGAAGATATTCAATATTTTAACAATATTGACATTTAGAATGATGATTTTTCTACAGTAGAAGATGATGAGATAATAAGGAATCTTAAAGACAGCTCAATAATTATTGCTCCTCTCAAGGCACCAGTCTTGATTAATGGAAAGAACATTGAGGTTGTTTTAGATTCTGAAGCTGGAGGAAGTGTACTATCTGAAAAAGCACTTGTTTCAGTGGATAAGGATTATAGATCAAAACTTATTCCTATCATTTCTGAAAATTAGAAAGGTTATGGCTCTGTTTTGTCCCCCATTGGTAAATACAAAGCTACAGTATTTTTCAAATATAAGCATGGCTTTGTAAGAGCTATGTGTGACTTTTAAGCTATGAAAAACAATAACTTAAGTAGTTGGTTCATTGTGAGAAATGACATTTTAGCCAAATATGGAATTAAATTTGATTGCTCAAACCAATGCTTCACAATGGGTTTGAATGGGAAGAGAAAATTTAAAATTTTTTCTGCCAAAAAATTATCAACACCAGAATTGAACACATGTCATTCTGTAGTTAAATAAAAAGGAAGATTTACAAAAAAATGCCTTCCCTTCTGTCTGAAAATGACACAAATTCTTTTGGAGAACGAATTTCTGGTGAGGAAAAATATTCCATCATTCATTTGATAAATCTTTTCCTTTGGACTTTGCTCATTGATCACATGAATTAGGATTGGTAAAAGAGGAAATGAAGCTCTCATTATTTTGCCCATTAACTGAAATACCACATAGTTTAAAGAAGAAGCCTTATCCTGCTTTTTGCACAAAGAGAAAAGATATTGAAGACAATATATCTACCCTTTTAAAAATGAATATTATTGAAAAGGTAGTTGAAACACCTAAATATTGTGTTATCTCACCTGTCCTAATTTCTTATGAGAAAGATAAAGCCAGGTTATGTGGTGATTATAGAGCATTAAATACTTATACTGCTGATGATATCTATCCTTTATATTTAATTAGCTCTATACATGCTACCTTACAAGGTGCTAAATATATCAGCTGTTTGAATGGTAACAAGGGATATCACCAGGTACCTGTTGGGAAGAATTCCCAGATTTTTTTGATGATTGCTACCCATATGGGTATTTATAAGTATGTTTGGATTCCATTTAGCCCTAAAAATTCCCCTTCAGTTTTTCAAAAAGTTATGGATAACACATTCTATCAAGAGATAATTGAAGGAAGGCTGATGGTTTATATTGATGATATCATTTTATTCTCAAAAACATTTGAGGACAATCTTAACCACCTGTGTAAAGTGTTCCACAAAACGGATGAAATAAATATGACACTTTCTTTGAATAAATGTAAATTTGGTTTTCATTCTTTAAAGGTACTTGGTCATGTTGTTTCAGGGTTACAGATATGTGTTGACCAAAACAAAGTGGCAGCCATACAACAGGTGAAGGCTTCTACCACAGTTAGAGAGCTCCAGAGTTTTTTGGGAATGTGTGGATACTATAGACAGTATATTAAAAATTAACAAGTCATAGCTTTACCCCCTACCCAATTGACTAGAAAGGATGTTTCTTTTGTCTGGAATAGTGAAAGACAGAGAGCTTTTGACACTATGAAACACTGTTTGATGTCAGCACCAATTCTTGCTTTACTTTACTTTAATCATCCATTTGTTTTGTACACTGATGCCAGTTGTATTGGTCTTGGTGCTACCCTCCATCAAAAACAAGTGATCAATGATAAAGTATCAGAAGTAGTAATTTGTTATATTTCAAGAACCTTGAGAAATAGTGAGTTGAAATATGGTGCCACTCAGCATGAATTTTTAGCATTAGTGTGGGCCCTAGAGAAGCTACATTATAACCTAGATGACCGGAAATTTGAACTTTTCACTCACTGAAATTCAGTTAAATCCCTTTTAAACTTGAAAACACCTAGCATACATATGTTCAGATGGAAGTTAGCTGTTCAAGAATACAGAGAAAGAATGAAAATTATTCATAGGGCTGGTATTGTTCACTCAAATGTGGATATGTTATCAAGTTTACCTTTACCAAAAAATGACTCAAATCATGCTTATGATCCTGAGGATGAAATTATTCATATTCATAGGATATATGTGGTTGATATGGAGGATGAGCTATTACAGCTTATTCTGGATTCATATGATAAGGAAAATGACTTAAAAAAGTTAAGCACCATATTAAATGATCCAAAGAATGCTTCAATACAAGCATTAATTAAAACCCTTCCACAAAAGTACCAGAAGGCTTTGGAAAAAGGTAAATTTTCAATTGATGAAGGATATCTATATTATAGAAGAAAGTTGAGTAATGTTATTGTTATTCCTCCTTCTATGAAAGAGATCATCTTGAAAATTTGTCATGATGACATATAAGCTGGACTTTTTGATCATGAAAAAACAATGATCAGAGTTAAAAACACTGCTTGGTGGGTTAATATGTCTGAAGACACCAAAATATATGTTGAATCCTGTGATTCTTTCCAAAAATCAAAAGGATTGATTGGTATAAGATCTGGATTAATGCAACATATTGAAGCTCCTGATGCACCATGGCAAATGATAAACATGGACTTTGTAACAGGATTACCCATTTCTGGGAATGACAGTTATAACTCTTCCTGGGTTATTGTGGACAGATTCACAAAAATGTGTAAAATTATACCTACTCACAAGGATGTTTCCACTAAAGAATTAGCTTTCTTCTGGTGGTCTGGTATGTTTAATACTTCTGGTTTTCTAAATGCCATAATCTCTGACAGAGACTCTAAATTTACTTCTGAATTTTGGATGTCTCTGATGGATTTTTGTGGTTGTGATCTGAAACTTTCTACTTCCCATCACCCCCAAACTGATGGATTAGCTGAAAGAATGATTCAGACCTTAGAAGAAATGATAAGAAAGTATTGTGTTTTTGGCCTTGTGTACAAAGACAATGACAGATTTACTCATAATTGGGTTACCTTACTTCCTGGTTTTGAATTTTCTTATAATAGCACTGTTCATTCTGTCACTCAGAGAAAGCCTTTTGAGCTCTGGCTTGGATATGTTCCAAATACCCCTGCCCAAACTCTAAATAAAATAATAATAATAACTCATTTACCTTGAGGAATATCTTATAAAGAAATAAATATGTACACAATTTTGAAACCTTGAATCTTCCTACACCTTTTACCACCATTGGACTGTTGAGAATTCTTCTAGCCCAAAAGGAACCTTCTGATACATTCTATCTTGAAAGCTTTAATTTTGGAATCATCTTTAAGTTGACACTTTAGTTTTATCTGATCCAATAGGAAATTTTACTTGAGAGATTGCTCCTCTTTCTTTTTTTCAATACTTAGAGTTAGCTTGAGTTTCTTCTCCTCAGACTCTTTTTCTCTATCATCCCTCAATGAAGAGAGCTCATATTTACTCTCTTCAAAGTGTTGTTCCCTATCATCCCTCCATAAAGAGAGTTCATATTGTTGCTTTTGAAAGTTAAGAGTCTCTTGTGCAACTTTGAATTTACCTAAGTTTTCATGAAATATTAACAAAAAATAAAACAAAAGCAGACTAATCTCTCAAGAGGTATCCTATCACTTAACAGAATCATGTTTCTCTAAGAAAATCTTTGATAGAAGAAATAGGGGTTAGAGAAGTACTATATCTTTTTTGTTTTCTTTGACTTCTGAAATTTAGAGTAGCTGAAGGTCTTTGCTTTTTTTTTGGAGGAATTCAGTATATTTTTGTCATCATCATCATTGTTGCTAGCTTCAGAGCCACTTGATTGTGGCTCCTGGGTTTGTTCATTGGCCTTTTTGGAGATAAGAAAAAGAGAAGTAAAAAATTGACTGGATACAAGAAAATAAATCACTGGAGTTAGATTAGGTTGGTTTATATCACCATAAGGATCTCTAGAAAAAATATCTTGATTTGTTGAATTAAAAAGATAGGAGGCTTGAGTAGACAAAAAGGGTTCAAAAAGATTTCTCTTGATATCATTTTTGGAGATAGCATCTTCTCCATCCAACATTTTTACAGGATTGACATATCTGGTTCTCCAAATATAGAACCCATCTCTTTATAGTTAGGACATAATGAAGAAAGTTTAGCATCTATAGATTTGATTCCCTTACTGATATCAATGTCAGTAATACCAAGACCAGTGGAAGATGAAAGAGTTTTAGCCTTCTTGTATTTGACTCAATAGTGCTTGAAGCATTCAGAAACCTGTTTTGGAAAAAGATCAATCCACCCCTTTGTCTTATTTCTTAATTCATCGGACATTAGAAGATAGCCATTGACTTTTTATGTGGGGGGAGTCCTACTTTAGTTGCATTCTCAGTATTAAAACAAGAATCATAATTAGTTTTAGTTCTTAGCCAGTTGATAAGTATGAGGTGATCATCTTTTTTTGTTGAATGGTCTTTGTTTTCTTAGCTGAGAAGGGAAAAGTGGGAGTAGTTGGATTTGAAGAACATATGGGGGAAGGCTGCCTTTGAGGAGAGATGTGATGCTGAGGCATGTTAAGATATTTGATGATAAAAAGGGGCAGAAATGAGCAGATGAGATGGAGAGGGATCTGAATGGATGAAAGAAATAGACAGGATGGGAGTGTGCAGCAAGGTAGGGAGGCTGTCACATCCAGAAAGCTGTCCAAGATGTGGTTCTAAAAAATTGAGGATAAAAATTTAAGATAAGAGGTGAACATTGACACAAAATGTCTAATAACCCAATTATTTTCAAAGATAGTTGCAGAAGATAATTGGGGTATAAGTATTTTTATCTGCTATTAATTTAATTGCTGATAGGCTGACGTTGATACCCCCTAATATGTTGATAAAGGGTGATATGAAGTCAAAATAGTGTTGTGTAATGGAGAAATAAAAAAAATCCGTAACCTTTAGATTCATGTGTGCAATTGGCAAGCAATTTCAGATGTGAAAATTTTTGGCAGGCAAGAGGTTGAGTTAGTGATTTAAAGTTGTAGTGTCCAGTAATATTACTGACCCTTATTGACAAATTGCCGAAATGAGGGCTTACCAATGGGTTTTAAAGGAACAAGTGATGTTGCTGGGGTTAAAATATGTGTACCAAAGGGGTTTACCGAAACAAGTGGAGGTGCCCTAATATAAAAAAATAGGTTATAGAAATCAAATAAATAAATAAACTAGAGAGAAAACTAACCAAAAATAAATAAATAAAAAATAAAATAAAATAAAAAAAAAAAAAAAAAAAAAAAAAGAAAAAACCAGATGCTCCAAATCAGCAAGCGAGGAAGCCGGAAATCTGGCGCTGATCCGCCACTTTGGAGTTTCATAGTCAAAATTTTCATGATATAGAATGACACCGAAAATGCACCAAAAGTGCTGTCACAAAACATCAAAATGTTTCTCAAGTGCACCAAGATCATGTAAATGATATAGCTGTAACCCATCAAGCTCTTCCACCACCTCACCCAACTCCCTCGAGCCCATGCCACAGCGTTCGCTTAGAGCCGCTCTGGTCAATCCCCACTCAAAAACTATCTTTTCCGCTTCAAAATTACTACCACACCAAATTGCACTCTCTGCGACATGAACGCAAGGGACACACCTGAACACGTCCTTCTCTTTTTCCCTGCTCACTCAGCACTCAGATCTGCTCTTATCCAAGCTTCCAAAACACACCAAGTTCCATCTAGCTCTACTGCTTAACTCTCACCCTCCCCTATTCTCCCGCTTCTTGCCAGTTTCCTCATCCTTACTAACAGATTCCCTAATAATTGGCCCCTTACCAATTAGCCACTTTAGTTCTTCTACCTTATTTTGTATAAACATATTTCACAGTTACTCTTGACTATCTGCTTCCTACTCTCTTTGTATTTTTTTCTATTGTCCTTTATGCCCCTTTCCTGGGTGAGATTGTAAGGAAGGAAAAAAAAAAATCACCCATCAAGCTAAAAAAGATATCTACTGCAAGCTTGATTTCGAGCTAAATTAATAAATCCACTTTTTCGAACCGTGTAGCCTTTACAAGCAAAAGATAACCTCTCAATATTGGCAATACTACACTTTGATTTAGGCAACATGGACAGCTAGACCTGTCATGTCAGCCATAACCAATAACTAAATCATATGAGAGAAAGTTCATCCGTTTGACTAAACCCTTTCACTTGACCAATTTTAATTCAGTGGGTGAAAATGCCCACAGTAGAAACCCTCATCTCTTTTGCCCTAATTGTCAGATAAACACACGACTCAATTGGGCGTTCCTTCTTGATCTGGCCGGCTGGCCCAAAATTAAAAAATGACGTCGTACGTAAAATGTCAGTGAAGATCTCACCCTCTTACAAGACGATGCTATTTTCCCTGTGTGCAAAAGCACATTGAAACCAGCCATTTCAGTTGCATTTTTAGACAATGCCGAAAAAGACTGAGCACATACCAGAGGCTGGAAGTTGGAGTGAGATGGCGAAGAAGGAAAAGTTTGATTTGTACCCATACCTGAGAAGGCTGAACAACAATCGATTTTGAGGAATATAAAAGCTTAGCATTTGATGACAACTTTCTTCAGACATTCATCAGTTAACTGTCTCCCTTGACTTCTATCTTACTTGAAAAGTCCAGGTGGCTTCTTAAATTTGTCTTATACTATCCATTTTATTTTTTATTTTAAGTGTGCTAGTCGCAGATACGTACAAGTTCCTAGTAAATCATTTTATTATCAAGTTTAGGATTTCATTTCACTCAAGGCATTACTAACTCATCCAACATGCGAATTAACAATGAAGTCGTTTTGGTTGTTTCCATGTTGATTATGGATTCTTCAGCCGCTACACTTCCCTTGAAATCAACTGAGCCTCGTGCTCTCTGTGAAGCGAAGAGTAATGGGAATTGCTCATCGTAGGCAATTTTTCCACACATGTTTGAATCCTGCGGTTTTTTCTCTGATTAATTATGCATTTCTTTTTAGTCCAACAAAATTTTTGAGAATCCGCTCATTGGAGCCATCAAATTCTAAGTTGAGTAGAATATATTATCAATCTAGCCCTGAAAATCACCTGCGACGAGAAAGGAATTCTCAAAATTATACTGAAGAAAACAAGGTCAGTAAATATTTTGGGTTTTCAAAAGCATACATTTGCTAATGAATTGATTAAATTAGAAGAAAGAAAATAAATCTATGGAGAGAACAAATGGTCAGGAGGCAGGAAGTCATGGATTAGTTAGAAGAGCGCGAAAACATCTAAAGCCGTTTGGATCTCCAGTTTTTAAAGTTGTGTCGAAACCTTCTCCAGAAGAAGGGCTTCGCGTCCGCCGTGGCTCTCGAAACTTTGCAAAAGATAGCCATTCCACCGATAAGCTACCACCATCAATCAGAACGCGCCAAAATGGTAAAAAATTGCTCTAATCATCTAAATTGGAAGCCAAAAATCTAATTATGTATTATTTTCAGGTCATATAAAACGAGGCGACTCATTCATTTCGGACGGGATTCCTGGATTTATTGAAATAGCTACACTTTTCAAGTCTGATCTAGCGCGGACTGTTGCTGGACTCACTTATTCGGAAGATGCAGTCAACAATGGCTCTGGATTTGACTTGACCATTTCAAAATCACATTCGACCCAATTTTTCTTGACAACCATCAAAGATGGACCAGAAGTTAACAACTATGAACTACGGGTACCCATCTTTAATAGTGCTTCGTTTAAAGCAATAGAATTTTGTGCAACTTTCGCCATTAGTCCTCCTGGTCCATTGTCTCTTCAACCATGTGGCGCACTCGCTGGCACTTCTCAAAGTAAGTCTTGCCCAATGATCTGTTTTAGGATGCAAAAAACTAATCCCAAATGTTTCTAAAATAGGCTTTTCTTATGATAGTTCTAGTGGAGAAGTGCAACCGATATATTCCATTATGTTTCCAGAAACCCCTCTCAGTGAAGACGATGCTCGAGATGTTGCTCTTAATTCCAGTAGTAATGGAAAAGAAATCATGGACAAAGATGCTAGCAATAACAGTACTGATACAAACCAAATGTCCTCAAATGGAACAAACGTCGAAGAAGGCGCCGATGAGAATGGTAATTCAAATGAGGAAGATCTAAGATATTCCAATTCCACTGAACCTGAAGCCGTTCTAGAAGGGAACGAAACTGATGGTACCAACAACACATCTTCCTCAGGCTTTTACAGCTCACCTCAAGAGTCGGCAGATGAAGCTGAGGAGGTCGGACCATTAGACAGTGTAATTCTTTATTTTGTGCCTTCAGATCAGGTGATGGATGATGTTGGTGAAGCATCTCCAGACGCACTCAAAGCCGTTCGTGCCAGTACCGCAAGGCCTTGGGCGCAGATGTCTCGTATGAAGAGCTCAAGTGGATATGTTGGCAGAGAAGATCAAGATAAATCTAATTCTACGACTTTAAGTTATAAATCTACAGAAAACAACAAGAATAGTCCCAATTTAGTTGAGAGAGCAATTACACAGGATGCAAATAGTGATGAAAGTCCTGTTACAGGATTGATTCCTGAAGCATTATTACCTCCTGCATTGTCTTTTTTACATAGTATTATATAGTAAAGATTTTTTCCTTGCCCTCCAGGCTTTAAATTCCAATTTGTCCTTTTGATTTTTTTCCTCATGTTCAGGAGCATGTCATTTTTTATTAGTTAAAGTTTTAAAGTATCGCCGCCCATTGAAGTTAGTCTGATAACATTAAATTTGATTGATGTTTATAAAGTAAAATAAAATATTATTTTCTGTAATCAATTTTCACTCTACTTTCTGGAATTAGCTATGGGGCAAAACTGTGTTACGCTTGTATTTCGGGTGGCAATGTCCCGTAATGAAACGTGACAAAGTGTGGGAGCCCATGTCACGCTTAAGTTACATGACATGAAATCACGTAACTGTCTCGCAGTACGTACAGTGGCCGGACAAAAATTTCCACCTGTTTTTTCTTTCTCATAACTCAGCAGCTATTCATTCTACATACATGATCCTAATATGTTTCCAACTCTAACCACCATGTAGAAAACAGTCATAAAATTTATATTTTGATCAGATAACATTAATAAAAAAAACCCCCAAATTTAAAATTTTGAAATTTTGAAATTTGAGAACAAGCAAGGTGACAATAACGTGGGAGTAAGAGCATCCACACTTGTTTGGTTGTGTAACTACTACTCACATGCATATTACTTCTGAGTTGCACATTTTTATGATATCATTCCACACTCATTTTTCAAAAAATTTACTATTTGAAAGTTACATGAAATATTCATCACTCATGTTTCTTGGTTTATTCAATAACATCACTCCTTCCATGACAGTGATTTCTTCTATCCCTCCTTCTACTGTACTCATTTTTCTTCACTCAACTGTTGCATTTCCCATTCCATTAAATTTCCTTGATGATTTATTAGACATGGAAAAAGAATATCTGATTCTTACATATTTGTTAACTACCTATTACAACAATCAAACATCTAATTCAACTACACTGAGACAAAAATAAATAATAGAATGAGATTGTTACACTGGTAATGCACACTTAATGAAAGACTAATTTGGGCAAAACCATTTTCAATTTTTTTGGAGCTTTGAGGTGTAGAAATGATTTAGAAAGTATTATAATATAATAAAATGATAATTTTGGGTGTGATGTGATGATAAGAAGTGAGGAAAGTAGTGTTGAGTGAGAGAATGACAAGTAATGTAGTTTTCAGTAAGAGTGAAGTTTTAATGAATTGGAGGTAGTGAGGTGTTGTGAGGTTGAGCAAGTGAGATGAATTACTGAAAAATAACAGGGCAGAAAATGAGTTACACAAATAATTCAATAATTTGTGGAAAAGATCCATGATTTACTGAAAAAATTACTGATTTGACCCTTTACCAAAAGACTGAAAATAGATGAGTGTGGAATTTCAGCAACTCTTTTCAGTAACATATGGATACCAAAGCTAATTTTATTTGCAAGTGAGGATTCTCTAATGAACGTAATGGGTTAGGCTACTTGGAAATTAACAGGATAAAAGGGGGAGTTCCAGGTGTCTTGAGGACACAGATGGGGTTGATATGAGGGGGGAAAGAAGGGAGATTAATCCTTGTGGAGTTGTAGTTTGATGGCCAGGGGTTTCAAGAATATAAAGGGACTAAAATTCCGCAGCTGACACAAGGTGAATGACCAAGCACAATTGTCCAGATAATGGGAGGTTGGAAAAGCGGAGTGGGTTTTTCCAGCCTTCAGGTACATGTCTGTACACCACTGGTTTCTGAGGGAGAATAGAGATATCATTGGGAAAACAAAACATTGACACCACAAAGGAAATGAGAATACTAACCATGGACAATGGTGATGTGGTTAAAAAGGGGTGAGGTAGCAGAGATTCAAATCCACAACACACAAGTCAAGGTGACTAATGGCCATCCATGAAATTATCTAACCACATAGACTGTCAGCCAGAATATTCCAGGAGTCCAGTAAATCATATATTAAATTACTTGGACATAAATGAGAGCAAAAATGTATGCAAATTATATATACAAATTAATAATATATTGAAAAAAAAATTATATAACAATATCATAATAATATAATTAAAGTAAGTGATATATAAATTTTATTACTATATAAAATGTATATACAATTAAAGAAACATATAAGACATTATATTCTATCACATATGGGCACTTTTTTATGTACTTAAATTTTATAAATTAATAAATAATTAATTACATATTTATATTCTATTTATAGGTAATTAAATTAAATTATAATGTAATTATTAAGTAAATTAATGATTTCTATTAAGTAAATACACCACATATCTTAAAACCAATAATTATTGGGCGCTTTTTTGACTCACAATTGTGTCACCAAAGTAATTAAACAAGTTGAAACACTTTATTTAATAAAATTTTAATGTTTTACTCTAAAATTTAGTGATTTCATTAAAATAATTACTTGTTTGATTTGAAAAAATAATATACTAGTAAATTAGTTTAAATTAGTTAATTACTCATTTTTTTTACTAAATTATTTGATTATATTAAATCTTTGTGTCAAAATGATATAATATTTATGTTTCACTTAAACTGATTATTATTTAAATAAATATGAAACCTGTTTTAAAATTAAAATAATTACATTCTTCTGTTTCATACTAATTTAAACTTCCCACTTAATTTTATTACATTGTTTGAGTTTTTAATGGGTGGACACATTGGCCTCTTACTCTTGTTTTAGTCACTTTTTTCATTTCAATCTCATATTCTTATTACACTTATCTTTATTTTGTTTTATGTTATTTTCATATAGTAATTACATATTGATGGTGCTTCAGAGTGCTCTTTGCCTATTTAAAGGCATTGGTTATTCACTTGTAGCCCCATTACTTACATTTTATTACCTTTTTACACAACTACAATAGTTACAACATATATATTTTATTAATTTTTATTGCAGTGTTATTCCCTCTAGAAGTTTAAAATACATATTTTTTAAGGTTGCATTAAAAGTTTTTTGATATAAATAATTGTTTTTTTATTAGAAGAGAGATATAAAATACTTACTTTATTTTAGAAAATAATCCTTAGTCCAAGTGTTGTCAACAAGTTCAAATCTTCCTTCTCAGTGGTTGGAATCATCCATTTATTTTTCTTCCCTTTATTCTTTTCTATCTTCTCTTTTTCCTTCTTCTTCCTCTTATTCTTCTTTCCCTTCTTCTTCTAGAAAATAGGTTGATATAGACCATCTTGCACCATCAATATAACCATATATAAATACAAAAATACTATGATAACATTAAAAAAAATGAAATCCAAAAAGAAAATTTTTCAGCTGCCAGAAATAATTTTTAGCCAGATGAAATACATACCATTAGATTGCCCAAAAATTATAGAATGTCTCCCCAAAAGGAAATTTCAGAAGAAAAATAACAAAATAAAAAATTTTTAAAAAGAAAATTTTGCCCCCCTCTCCTCCAATCCTGTAAGTTTTATTTTGAAAATTCACATATTTCCTACACCAACTGTGATCTTAAAGTCATTTCAACAACCACACAACAATCATAAAAAATTATTTTCCACAGCAACACTGCTAGTGTATCTTTTCTCTATTGTATTACTATTTTCCTCTCTTATGTATATTTTCTTTTTCTTTAGATGTTAAAAGGATGTGAAAAAAACACTGAGCTTTCATCTGAGACAAAGTTTCAAATTTTTGGTTCATTTAAAGGGGACCTGCTAAATTTAGAATCTGTGAAATTTTTGATTAGAGGCTTTCAACTTTATCTAACTCTTTCAAAAATTGGAAGGAACAAGGAACTTTTGAGACAGCTCCCCAATCTAGATAAAATTGAAAGCTTCAGAATTGAAACCTCCATCATTTTGAAGATGTTGTCTCAAGTAAAAAGGAAGAAAAAATCTCAGAAATTAATGATTCACTAGCTACTCCAGCTTCTTCTAGCACTGTCTGAAGAGGAATTTGTTTGCTTGGTTTTAATAAACGTTGTAGACAATCCTATAGTACTAGCTATAGGCCTTGACCAAGGGAGTTGGAGAAAAATCAGTGAGAAAATCCCCTGTCCCTTTAGAAAAATAAGTGAGATTTACCTGCTACAGTAAACTGGTTCCTGTTTTGCTAAAGACCCTTTTCCAATACACTTGAATGCTTGATGAGCCAAGAAAGTAGTCACCAGACAGACTACCAGACCAAAGAACTGAAATGTAGACCAATGTCCACACCAGAGACAGCAAAGATACTTGATGTAGGCTGCAAATCCACACCAGAGACAGCAATAATACTTGCTATAGCTTGCAAGACTATAACAGAGAAAACAGTTGCCAAAGTTAAGTTAAATGAAGAACTCACTTGCAACAAACACAGCCAATTGTGGCCAGAAAACAGTGAAAACTGAGTGAGGAACAATGATATCACCTCCGGATGGTTGTATTATGATTAAGGTTGCCCCAAACTGTCTTCTTCACTATCTAAAAGCCCATGCGCACCCACCAATCTGGCGCCTGTACCCGCCAAATTGCATAAAAAACCCTCCAGAAGCGCTCCCCAGCCTTCTAAAACAGAGGCAGGTGGGCCGCCCGACGTCAGAGGTGCCGCCTGAAGCCAGAGAACCACTAAAAACACCCAATCTACTTAGAAAACCAAACTACAACTACTAAAACCTTTAAAACGCGGAATTTCTCTATAACAACATTGTGACGTGAAATATAGAGAAACATTAGTTCTATCCAACGGTACTAAGCACTTAACCCTAAGACTTAAGGTTAGCCCGTAAAACATGAAAAACAAAATTAAACAGATATCTTTTTAAATGAAAAATGAGGAATTGACCCCTTAAAACTTAGAATATGAAAAATGTCTACAAGACATAAAATATAGAGAACAACTGGGGCTATCCAATGATAGTACCCACATACCCGCAGACCCAATATCCACGGAATAAAACCAGAAAAATATCTAATACCTTCACTGATGTCAATTAAGACATGCCCAAACAACACCAAATCGCACAACAAAGGCCCCTGCCAATGTTGGTAGACCACATTCTTTCTTCCTCAAATCACCATGTTCAACCTTCTTCCTAAACAGGCCTCTGAAATGGGTCCTTGCCAATACTGCATTGACAATAATCTAATCTGCACCATGACACCACCTGTCCATCCTTACAGAATGTCCTGTGATGTCTGCCAATCTAGAAAGTAGCCCTGCTACAGACCTGGTCCATTATCTTCTGCAACAGATTCACCTCCACCTCAACCTGGTCCATCTTCTACCAGCACCAAAAGATCTAGGCCATCCATCCTGATACCCAGATTAATCAAAAAGCTTCACCCTTCCCAGAAGAGTGCCACAACCCATAAAACAACAAGTTCCACCATCCCTGGTCCATCTGATAGTAAGGAACTTTCATTTCTTCCTTCAACTTTAAAACTGATGACTTCTCAGTTCCTTCATCTTCTGATAGTGATGATAACAATGTGGGATCCATTGCACCACCAACATTAAACCACTTGCCCACCATCAAGGCCAAGTTTCAAAAACACACATCTCAACAGAAACAACTTCTGCTTCACTACTTCCAATCCACTCCTGCTAGAGATCCACAGGACATTGAGACCAGAAGACACCTCATTCACCAGTTCAAGGCTAATTCTGAACATTTCATTTCATCTCTTGATTCCCTCTGTAATTCCACTAGTACTTGAGTTTGATTCAGAAAAGAAAAATTGACTACACCCTCTATAGGATGTAACCACAAACAACCCTCAGTTTAAAGTCTTGGGGGACCATCCTCATTTTATAGTCTTGGGGGACTCAAAAACCCTCAGTTTAAAATATTGGGGGACTCAAAAACCTAAATCATAAACCCAGAACCAGATACCAACCACATTAAGACGCAGAGAGAAAACTAACATTCTGGGGTAATTGTGAATAGAGCTTCCAGCCCATCAATTACCCCCAAACTTGCCTTTGCTAAATTTGGAGGCTCCCCCTGTGGATACCCTCCACCAATCTTTCAAACCTAACCCCAACAACAACACACATTCCTCGGTTTATAGTCTTGGGGGACTAAACCAACAACAATCCTCAGTTTAAAGTCTTGGGGGAATATCCTTGAAACCATAAATTTTCAGTTTAAAGTCTTGATGGACTAATAAAATTTCCAGTTTAGAGCCCAAGAGGACTGGTAGAATCTTGCATAAATCTGACCCAGCAAATTTCATGCAATACACCCACAGCTAGACCCGCGGAGCGTCTGCCTTCACTTCATCTTCTACTCATCACTGAAAAAATTCTTCTCTTATCATTCTCATCATCTTTACACCACAGATCATGTCTGGATCCCCTGCTGTTAACTCCTCTACTCTTCCTTGCTTCACTGCTCCCAGGGACTATGCCTGCAAACAGTGCATCCACATGTGCAGACCTTGCACATTCTCTCTTCCAACTCCTGCAGCCAAATTCTACAACAGGGCTTGTGACTCTTTCTATTCCAAAAAAAAAGAAATGTGACAGAGATGCCCACTATCAATTCCTCCGCCTTCTCCTTCTCACAAATACATTTCAGATCCCCTACCAGGTCTCCAGAACTTGGTCCATCCTCTTCCTCTCTATCTTCAGCTCCTTCCAGAAGATCCAGAAGCTCAGCTTCCCGCACTCTTCCCAAAAGACCAGCCTTAGCTTCTCAAGAAACTGCTTTTATCACCTCTAAATTAGCTCCAAAAGCTTCAAAATCAACCCCCAGGCTACTAGACCGCGTCCAGGCTGCCCGGCCGATGTCGGGCGGCCCGCCCGCCTCACCAAACAGTGAAAATCAGGGCCAAAACCTCCAAATATGGCCAGAAAACAGCCAAATTCAATCAATCAATGAAAACAACTCTACACAATCACCTCCTACTGCTCCCAGAGAAATGCAATCAACTCTTTCAAAGTCCAAAAGTGCCAAAATTTCCCAAATTTCTAAGAGACCTGCCAAAGGACCCCAGGAAGAAAACAGAACACCCAGCACTGCACCAAGACCACAACTTCGTCCCCAATCAAGGCAACGCAACTACACCTCTCCTCTGTCAGCCAAATATTCTTCTGACAGTTCCATTCCTTCAAAACCTCCATCCAGAAGAAATCAATCTGCTTCCAAATCACCCTCTCCTGCTCCATCTTTCAACAATCCTGGTACTCCATCACGAGTACCTCCTCCAACTGAAACAAGCAGAAATATTAATCACAACAACAACAGCAACAACAAAAACCCTGCTGCTATAACTAGGCCCCAGGAAAATCAGCATCCCAGTTCACCTTCTCAGGATCCTTCAAAAGAAGACCAAGAGAATCCGTATCTTTCTTTGATTGATCCTCCTACTATAACTATGCCAAACCCTTCAAAAGTCCAAATTCCTGCTGCTTACAGATTTGATGAGCTTCCAATCTGTAAGTACCACGTTAATTCATCTAATTTCTTCAACAAAAATAATTACTGATCCAATTCTTCTTGTCTAGTTGGCACCCCTCCTCCTGAAACTATTATTGGAGTTGGCCAACCTCTAGAAACTTCTTTGACCCTGGATTATGGAGACATGAAACAACACCTAAGCACCATGTGTTCCAACATGCTGAAAACCTTCGCCCTCCATGGACCTTTGAATGAATTTGAAAAATCCCTGAGAAAGCGCCTACTGGACAACCACTGGAAGATGTCTAGGATCATTAAGCACACCTTCCAGCACTCCATTCCTACCTCATCTTCTTCCTCCTCCTCTGAACTTCCATCCAAACCCATTCCTGACCATTACAACCCATATAATCTCTCCAGCAGAACGCACTTCAGAGAACACCATGCTCTCCACAACCCCAACAAAAAACAAAAACAACATCATAATCCAGACCAGCCTCCAGAAGCTTCATCATCCAGACAATGAGCTCCTGCAAAAAAAGATTAGAAACATAATAATAAAATAACATAACAAAATAATTTCAGATTTTTTATTTTTATTTTTTATTTTTATTTTATTTTTTATTTTATTTTATATTTTTTTAATTTTTTTTTTGAGTTCTACTAAACTACTAATCATAAGAAAATTTGAAAATAAAATGTAAATGAACAATAAATAAAATAAAATAATATGAAATAAATAATTATAAGAAAACAAAATTGGTATCCCCCAGCCAATTGATGAGCTGATCCCCTGATACCTTACCCACATCTAAGTGCACCTTGATGTGGATACACAATAAAAATATTTTAAATGATTAACAATAATAAAAAAAATTTCAGAAATTTAAGAAGATAATAAAAATAATGAATCACAGAATTAAATGAAATAAAATAAAAAAGAAAATAGCATTTCCCGGCCAATTGATGAGCCTTTCCCCACCAATTCTTGCCCACATCCAGGTGACCCTGATGTGGTAACACCTTATATTTTGATTTTATAATTTTAAACACCCCCATAAAAAATTAAAAGAAAAAAAAGAGAAAAAAGAAAAAAATCTAAAACCACTATCTAGCAAAAACTAACTACAAAATCAAAGACAGTCCAGCTCCATAGATGGTCCAATAAGAGAAAGTCCAGTCCATAGAAATGATCACTGGGTGGGCTCCCTCCAATAAGTAAAAATGATGGGAGACCACCAGTGATCCACCGCCAATCCGAAAGAACCAAAGATAAAGAAGCCAGTCCCAAACCAGTTTAAAGTCATAGTGGACTTAAACCTGAATAATAAAAAACAGAACTAGAATTCAACTGGAACAACAAAAGACTTGAAACAGACATTCTGGTGTAACTGTTCTACAGAGCAGCCAGCTCATCAGTTACCCCCACACTTGCCAAAATAAAATCTAGAGGCCCCCCCTGGGTACCTTCTAACAAACAAAACACAAATCCAACACAATAATAATGAAGAGTCTAGCACTTGAAAACCAAAGGAGTTTCCAGTTTAAAGTCATAGAGGACTAAAACCTGTGAAAAGAAACCAATACTAGGGTTCAACCAAATTAAGAGAAAGGGTTGTAAACAGACAATCTGGGGTAACTTTTGATAGAGCAGCCAGCCCATCAGTCACCCCCACACTTGCCAAGGCAAAATCTAGAGGCCCCGCCCATAGGTACCCTCTAACAAAAGTTTCCAACAAACTGATGCATAGCATCACCACAAAAAAAAAATTAAAGAATGGTCCGTAGTTTATCCTCATTGCGGAGTCAATCTTCTTCATGTCTAGTGCCTCTGGGATAAAATATCTTCACCTGGTCTGCAGCCACTCTCTTTTTCAAGACTGCACCATCCAACTCTTCCAAAACATAAGAACCTCCAGACGCCTGAGATCTGACTCTGTAAGGTCCATTCCATCTGTCAGCAAACATTTTTCCCCACTGACTCTCCAAACTTCTATTATACACCAAAACCAAACAACCAGGTTTCAAGGGATTCCTGAGTCTATGAGCCAAATTCTTGTCCCAGTACCTGACTGATTGATTCCTAATTTTCATCATTCTATAGTATGCCCTCTCTTGACATTCCTCTTTACATTCCAACTGTTGCATCCTGGTGCAGAGCAAATCTTCTGTTGAGTGCACGTCATCCCAATCAATTTCAAGATAAGAGACAGGTTCTAAGTCCACCGGTAGAATAGCTTTCTGACCAAACATTAACTTTTAAGGAGAATAGCCAGTTGTCCTTTTCACAGTGACCCTATCAGCAAATAACACCAAGGGTAAATAATGCCTCCAATTTTCAGCACTATCCCCACACATCTTTACCAAAGCATTCTTGATAACTTGATGACCTCTTTCAACCATGCCTTCAGCTTCAGGATAATAAGGTGTAGCCACTCTAACTTTAAAACCAACACTAGCCACAGTTACTTTAAATTCGGCACCAAACTCTGGCCTGCCATCAACATTCACCAACTTCATCAACCCATACCTATAAATCCACTCCTTCTTCAAAAACTCTGCCACATTCTTGGCAGTCAAATTAACCAGAGGCACTGCCTCAACCCAACCAGACAAATCATCCCTGGCAACAATTAAGTATTTATACCTGCCCTCTTTAATATGGACAGCATCCAGACTGACTCTTCCAAAAACAGTTGTTTCACCAGTAGCACGGCCGACCTCTTTAGGTTTCAAGTGACATCTTCTTTGAAATTCTTCACAAGATTGAACCCAACCCTGCACAGCCAACTTCATACCTGGCCACCAAAATCTGTCTGCTACTCTTCTATAAGTCTCCCTAAAGCCTCTATGACCAAGGTCTTCATGCAAAGACTTTAACACCAACTCTTGACCCTTCTTCTGAGTCACCACAACTTGAGGATTAGGATGTCTCCTCCTCATCAGCCTTCTTCCTGACACATAGAAGCCAGGACTCTTCTTCTTGATTGCCAACCAAGTATCATCATCACAACTATCTGGCCTCTCCAAGGTCAACAGATATTCCACCATAATAAAATAAAACCCAGACTGACCCCAGGTCTCATCTTCAAAATCTAACAAAACAACATCCAAGGGTACAACTCTGTTGTCAAAATCACCAGTGTGAACATGAGCCAATTGACCAGCCCAACCAGGACACCAATCCTTAAATTTTGGAACGTCCTTCTATTTCCACTGAATCTTATGAGAATCCAGTTCACTAACAAAAACACCCTTCTCCAATTTTGAACCGTCCCAAACAACAACTCCATCTTCATCAACAAAAACATCCTGATCACCCGAATCAAGATCAGCTCCAGCCAGTTTAGCCTCTTGGGGGAGGTCAGAACAATTGTCCAGTTTAGCCTCATGGGGGAGGAGAGAAAAATCCTCAGCACCCTTTGTGCTGGCCCTAACCACTGGAACATCTTCATCAAACTCTTCAGAATCAGAATCCTCATCTTTAGGTGGCCTCCTCGATAATCCTTCAGGCATTGTAAAAGTTTTGCCCGGTTTGTGTACCAGGTCAAAAGAAAAATTCTGAATAAATGCCACCCACCTAGTCATCGGCGCATTTGGAAGACTAGGTGTATTGTTCATCTGAACCAAAGATTTTGCATCCACCTGCAGCTCCATATGCTGCCCCCACAAAACCTTCTGTAGCTACTTCAAAATTTTTGCTACACCACACAACTCCAACTTAGGCTGAGAATACCTAGATTCCACCTCACAAACACCACAGACTCATACCTTACTGGTCTGACCCTTCCAGTCTTATCTTCCTGAGACAAAACAGAACCAGCAGCAATATAGCTTGAGTCCACTTCCAGATAAATTTTTCCAGCATCAACGCCATAATCCAACTTGTGAAGGATAATATCTTCACCAACCACCTTCTTCAACTTCTGAAAAGCCTCTTCACACTCTTCAGTCCATTCCCAGTCTGCATCTTTCCTGGTCAGCCTCCTTAAAGGTGAAGCCAACAAAGAAAAATCCTTAATGAAAATCCTGACATAAACACACACACCCAAAAACCCCCTGACTTCAATGGTATTTTTAGGCCTTGGCCATGACTGAATTTTATTAAACTTTTTCTTTGCCATAATCCTTCCCTCCTTACATACCACATGACCCAGAATTTCCAAAGCAGGAATGCAACAGCATAATTTTGACCCTGAAATGGTCAGACCAGCCTCTTCGATCCTAAACAACACTCTCTCAAGAGTTATTGCATATTCCCAGACAAACCTCCTTATACCTGGGTTCTTCGGTAACACCTCATTATTATAATCAGTGGATTGTCCTTTAATTCTGCCATCATAAATGAAAATACCATCATGAGTGGGGACCTCATCCTGCAAAATCCAAGCCATTTGTGCTTGATAAAATGCCACTGATTTCCTTGCTCCTTGAGGCAACCTAGTGAGCTGAAATCTTCCCAAAGGAGTCTCAAATATTGTGAGAGGCCTTGAATCCGTGTGAAGTTCCCTCTCATCATAACCACCCATAATATCACCTAAAACATAACACACCCTTCCAGCAAAAGCGTCAACAAAGTCCTATGCACTTGGTGACATACCAGCGTCCTTAATAGTGACTCTATTCAAGGCTCTAAGATCATGGACCACCCATAATTTTCCATTCTGCTTCTTTACACAGAACACCGGACTTGAGTAACTAGAAGTTGATTGTTCATATAAACCAGTCCTGACTCTTTCCCTAACAATCTCTACAAAATCCTCTCTGATAGCAACTGGAATCGGAATAGGTTTGATTTTCCAAGGTTCATGACAGACCACAGGAATCAAGTAAGGTTCCCCATAAGAGTGTTTCAATACACCCCTTTCCTCTTCAACAAATGCCACAGATTTCTCCCTCAGCACAATAACTTGCAACAAAAACATCTTTTCTTCTTCTGACAAACACCCATCAGGACCAAAATTAACAACCTTCAACCTCTCCGCAGTCACTCTAGCCATCTCTACAAATTTGGGAGGATTCTTCACCAAAGGGGTACAGTATGAATCTCTTGACAAAGGCGGTCTCTTCAAAGGCAGGTTCAAACCCACAGGCATAGGCTCATTGACAGGCCTAATCTTCTGCGCCACCTTCTTATATTTTGCCACTCCACCTTCCACTTGAGGGATCTTCAGGACATCTTCACCACCAGACCTGGAACAAAAACCAAGGGTTTCCCCATTGCTCACATGTGTGGCCAAGGTAATGTTTTTGAAAGGTGTAGAAGAAACCCTAGCAGTGCACAATTGAGAGGACTTACTTTTAGACCCCAATCTCACCACTCCACCGCTTTTCCACAATCCCAAATCTTCATCTCCACTTCCATCTTCTAAATCTTCAAATCTTGATTCATCATCAGAATCAACTCTTCTTAAATATTGCAGTTTATCCTCTTGCTGGAGGCCCAAAAATAGATCTTGATGATCTTCCTTCTTCAATATCTTCTGCAGTTTAACCTCATGCTGGAGGCTCAAAAATAGATCTTGTTGATCTTCACAAAAATATTTTGAATCTTCTTTCTTCATTATCTTCAGATTTTTTTCTTGATTTTCTTGAATTATTTTGAAATTTTTATCTTCTTTTCTTGAGTTTTCTTCTGACCTACAAAAATAACCAGGGCTTTCTCCAATGCTCACAGGTGTGGCCCAGGTAATGTTTTTGAAAGGTGTAGAAGAAACCCTAGCAGTGCACAATTGGGAGGACTTACTCTTAGACCCCAATCTCACCGCCCCAAAACTTTTCCGCATATCTTTCAATAAAGATATATAACCAATCTTCCTTTTTGAACTTGAATTAAAAATAATTAAAAATCTTGAAAGAGAACAGAGACTTGATAAAAAATTTGATGAATACTTGCAGAGAAGAGAAACATTTAAAAGAGAAAGTTAAAAATCGACTTGGTATATCTCCAAGGGAGATGACCTACTACAACCTGGGATTTCCTCATCTTGGGGAGAGGTTGTAGCACTTGGGTGATCAGCTCTCATCACTCTAAAAAAGACAGACTCTCAATAGAGCCTGAGCCACACTCCGAAAAACCAGAGGCAGCACCAACTTCTCTCCGTCTCCTGCAACAATCCATACACTGTCACATTGAAGATAAGCCAGGCCTGGTCTCCCAACCATCCTCTCCAGGGGATGATAAGCTCAGGTGAAGTCTTCTTTCATCTTCACCAGTTAACTCCAAACTGATTCCCAGTTCATATTGATAGCCAATTCTTGCCTGGAAATCCATCAAGAATGGCCACCTAAAACTGCTTTTACATTACCTTTAGCAATGTAAAAATGAACCTTCCCTGAGGCTCCACCAACATCTAACTTCACAATTTCGGAAGTTCCGACCAATTCAGTGACATGGCCACCAATCCCTCTCAAGTTTCCACCAATACCAGTTTTGATGGGGAGGCCCAAATGAGTTGCCTCAAACAAGGAAATCAGGTTTATCTGTGAACCTGAATCCACCAATTCCCTTACCTCCCTGCCATTCAGAGTGACATTGACATATCCCAGAGGAGCAGAAAAATGAGTTTCCAACCCCTCACCAAACTTTTCAGCAGAATCACAGATGTATTCCACCTCCCCAGAAGACACCCTTCTCCTGGTCAACAACTTCTTTTGCATATCAGCCAACCCCGGACTGATAGCATACAATTCCCCATAAGATAGGGAAACCTGACCCTGATTCATCCTTTCCAGGACAGAGTCCATAACATTAGATTGACCAGAAACCACTGGCCTCTCAAAGTGAGCCCTTGGCTTCACTACCTTGGTCCTAGAATTTTCCTGAGAACCAGCACCACCAACAGATTTACCATCCACAGGAACCAAACCTGAACCCTCACCAGACCCTCTAACTCCAGCAGGCTTTGGCAATGAAGACAAAGGGACATCCTCCTCAGAGTCAGAATCAACATCCATGGGCATTGGCTCACCATTCATGTCCAGTGCGCCAAAACTAGGGGGGCCCATATTAGCAATCCCCTTCTGCATCTTGTACAGCTCCTCTTTGCTGTACTTCCTCCTAGCTGCACCCAGCTTAGGATCCGCTTTAGAAGCCTTAGGCTTTGGTTGGGCCTGAGAGCTGCTCTTTGGCCTTCCCACCTTACCTGCCTCTACATCATACACACCAGCCAAGCATTCACCACTTGACTGTCCACCACAAGAATACAACGCCAAACCACCAAAGGAAGTAGAAAAAGAGACCTTATTGACCTCCTTCCCCTTGCCCTTGAAATCCTCATTTTCTTTAGCAGAAGACTTCCCCTGATCAGGAATCTCCTCAAACCTTGGCCTCCTTTGGTTGAGAACACCCCTCCTCCTGACCAAATCCACAGGAGCCTGCCCCTCACTGGGCTTAACAAAAGAACTGTCAGGGAACTTAAAAACCCTGCCATCAAACTCCACTTTTCTTTCAGACACATCTCTGTTCAACGCCCAAAAATCATTGGAACTGTGCCCCCTCCTACTGCAATAAGAGCAAACCCAAGGATCACTCCTTCCAGCCCTCCTTTCAAACTCTCTAGGCTGAGAAGGTGCTTTGTTGACCTTCTTAGCCTCCTGCACAAAAATTTGAAGCTGTTTTGTCAGGTCAGCTAACTGTTCCACCATTGGGTCCTTCTCCTGTTTTGGAACCTTCACCAAATTCTTCTCCTCCTTTTTCTCCCTAACTTCCTCATCAGCCAAAGCCTCACTGACTTTGCTGACATACTTGGTACACCCCTCCTGATAGGTGTCCACAGCCAATCACTTCAAATGGGCCTCAACAGCCTCCTTCACCTTATCCAAGGCAGGCAACTTCTGATCCCCATTAGGAAGAGTTTTCATCAATTCCTTTCTTGAAAACTCCTTCAACACATCCATCCTGAGATATCTAGCCAGGGCAGACCAAAAAACATCCTTGGCAGCATTTTCATGTGCCAGCTCCTCCACTTCCACCAAGTATTCCACCACACGATCGAATTGCAGCAGAAATTTTCTGTAACTGTGTAAGTTACCAAAACCACCATAAGATTTCCATTCACTGACAACCTTGTTCAGATTTACCATAGTGAACCTGACACCCCATCTATCAATCATCTTCCTACACAACAATTTCCAATCCCTCTTCTTGTAGCCAGAAATGGCCGCAATCTCCTTCTCCACTGCCCTATCACCAATGAAGAAAATAATCTGCTTCACCATGTCCAGGTAAGAAGCACCATCCACACCAGCAGCAGTTTCATACTTCTCCAGAAACCACTTCACATCCTCTCCATTAAACTTGGTACCATCCCAAGTTTTAATCCTAACACATTCCCTAACCATCACAGCAGGAGGACCATCCCCCCCACTGACAGTCACCACAGGAATAGCAGAACCGGAAGCCATTCTTCCAGTCCAAAACACCAAAAAGAGTCAGCCAAAGAAAACAGAGATTCCAAAGAACTAGCAAGTTCTACCCCACGTTGGGCGCCAGAAATGTAGACAATCCTATAGTACTAGCTATAGGCCTTGACCAAGGGAGTTGGAGAAAAACCAGAGAGAAAATCCCCTGTCCCTTTAGAAAAATAAGTGAGATTTACCTGCTACAGTAAACTGGTTCCTGTTTTTCTAAAGAAGCTTTTCCAATACACTTGACTGCTTGATGAGCCAAGAAAGTAGTCACCAGACAGATTACCAGACCAAAGAACTGAAATGTAGACCAATGTCCGCACCAGAGACAGCAAAGATACTTGATGTAGGCTGCAAATCCACACCAGAGACAGCAATAATACTTGCTATAGCTTGCAAGACTATAACAGAGAAAACAGTTGCCAAATTTAAGTTAAATGAAGAACTCACTTGCAACAAACACAGCCAATTGTGGCCAGAAAACAGTGAAAACTGAGTGAGGAACAATGATATCACCTCCGGATGGTTGTATGATGATTAAGGTTGCCCCAAACTGTCTTATTCACTATCTACACACAGACCACTATCTAAGAGCCCATGCACACCCACCAATCTGGCGCCTGTACCCACCAAATTGCATAAAAAACCCTCCAGAAGCGCTCCCCAGCCTTCTAAAACAGAGGCGGGCGGGCCACCCGACGTCAGAGGTGCCGCCTGAAGCGGCACGGCCTCCCTGAAGCCAGAGAACCACTAAAAACACCCAATCTACTTAGAAAAACTAACTACAACTACTAAAACCTTTAAAACATGGAATTTCACTATAACAACATTAAGACATGAAATATAGAGGAAAATTAGCTCTATCCAACGGTACTAAGCACTTGACCCTAAGACTTAAGGTTAGCCCATAAAACATGAAAAACAAAATTAAACAGCTATCTTTTTAAATAAAAAATGAGGAATTGACCCCTTAAAACTTAGAATATGAAAAATTTTTACAGAACATAAAATATAGAGAAAAACCGGGGCTATCCAATGATAGTACCCACATACCCACAGACCCAATTTCTACGGAATAAAACCAGCAAAATACCTAATTCCTTAACTGATGTCAATTAAGACATGCACAAACAACACCAAATTGCACAACAAAGGCCCCTGCCAATGTTGGAAGACCACAACGTGTTCCAGTTAAGAAGCCTTTTCTCAACAAGGCCCATAAAGCAAAACAGTTGAAAATGAAAAAGATCATGCTCATTGGACTGTTAATGATTGGAGAAAGATCATCTGGTAAGATGAATCTTAATTTTAGATAGGTAAAAGTTTATCCTCTATTCTTATTTGGCTTAGAAAGGATGAAAAATACCTTGATCAATGTCTTTAACCCACATTCAAGAGTTTATGAACATAAAAAATGGTTTGTAGTGAATTTTTCACAAAACAAAACTTTGCCTCATCTTTTGACCTTCTAAACACAGAAAATCTGCCAATTTCATCAACAATGTATACAATATTACTCTTTTTCCTTTTCTTAAGAAGAAAGACCCCAAAAATATCCTAAAATTAATGGAATAAAAAACCCCTGGGCATAAAGACCTTGCATCCCAATAATTCCAAGAAGAACATAAAATTAATTAGATAGTCTGGCCAGCTCTATATCCAGACCTAAATCCTATTTAGAATTTCTGGAAAGATCTCAAATGTGATGTGCATGATAAATACAAGCCTAAGAATGTAATTGAAATTCAAAAAACATTAAAAAACACTTGGGGCTACTACCCAATAACTAAATTAGAGAATTAAGTCAACTCAATGCCTTCAAGGATGAAAATGGACATTGATATCCATGGATGGTAAAATTCTTGGTAGCTTACAGGAGTCAAAGAGAGGGAGGGAACTTATTTTCTTTTTGAATTTATTATTATTATTTTTTTTGAAATATCTTTTTGGGGAGAAATTCTATAATATCTGAGCTATCTAATGATATGTATTTCTTCTGGATAAAAAGATTATTTCTCAAAGTTGAAAAATTTCTTTTTTGGATTTCATTTTTTTTTAATTTCTTTATAGTTTTTTTGTATTTATATATGGTTATATTGATTAGAAACATGCTTTTAAGCCAGAATGCAAAACTATAAGTTTTTTTGAGAAATATTGAGTGAGTGGCATCAAAAAATTACTCTTCACATACTTTTTGTAGGGAACTGTACATAAATCACACACACACCACACAAATTAATTACACCACCTACTAGCAACATGCAATGGGGGCAAAACTTTGTCACATTTGAATTTTGGGTTTCAAATTCCTGATTGCAAAAAGTGACATAGAGTCTTACAACAATGTGTGACATGGTTACCTGCACTTGTCATGTTTTGTTTGTGGGACTTTATGTCTTGTAAAGAAGAGTGACATAGTGTCTTGCACTATGTCACATTTTAGTGCAGGACATTGACATACAAAGTTGAAATGTGATGCACTTTTGTTGGCAAACCCTAAGGGATCACAGGCAAAATTGTGTCATCTTTGAATTTTGGGTGAAAATTTCAAGCACTCAAAACAAGACATGGATTCCTGCAAAATGTGTGATATTTTGACAAAAACTGTGTCTTGTTTTATTGCAGAACTTGATGTCTTGTAACAATGTCTGACATTGTGTCTTGCATTATGTCACATTTTCTTGCAGGACATTGAAACACAAAACACAAATGTGACACAATTTTCCCACCAGTGATGTGTGACATGAAGCATGGCTTGTGTGCTGTGTGTGAGATCAGATGTCCTGTTTTATTATGAGACATTTTGTCATGTTTTTCATGCAGGAAATTGCCACCCAAAATGCAAATAGGACCCAGTTTTTCTGGAAATGTTTCTTGACATCAAGATTTAATGATTATAATTCAAATATATATATAGATATTGACAAAAATTGCTTTGAGAAAAGTATCTAAAAGAAAATAATTGAGTCACATAACCATCACAAAAACACCTGGAACCTGCTAGCAGGTGCTAATCCCTCAATCCATTTGTGACAAAATAATAACTCAGATTGGATGCCACACTAGTTAGGATTCCCAGTGTTCAGTGAGCTGTCTTGCCAGAAAAATTACAGCTTATTTAGAGCTGAATCAAATAAAAGATAGGTATTGGAGCCTGTGATCAGATTCCCACATTTATTTCAGGTGAACATGATTACTTGAAAGGAAGTAATCAGAGTTGGATGGCTGGGGATAGAATAGGGGAGCTGCAGGAATGACAGTAATGTAATAAGGGATGGTCAGATAGTACTGGGCACAGAATATATGTGGGGTGGGATAAATTGGATTTCAGATTTGGAAGGGATTAAATGGGGTCAAAAAGTCAAGGAGAAGAGGGGCTAAACATTTACCTGAAAATAATAAAGTAAGGGAAAGTGGGGGGACTAAAAATTTGGGACTAAAGGAATGGAGAATAGAGTGAGAGTGAAACAGCAGGAAGATTTCAAAAGGATTAAGAAGAGCTAGTAAAGGTGTATAAAGTCTCCAGACATATAAAGAGGAAACAAAGGATCTACTAAATAGTCTAAGGAGGATATGAAGATCTATTATATGGGGAATGGAATACAGATTAGTGTGGTCTGGAGGGTGGACAGAAAGTTGAAATGCATAAATGCATGAATATTTTTTAAAAATTTGAAATAGTAAGATAAGGGGGTGTAAATTTTAAGACCTAAGAAAGTGGACTACTACTAGCTCTAACACTATTCTGAGACAGGAAAAAATATGCTGGATAAAGCAAAAGAAGTGAGACTAACTAAGACTGACTATTGTGGGGCTACTAACAGTGAGGGAAGATGGGACAGACTATTCTAATCTAGCAGTGAGACTAGAGAGTAACTTGATTATTAGATAAGCTGTCCAATGAAGAGTGCTCCACAGAACTTGACCCATATAACCCCTTTACGCAATATCCCCTCTTCCACCTTTCACAAAGAATAGCGCCCATAGGGCAGCTCCTCCTCACCTCTTAATCAAATCCTAACATTACCCCCTCTTTTACCCCTCCTTCCCTTCATGCTCCCTCTCAAACTCTTTCAACTTTTCCTTAGAATTCACCAAGTTTTCCACCAGTTCCAAAGACCTATCTCAAACCTCATATCCTTTACAATGCACCAAGTACTGAACCTTTCCCCTGTACACCCTCTTAGAAACAACCTTTTCAACCTCAAACTCCTCTTTCTTTCCCACCTGGATTTGTGCCAGTGGCTCTTCTGGACTTGATGGGATTGTATCTTCTTTATGATTTGTGAGAAATGAAATGTTGAGAACTGGATGTAATTGCCCCATTGAGATTGGTAGCTCCAGCAATAAGCTGAGTCAGATACCTTGCATTTGAATTTGAATGGACCTACTTGTGATCTAATTTAGCACTGGGGCACAATGTGGAAAGGAAATGTGAGCTTATCCAAACCTTGTCACCTACCTGTAGTGCATAATGCTAGGTTTTTCCTTGATCATTATGACACTTTATTGCCTTCTGAAATAATTTGAGAGCTTCTTCTAGTTCTTGACATATAGGTAATATTCTTTTAATCCTCTCTTCTGCTTCTCAGACTTCTAACATGTATTGGGTACCAGTTGATATTGTTGGTTGATATCCATAATTGGAATAAAAAGGTTGCATTCCTGTTGCAGAATTTTTCTGGTTATTGTATGAGAATTCAACCAGTAGAAAAAGCTGCACCGAATCATTTTGATGATAGTTATTGATATGATTCAAATATTCTTTAATTGCTTTATTTACTATCTCAGATTTTCCATCAGTCTGTGGATGTAATTCTGTTGACAAGATGGGCTTAATGTTAATTTGCTCATACATTGCTTTTAAAAAACTACAGTTAAAATTACTTCCCCTATCTGATACTATAATTTCAGGAAATCCATGTAATTTTCAGACATGCTCCACCATTAAATCTGAAATACCCTCTGATGTAAACTTGGTAGTAGTGAGGAAGAAGTGTTCCATCTTGGTGCAGCAGTCAACTACTGTGAGGATAGCATTCTTTCCTTGAGACTTGGGTAATTCCACTATAGGATCATAGGAGATCTCCTTTCATGGTTTCTTGGCAATATTTAGTGGGGTCAGTAATATTTTTTGACTAAACTTGTTACTCTGGAAAGAGTAACATGCCGCTACATAGTGCTGGATGTATGCCTTCATGAAATTCAAATAAAATTTGCAATTTAACAACTCCACAGTCTTCAGCCATCCTGGTTGTCCAGCCATTGGGGAGTCATGCCTTTATTTGACTACCTGCCTCATGAGCTCCTCATTATTTGGTAGAAATATACTCCCATTCCAATACAGTGCTCCCCCTTTTAGGTGATACTCTTCCAATTCTTTCCTTACCAATACCTCCTTTGATAACAGCACCTTCACCAGCTCCTGAACTCCCTCATTTTTTTCTGCCCCCTCCTTACCCATTCCATCAAATACTCATCCTCCAATTCAACCTTTCCTAGGATTATCCCCTCTTCAAGTCCCCCCTTCAATAATTTTATGCCAACAGTATTTATCTAGCCTGGTTCTAGGCACAAGTAGCACATCATGATAGCACATCATTTTTGCCACTTTTTTTCCCTGTTTGGAATGTAACAACAAAATTAATTATGCTTAGCAGTTTGCTCAGTGTGCATGTCAGTAAGTAAACTTTTTAGTGGTCAGAAAGGTTTCCAAGCTTCTATGATCCATGTAAATAATATCTTGTAACTAGTGAGGCCCTCCTTCAAAATAGTGGCCCCAGTTGTTTACCACTTTTACTAGTGCCAATAATTCCTTATCATATATTTCATAGTAAAATTTGGAACCTAGTGCAAAATTTGAGCAGTTGCATTCCACAACTATTGGCTTTAATAAGTCAGGGATTGCATGAATAGGGGCTGTCACAAATTGGCTTTTCAGGTAGTTGAAGGCATCTTGTTGGCTACTCATCCAGATAAATTTGGCTTCCTTCTTTGTGAGGTCTTGCAATGGTCGGCAAATGTGGAGTAATTTTCAAAAAAATGGTGGTAGAAAATCTCAAAGCCTAGAAATGACTGGAGCTCTTTTAATGATGCTGGTGTCAGCCATTCTGTTTCTGAATTTAATATCTCCTTGTCCATTTTCACCTTATTCTTTGGAATGTTCATACACAGGTAAGTAATTTAACTCACTGAGAAAACACATTTCTCCATTTTTAACCATACCTTCTCCCCCCTCAAGCACTGAAAACAGTCCTTTACACGTATCTAGTGATCCTCCATTGATCTGGAGTAAATCAAGATGTTGTCCAGGTATACCACTACATCTATCCCTATTCTGTCTCTAAAGATTATGTTGGTAAAGTTTTGGAAAGTAGAAGGTGCATTACATGGACCAAATGGAATTACCAACCATTCAAAATGAACAAATTTGGTGCATAATTCCAGTTTGTGCTCATCACCTTATTTTACATGTACGTTGTGGTAAACTTCACTAAGGTCTAGATATGTGAAGATCTCTGCACCTTGAAGACTAATAATAAGCTCACTAGTCAAAGGAAGAGGATATTTTTTCATTACTGTCAGTGTACTTAACCTTCTGAAATCCATGCAAAGTCTTAGTGAACCAACCTTTTTTCCTGCAAAGATCACAGGGGCAGCCCAGGAATATTTCAATTCCCTAATAAAACCATTCTTTAAATTCTCATCAATCATCTCTTTTAGCACTGTTTACTCTAGGGTTTATAATGGGATTTTGCAGCTGAAATGAGGTGTCACTCTTTGCATCAGATCAATGGAAAAGTTGTACAGTCAATGAGGTGGAAGGGTCTTGACTTCTCCAGCCTCAAACAGCAGTAAGAGCTTCCAATAAGCTTCAGGGACCATTTCCTTGAGGCCTTTTTTTGGCTTTTGAGGACTGGACCTTGGCTGAAATCTTGGCTGATATTGTCATGCACCATGTGACACTCAAAGCAAAAGTCAATCTTTTAATCCAAAAATCAGTACACAAATCAGTACACAATGTGCTGAAAGAAACATCTACATAGAAACTGGTTTTTACATTTGTGTTTTTTTATTTGAACATGCTAGAAATTGTGCCATCTAAACCTTAAATCTAAATTGGTGAATCATATGCTTATACTTTTCAACCTTAAGTGAATGCGCAATGTATTAGTGCTAGGATCAATGATATATTTTCAATGTTGAATTATTGTGTGTATGAGGGTAATAAAAAGTCTGTGATTAAGAATAGGAATAAGGTTAAAGGATCTGTGGGTTATATTGGAGGTCCAGTGATAAAGTAAGGACAGTTTTTTTAAAGTGGCCAATCACTGCAAAAAATCAAGTGGCACCTGCTAGCAGGTTCCTATCCCTATATTCATTCTTGATTTGAGAGTAAAGTTGATTTGATGTTGCGCAAGATAGTGTGCTCATTTTTCAGTGCACAGTCTTTCAAGAAGAATCACAGCTGATCTGAAATTGAGTTAAGTCAAAGATAGGGATTGGAACCTGCTATCAGGTGCCCGTGTTTTTTTTCTGGTGAATGCGTGGTGGAGTTATCTATATAATTAGGTGGATTTGGTTTGATACTCCTTAGAATTAAATTATAATATTGTTGTGATAGTAGTTAAATTTATATAAGGCTATTAATGTTTCTTACCTTTCTTAATAATTAATTTCCTTCAATCTTAAAATTCCCTAAATACATTTGATTTTTAATTTCCAACTATTTTTGAGATTAACTTTAATATTTAGTTTCATTGTAAATTAAATCATTATTAATCTCAAACTTATATCAAATCAGTATTAATTTATCTTTGAAATATCTTTGAACCACTCCCTCAAAGTATTCCTCTGTTCTTTGAAGGAGTCCTCAATCATCTTTGCCAATCTTAATTACTCAGGAACACCCTCAACTTTGTGAATATGCCATCTAGTCACAGATATTTTCAAAGCTTTTGCATCACATTCCAATTCCTCCTCTTCCTTTAGTGACCCCTCCAATTCCTGAAACTTAGCATCAAGAGAAAGTGTCAGCTCTTGTGACAAGTTTACTGATGATAATGAAACACCAGGAGACTTGCCAGTAGGGGGTTTTTTGCATATTCCCTGCACTGCCACTCTTTTTTGTCACACCAAAACCTGAAAAAAACAATTTCTATTACTTCTCATCGCCCACCTGGGGATCCATCAAACATAATTAGATACCTAGGGTGGTCAAATTTTTCACTCTTCATTTTATTTCTCTGTAAAAATATGTTAGAAATAAAACAGTCTGTGACCCTGCAGTGAAGTAGGGCTTGTACATTTGATTTGGCATCAAGGCTCATTAAAGGTAAGTTCAGTATAGTATTCTTATCATTTACTTCAATTGGCTTACATTCAGATAACTCTGCTACTTAATCTACCTCAAAATTTCCCTCTAACCTGCTCAAGGAGGACACAACCTTCTCTCCCAAGCACTTTATTTTACCTGCACCTTTCCTGTGCTATCCCCCACCTCACTAACCCTTATTTTTCCCCTACACTCCCTTTCCAAATGACCACCACTCCCACATTTGAGACACATCCCTCTTCTTATATGGATCTAGTGTTCCTCATCAGACAACCTTCTTCTTCCACTAGTGCTTCCTGTATTTACTGCATTAATATCCATGGCATTTGGGTCCCTGGATCTGTCCCTACTTGATGAGGCATAGCTGTGCAACTGATGAGCGCCACTCTAACCATCTATTTGATAATATGTAAGCTTGTTATCAATTTGGATAGCCAGATCCATGAGTGCTTCAAGGGAAGTTGGAAGAGGGTGGATGATTAGGGTATTTTTTATTTTTTATGAGAGCCCATTCCTGAAGTGAAAAATGAGTGCCCTTTCTTCCCATGTTGTTTCATAGCTGGTGTGGCCCTGAAGTTCCAACATGTTGTTGTCCACTGAATGTTTTTGGTGTAGTTGGTTTATCCCATTCTCTGAGGTTGTGGCCATATCAGGGGTCACCAAAAGCTAACTCAAATGCATCCATGAACTGGTAGAACATTGTTGCTGACTGAGAGTTTTCTAGGAGCTCCTTGGTGTATGGCCTTGCCCAGTGTGCTTCCTCATCTGTGAGGTACAATATTTAAAAACTAATCTTTGCTTTCTTGTCTGGGAACTGATGCCTGTTGAGCAGGAAAAAGAGGTTTACCTGTGACGCATACCAATCTTCCTGGGGACCTTATTTTCCATAAAAGATTTCTGGGACTGCAATTCTTGGGCTTTAACAAGTGGAGCTGGTGTTATAAGCAATGCCTGTGCCTTAGCTTCAGCAGTTTCCAGCTTTGCTTCAGTGGGGCCGTAATATGATGGCCTTTTTATCTGCTAGATGTTCCATGAGTCTGTTTTTCTGTTCTTGCAAGTGTGCCATTTTTTCTTTTGTTACATAGAGGGTTACTTCATCAGTTTAACCTGAGGTATTCATTTTTCTTCATTAGTGTGCCAATTAAGATCGGACAAAAGTTTATAACCTAAGGAGGTGGACTACCACCAGTGCTAAAACTAACCTTAGACGAGACTGACTATGCTGGATACAGAAGTGAGACTAACTAAAACTGACTATTTTGGGGCTACCAAAATTGAGGGAAGATGGGACAGACTATTCTAATTTAGCAGTGAGACTAGAGAGTAACTGGATTACTAGATAAGTTGTCCAATGAGGAGTGCTCCACAGCGCTTTACCTATATAACCCCCTTATGAAATATCCCCTATTTTACCTTTCACACTCCATAGTGCCCATAACACTTCTCCTCCTCAACTCTCAATTAGATCCTAACAGTAAAATATTGACATATATGCCATTTAAGCAAGCCACAAAAAAGGTACCAAGTAATTAATTTTAATTAAAATTACACCTGTGAATAAAAGGTATACTTCAACAGCCTTTTTTTTCTCTAAACCACAATCTGTTAGGTACATCCAAGTCTTTCAAGCACTGAATCCCCTTGTCATGATTAATCAGCGCCAGGAATGCACATGCCCATACCTTGAAAACTTTTATCAACTAATCTTTAAAGGCTCATTTATACCTGCACAGTAGACTCTTCATCAAATCTTAAGGCCCCACTAACATCATACTCCAACCTTTGATTACTCCTGCCCATATTTGTTCCTCCAAAAACTAACATGAGTCCTTCACTTCACCAACAGCTTCAAAGAGCCACTAATTTTAAAGCCGTTGATTTAATGGTTGATTTTGACACATATTCCAACTCTGAGTAAGAAATGCTATATATGAGTCACCTGTTAGAGAACCTCTGTAAAAAGACTCTTACTGCTACCTTCCTGTAAGCAGAATCTAAGGGAGTTGAATAAACCTAATAAAGCCCTGTCCCTTTAAGTAAATTAAGAGTTAGAAATTAACTAAGCTAAGGAGTCTAATTTATATGAAAATACCAATAGACCAATTTTTATTAACAGTTTAGAGATGACTTATCTGTGTTTTTTATGTTATGAAAAAGAAATACAACAGTAATGTTGCACTAAGAAAAGTTATTTAAATGATTGGATTTATATGTTTTTACAAAGTTTATATTTTTATAAAAATATGATATAATTTAGTTCCTGAAGTTTAACCTTTCCAATGATACCGTATATGTCAGCCAGGCTATTCCAGGAGCCCAGTAAATGATATGTTAACTTATAGGACTTTAAAGAGGGCGTAAGAATTGTATTTAATGTATATAAATTAATATTTTATTGCAAAATAAAATTATATAAGTATCTTATTACATATAAGTGTTATATTAATTTTATTGTTTATATAAATTTTTATACATTTAAATTAAACATAATATATTTTATATTCTACAAATAATGGCACATTTTTATGTATTTAATAATTATAAATTTATATTTAATTAATTAAAAACATATATTATAATTATAAGTGTAAAATTTACTTATAATATAATTAAATTAATTATTTATATTTATATATTAAATATCATTTTTATAGTATTAAACAATAAATAATGACGCTTCTTTTGACCCATATTTGTGTCAGGAAAAACTAATTAATACTAAATTGAAATTGATTACTTATTTTGTTGCGTCAAAATATTTTTTGTTTCACTTAAAAATCCTTAAATCAGACTGTACCATCTGTTTTGAATTATTTTCCTCATAGTTCCTATGTTCAAGTCTTGTTTAGTTATTCACTATTTTTACTTACTGATTTGGGAATTAATTGTGGGAAAATTTGATTTTTAATTGGGGTTTTAATTAATTGCTTCATATTTTTCTCTACATTGTTATGTTTCACTTATTCTTTTATATTCTTGTTTCAGCTTATTATAATTCTTGTATTTACAAATATAGTGGCGCTCAGAGGACCCATTGCCTATAAAAAGGCCTTGGATAATCCCCTGTAGCCTCATCACTTATTATACACTCAACAAATTAAATACACTTTTACATTACGTTTATATTCTTTTTATTAGTAATAAAATTCTAATTACAATTCTATATAACAATTGAAAGGTTGCTTTAGGTCTGATAGTGATCACAGTGTCTGCTGCGCATAGCCCTTACATCATAATAATAGTATTATTTAATTAAAACCTCACTTTTGTCACCACTCAAGAAAATTTGTCGTTGCTCCTCTTCAATAAATTAAATAATTTTATTTCTCAAACATCCTTTTCTCCTTGTCCTCCTCTTTTTCTTCCCCTTTTTCTTCCCTCTTCTAGACGACTGACCAAAATCTGGGGGCCTTTCCAAACGACGACGACAATCAAGCCTGGCGACGAACAACAAACGCACGGACCACCTAGCAAAAAAGAAACTTTTGCTGCAACCGTGTTTCGAACTTGAGTTTGATTTCTTAGGTTTATATTATTTTAATTCTTATATTATTTTGAAGTGATTTTTCGATCACTATAGTAAGTTCACCTTTGCACCTCTCACTCATATTACTATATTTTTACTGCAATAACAGTGATTGTGGCTTAATTGCTGATTCACTGAGTGTAAGCGTTCAATTATTGAAATTTTTTTTTCCTAGTTGACCATTATAGAGTGTTAAATCCTCTTAGTCCTAGAAGAATTAAAATTATTAGTAATACAAATTGAATTATTAAATTAATTTTTTTTTATTAATTATTGTTAATTTTGGTTGACTTAAAAGTACTTTGTGCTTAGTCCCAACTATATTGCCATATTTAATATTGGTAATTTAATTAATTGGTCGAATTAACTTGTTTGTTTATTCCCAATTTATCTTTGCAATCCATTTTATTAATTAATTTTTTATAAATATTACTTTATATTAAAAAAAAATTTTTTTTTTATAATTTAATTAATTAAAATTTTTTTTTATTTGGAGCAATTATTAACTAACTTTTATTAATCTTTTTTTTAAAAGAAGTTAGTTAATCTTCCCACAATAATGTCCAAAAATTTGGCTGAAAAAATGGATAACATGCAAGTGGATGAAATTGAAATTGACTATGATGCTGATACTGTGAGTTCTTCTAAAGTTGAACATAAAAAATCTTCTGCTAACATGAAAAATTCACATAATTCAGGATGTAGAAATGACAGGAGAAGTAAACAAACCAAACCCCCTTCCCCCAGCACCACAGAAGGAGGTAAAGCCTCTAGTACCTCAAGAAGGTCTTCCAAATTAATTCAAAATAAAAAAGCTTCCTCTACCACAACAAATCAGCAACCTGTCCAGTCATATAAAAGAGCTGAAGACAGAAAACATGAGGTACAAAGCAAAAGTAGACACCTTGTGGGATCAGGTTCAGGAACTCAGGAACTAAAATCAGGCCCAGGTCCTCCTCAGTTGCCTCACAATCAGCCTCAGTTTCAGGCTCAACCTTCACAGCCACCCAGCTCCTCCAACCAAAATCCAAATACTATGGAAGTAGAGCAATGGAAATGGGATTATCTCATGAGTCACTACCAACAGAATGTGCAACATCCTCCTCCTCATCAGCCTGGCCCATCCAGAACACCCAATTTCCATCCTCCTCCTCATCCCTACCAACAAGGCAGGAGAAAGAAGGCCCAAGAACAATCTCAAACCCAGTCTCAGGGGAAGTTTCCTCCTCTGCCATGGTAAGTAATTTGGTTGATAGTCACTTGGTTATGTTTTCTCATAAGACTTCTTCTACAGGTAATATTATTGAACATGGTGAAAGAACAGTTAAACCTGTTAAAAGACAGCTTCCTGTAACTAGTAGCCCTATTGATGTAATTAGCAAATTGTCATTTGATGAACCTTTACATTTAACTTCTACCTCTTTAATTAATCCTTCTCTTGCAATTAAGAATGATTCTGTTTCCCCTGAAGTCTATACCTTAATTGAGAAAACTTCTGAAGAAATATTGAGAGATACCCTTGATTTTAATGTTGTGAAAGATAAACATTTAAGAGATGTTTTAATACATGAAAGTGATAGATTAAATAATCTACACTTGCATTGTAAGGTAAGTTCTTCTGTAAAAGATACAGCTTATTATAAAATCAAAGACACTTTAAATATTGTTCTTAGCCAACAAAAGCAAATAAGGAGTGACCATAGAGCTATCTCAGATAAAAATATCAATCTGCATAAGACCTTGAGTGAATTGAAACCCCTTATTGAGGAAAATTATTCATTAAAAAGTGAAATAAAGTCTCTACAAAATGAGTTTAAAAAGCTAAAGAATGATTTCCATGCACTGAATACCAAACACACAGTTTCTGAGGACAGAAATGTTTTATCTCTTGCAAAAATAAATGACCAAAAGTCTGAAATTCCAAGGATAAGAAACTATATGTCTGACCTGCAGAAAAAATTTTCAACCTTAACCATCAATAATCATGGTATAAGTGAGAATGCTGCCCATATGCTGCATAGTAATAAAGAAAAAGAACCTGAACAGAGTTCCACTTTTCTTCCTCATATTTCAGCCATTAAGAAAGCTGATAATGAGTCTGTCGAATATTTTTCTACTAGCAAAAAATCTTGTGATGGTCATGTACCAACTGGTTCTGTAAATAATGAAATTTCTGAACACCTGGCTAAACTTCAGGAATTATTAATAATGAATAATTCAAACCAGAAAATGGACCATCCCAGTAGTCAGAAAAATTGGCCTAAATTGGACCAATATCCTACCTTTGATGGTGATTCTTCTTCTGATTGGCAACACTTTATCCAAAGGATTGATAATTTAAAGAGATCTTATAAACTACCTAATGAGGAAATTTTTTCTAAGCTAATTTCTTTGTTTTCCAATGTAGCCTTGATGTGGTATTAATCTGTTCTTTTAGATAACAATCATTATACATGGAATGATTGGAAATCCTTGATTGAGAATCAGTTTGGTGGTTCAAAATTCAGGTTAGCTCAGCAAAGACTGTATGAGAATACTAGATATGTATCCTCCTCTGTTGAAAAGCCCATTGTTTTTCTTATGAAAATAACAAAAATCCTAAGAGCAATCGATCCAAAGATGGATTATGATATTTGGAGAGATTAAATCTTGTATAAGTTACCAAATTCTCTTAGAGATTTGATTGTGGCTAGAACTGAGCATGTAAAGGAAAATTCTTCTTTCATTAATATCTGTAATGAGGTACTACTCAACCATAGATATGAACCAAAGAATTACCTTGGTAAATCTTATAATGATCAGAATAAACCTTCTACAAAGCTCCCAGAAAAATCTGGGAAACCCTCTGCCCCTTTTTCACCTAAAAAATATGCAACAAATACTTGTTATACATGTAGCAAACCGTGGCAAAAGGGCCATGTTTGTGACAAGAAAATTCATCTTGTTGAAAAAAATGAAGACACTGATGAAGTTGAACTTGATGTCAATAATTCTTCTAGTGACTGTGAAATTAATATCTCCTATGACAATGAATCTGTTAAAGATGTTTTAATGTTGGAACAGGATGTCCATTATTTAGATAATATTTCTGAAGAATGTGTATTGGATTTATCTTCAGTAGTAAATGCTGAGATAACTAAAGATATTGCTAACAATTCTATACCTATATCCCCTTTGAAAGCACCAGTTATCATTAATGGTAAAAATGTTGATGTAGTTCTTGATTCTGGTGCTGGAGGAAGTGTAGTGTCTGAAAAAGCTTTAGCTTCAGTGGATAAGGAATATTTGAGTAAATTATTAACTATACCTTCTGAAAAATGGAGAGGGTATGGTTCTACCTTAACTCCTATTGGCAAATACAAAACCTCTGTATTCTTCAAATATAATGGTGGTTTTGTCAGAGCTATTTTTGAATTTGTTGTCATGAAAAATGATAATTTAAGCAGTTGGTTTATTATGGGAAATGATATTTTAACCATGTTTGGTGTGAAATTGGACCCAGCAAATAATTGCTTTACCTTAGGAATGAATGGCAAAAGAAAATTCAAAATTTCCTCTTCTAGAAAACCTTCTGGGCATCTGTTAAAGTCTTGTAACTCACTAATCCAGTGTAAAGGCAGAAAAACAACTGAAATGGATGATTTATTAAATGAAATAAATACTGCTTCTTTTGGTGATCAGTTGACTAGTGAACAAAAGGATTCTATTATTGCCTCTATTACCTCTTTCCCTATGGCTTTTGCTCATGGTTCTCATGTCTTGGGAATTGTTCAGGAAGAGATGAAAATTACCTTATCCTGTAACTTAAGTGATATTCCTCCTAGTCTTAAGAAAAAACCATATCCTGCTTCTCCAACAAAAAGAAAGGATATTGAAGATAATATTGCAACATTATTAAAAATGAATATCATTGAGAAAGTGGATGTCACCCCCAAATATTGTGTCATCTCCCCAGTCTTAATTTCTTATGAAAAAGATAAGGCTAGATTATGTGGAGATTACAGAGCTTTAAACACTTATACTGTTGATGATATTTATCCTTTACCCAGAATTAATTCAATACATGCTACCTTGCAAGGTGCTAAATTTATTAGTTGTCTGGATGGCAATAAAGGATATCATCAAGTTCCAGTGGAGAAAAATTCTCAAAACTTTTTGCTTATTGCTACTCATATAGGAATATATAAGTATGTTAGGATGCCATTTGGCCCTAAAATTGCTCCTTCAGTTTTTCAAAAGGTCATGGATAACACTTTCCATCAGGAAATAATTGAAGGATGGCTCATGGTTTATATTGATGACATCATTGTTTTTTCTAAATCTTTTGATGAAAATATGATTCACTTGAATAGAGTTTTCCAAAAAATGGATGAAATCAATATGACCTTATCCTTAAAAAAGTGTAAATTTGGTTTTCAATCTTTGAAAGTACTTGGCCATGTTGTGTCAGGCTTACAAATTTGTGTAGACCAAAACAAAGTTGCTGCCATTCAAAATGTGAAAGCACCAACTTCTGTAAGAGAAATCCAAAGTTTTTTGGGTATGTGTGGCTATTATAGACAATATATTAAAAATTATCAGGTCATAGCCTTGCCCCTTACAAAACTGACCAGAAAAGATGTTGCCTTTCTCTGGAATAATGACTGTCAAAAAGCATTTGATACATTAAAAAGTTGCTTAATGACAGCCCCTATATTGGCTCTTCCAGATTTTAACAAGCCATTTGTCCTGTATACAGATGCTAGCTTTATTGGTCTGGGTGCTGCCCTTCACCAGAAACAAATTATTAATGATAAATCCTCAGAGGTTGTAATTTGTTATATTTCAAGAACCTTAAGAAATAGTGAATTGAAATATGGTGCCACTCAATTAGAGTGCTTAGCAGTTTTTTGGGCTCTTGAGAAACTTCATTACTATCTAGATGACCAAAGATTTGAATTGGTAACTGAATGTAGTGCTGTGAAGTCCCTCTTAAACCTGAAGACACCTAACAGACATATGTTCCGGTGGCAACTTGCTGTTCAAGAATACAGAGGACGGATGACAATTATCCATAGGGCTGGAAATGTTCACTCCAATGTTGATATGCTCTCCAGATTGCCTCTGCCAAATAATGACTCAAATCCTGCTTATGTACCTGAAGATGATACTGTTCATATCCATGGTATGTTTGTAGTGGATATGGAAGAAGAGTTATTGCAATTAATACTGGATTCATATGAGAAGGATTCTGATTTAAATAAATTGGTTACTATCTTAAATGATCCTAAGAATGCTTCAATTCAAGCATTAATAAAAACTCTTCCTGCAAAGTATCAAAATGCTTTGAGTAAATGAAAGTTTTCTATTGAAGATGGTTATATATATTATAGAAGAAAGCTTACTAATGTAATTGTAATTCCTCCTTCTATGAAAGAAACTATCCTCAAACTTTGTCATGATGACATATTAGCTGGTCATTTTGATCTTGAAAAAACATTGATTAGAATCAAAAACACTGCATGGTGGGCTAATATGTCTGAAGACACAAAATTATATGTTGAATCTTGTGATTCCTGCCAAAAATCTAAAAGTTTAACAGGTAAGAGAGCAGGGTTATTACAACATATTGAAGCACCTAATGCACCCTGGCAAATCATTAATATGGATTTTGTCACTGGTCTTCCTGTTGCAGGTAAATACAGCTTTAACTCTTGTTGGGTAATAGTAGATAGATTCACAAAAATGTGCAAATTTATTCCAACCCACAAAGATGTATCCACCAAAGAATTAGCTTTCTTATGGTGGTCTTACATGTTTAATATTATTGGTTTTCCAAAAGCCATTATCTCTGATAGGGATCCTAAATTTACTTCTGAGTTTTGGACCTCTTTGATGGATATTTGTGGCTGTGAGTTAAAATTGTCTACAGCTCACCATCCTCAGACTGATGGTCTAGCTGAAAGAATGATTCAAACTCTGGAAGATATGATTAGAAGGTATTGTGACTTTGGTTTAGAATATAAAGACAATGACAGATTTACTCATGATTGTGTCACTCTATTACCTGGTCTTTAATTTGCATATAATAGCACTGTTCATTCTGTCACTGAGAAAAAGCCTTTTGAGCTTTGGTTAGGTTATGTCCCACATACTCCTTGTCAGTGTATCTAGTATTTAAGTATGATATAAAAGTATTTATTTATGGTCCTATTACTTATTGATAAATGATTTAGTGATTAAACCTCAGGGGAAGACTAATAAAATAGTTATACTCAAATAAAACTCACAATACTTGGATTTAAATGTGTGCTAGTGGTGGAAAATAGATGAATAAAATATAGTTATAGCTTATATAAAGATAATATCAATTTATAATGGCTTTATAATATATCTTTGAATAATAATAATTGTGTTATAATGTTTGTTTGAATTGTAGTAAGTGAATGATGATAAATAACCGTCGAAATCCCTTCTTACTTATACCCAAATCCACTGGAGTGCACAGACCTTCAATCCAGATGATGTCACTGCTATCCCCGGAAATTACAGCACTGTGAGGGCCCATCACCTCCCCGTGGCGTCCACTTCAAGAAGATTCAACACCCAGACCTCCAGTAAGGACCCTCCATCACAATTAATAATAACACAGACCTATACCATATATAGAAAATCCAGATGAAAGCGGATACCATAAAGAAACAGGTAAAAATAAGCAATCCAAAAGAGATTTAATGAAACTCAAAGCATATAAAGGAAACAAATGAAGTTTCCAAGCCCCAATAACATCCCCAAGCATCCACATTAACCCAGAAATGACCTCCTAACCCATAAATCCGTGAATATCCATCCAAGGAAGCAGATTAAGTTGTCCAAACTGAGTGTATGCGCCTGATATAGATGTTTATGCTTCTGTACGCATTGTGAATCCACTGATTTCGTCCATATGACCTAAAATAAGCAGAAAAACAAAGGTTATAGGCTATTAAGAGGCTAAAACCCACTTATAGACCTAAATATACATAATATACTACATATTTCACTGAATATGAGATTTATGTATACATATAAGCTTATGTATGTCAATAATTACTTTATATCACTTAAGATAAGTATATTATGACTCCATTAACACCTTAATAAGTATTATTAGGCTATGGATAAGCTATTTAAACTACTATAAGTTATATATATGTATAATAATCATATATATAATTGTTTTAACCTTATTTTTAAGATATAAGCTTAATTTACTTAAGGTTATCTTATTTTAAGCATAAGAGATACTCATTCCTAGGGATATCTAGGCTGACACTCCTGCTCAGATTCTCAATAATAAATTACCTAAGTTGGAACTACACCCTGCTGTAAAATCTTTCATGCAAATGCAACAGCTATGCAGAAAACATGCTCAGAACTGTATTGATAAAGCATTTGAATATGAAAAGAAAAGATGGGATAAATCCCATAAAGAATATACATTTAACAAGGGTGATGAAGTGTTGATCTCTACTGTCCATTTCAATTTACAAGGTAACCACAAATTAAAAGATCCTTTTGTAGGACCATTTGTTGTTAAAAGAATGGTTGGTGATAATGCAGTAGAAGTTGTATTGTATTCTCCATATGATAGGAAACATCCTGTTTTTCCCATTTCTTTGCTTAAGCCTTATACTTCCAACAGTGACTTATTTCCCAAAAGAAGGGGAAGACCTAAGAAAAACCCTCAGGAAGTCACAGAAACAGCAGAAATTGATAAAATTCTCATTGATAGAATTATCACTTCTGAAAGAGGTGCTGAATATTTGTTGAGATATAAGAACAAATCATCTGAACATGATGCATGGATACCTGGCAAGGAGATTTCTAATCTGCCTACTCTGTTGAAAAAGTACAAAAAGAAAAAATCTTAGCATTTTTTTTATTGTTTTTTTAGAGTGAGGGAGTGTCAGCCAGGCTATTCCAGGAGCCCAGTAAATGATATATTAACTTATAGGACTTTAAAGAGCGCGTAAGAATTGTATTTAATGTATATAAATTAATATTTTATTGCAAAATAAAATTATATAAGTATCTTATTACATATAAGTGTTATATTAATTTTATTGTTTATATAAATTTTTATACATTTAAATTAAACATAATATATTTTATATTCTACAAATAATGGCGCATTTTTATGTATTTAATAATTATAAATTTATATTTAATTAATTAAAAACATATATTATCATTATAAGTGTAAAATTTACTTATAATATAATTAAATTAATTTTTTATATTCATATATTAAATATCATTTTTTATAGTATTAAACAATAAATAATGACGCTTCTTTTGACCCATAGTTGTGTCAGGAAAAACTAATTAATACTAAATTGAAATTAATTACTTATTTTGTTGCATCAAAATATTTTTTGTTTCACTTAAAAATCCTTAAATAAGACTGTACCATCTGTTTTGAATTAGTTTTCTCATAGTTCCTATGTTCAAGTCTTGTTTAGTTATTCACTATTTTTACTTACTGAATTGGGAATTAATTGTGTGAAAATTTGATTCTTAATTGGGGTTTTAATTAATTGTTTCATATTTTTCTCTAAATTGTTATGTTTCACTTATTCTTTTATATTCTTGTTTCAGCTTATTATAATTCTTGTATTTACAAATATAGTGGCGCTCAGAGGACCCATTGCCTATAAAAAGGCCTTGGATAATCCCCTGTAGCCTCATCACTTATTATACACTCAACAAATTAAATACACTTTTACATTACGTTTATATTCTTTTTATTAGTAATAAAATTCTAATTACAATTCTATATAACAATTGAAAGGTTGCTTTAGGTCTGATAGTGATCACAGTGTCTGCTGCGCATAGCCCTTACATCATAATAATAGTATTATTTAATTAAAACCTCACTTTTGTCACCACTCAAGAAAATTTGTCGTTGCTCCTCTTCAATAAATTAAATAATTTTATTATATTTTATTTCTTTTATTTCTCAAACATCCTTTTCTCCTTGTCCTCCTCTTTTTCTTCCCCTTTTTCTTCCCTCTTCTAGATGACTGACTGACACTATAAGTATATATTTATGAGTTGTTGTGTAATATTTATGAAGTGTTATATGAAAATGTTATATAAATAAGGGTATTACAAAATATATAATATTATGTTAATAAGATGGTGTTCAAATGATATTATGCAATGTTGTTGTTTTATAATAATTTATATGCCCCTACTAATTTTGAGTCTACAGCCTTTATATACATAGTCCAGTCATGTGCACCTTTTATCCCTCTGGAGTTTGTACAGAGTTTGTATGGACTTCCTGACTCAATTAGAGCCTTAAAACCTTAATAAAAAATCTTAAAAAATAATAAATGATAGGGTTGCAAATGGAGAGATCCTCATTAAATTTTAGTAGCCTTTAAAACCTTGTTTACTGAGCTAAAAATCAGTAAAGTAAAGTAAACTATTAAAAATCAGAAATAATCAAAAATAATTTATAAAATAGTTAAAAATATTAGAAATATATTAAAATATATACAAATATCTCTAATGGTTCTTGAGATTTCTGAATTTTTTAAAAAATAATTTTTAAACCTATATCTGCAATCTATAACTGTTAAATAAATATTTCATCTTGACTTGATTATTAGACCCAATTTTCCTATAAAACCATCCATTTTCTTTATAATAAGAATATTTTAAAATTAGATAGACCCTTCCAGTCTCCATAATAAGTATCCCAAGTTCAATTATAGTATTCTAAGTGCCATACTAAACTTTAGACTTCCACACCACTACCTTACTTCCCCAACATCTTCTAATCACCATTAAACACAATATCAGCTTCACAAACTTTCTGAAATTATTGAATCTAGCTTTCAACAAATGTTATAAACTACTTGTTGTGGTCTTAAATAGCTACATGTTTTTATTCATAATAATTTTATGTGAGATAAAAACTCTCATTTTTCACAGAAGGATCATGCACAACAAATCTCTGTGGCACTTTGCCAATTTGGCTCAAATGGGAATAATGTCACCATAACTCATCTTGAGATTATCTTCAGTGTATTTAATAGAAAATTAGATCTAAACACCAAGAAAAACATCATATCCACTTTTTCATTGCAGTCACCACTCATGAAATAGCCCACTAAAAAGACTAGACCAAAAAACTCCATTTTTTCATTTTTAAAACTCTTTATCTTTTTATTTTTACATCTATATGCATCTAAAAAATGTTTTCAACCAATTCATCTTCATTTTTTTTCAATATATATATATATATATATATATAATACCATGCCCTCCTCTGAGATTCACAATGGCAGGGGGTGAGGATTGCCAAATTTTCATTTTTATTTCATAAATTAATAAGTAAACCAGGCCAAAAAGAAAATCAGCCAAGTAAAAGTAATGGAAATAATTATACTACTTGCAAATAATTTCAGATTTAACCAAATTAAAAGAATAAATATTAAGAAGCATTTTATTGTGAACTCATTCAATCAATTAATTATTTGAATGATTACCTTTATACAGCAACAAGACCTGATGGCCAATTACTTAAAGCTGATAATTATTTTTAATGATAGATAAATTATAATTTTAAGAAATAAAAATAAAACTTTTTAAAATCTTATAGCTACCATACTTAGCCTTTCTCCCTAAATTCTTAGTATTCATTGAGCCTTCACCCCTTTATTTAATTAACTGCTCTATCAAACTTTTGCAGATCCAGACTGAAAATCCAAAATGAGTAAAAATTTCACAAGATTCAAACCTGAAGGATACTTATCCAAAAATTATTTTCAGGTACTTTAATTAAAGATAAAATCAAATATTATTATCAGAAAAATATTTCAGAAGCCCTATTATTTAAGTGTGTAAGATCAAAGCAGATAAATGTGATATTGTGCAAAAAAAGTTTCAAATTTAAAGGTTAATTTCTCAGCAACCACAGAACCAAATTTAAATTGTTTGAGAAAAATAAAAGTTAGGCTACTGATGATTTTTTAGTTTAAATAAAATGATATTTGAATAAACCTAACCCTAATTCAGACTTTTTATTTCCAACTTTCACAAAAATTTGTAAAGATATAGTGAAAATGACAACAAGCACCAGGAAAAAACAGGGGGGGGGGACATGCATGCAAGTCCACAATAATTTTTTTTCTTTTGACTGAATTCATCCTGCATATGACCAGAATTCAACCATTGATTGACCATTGATTTAACAGAACTCATTCAGTAACTTTTCTTTATCTTTGTTTAACATTTAAATAAACCTGATTTTCTCTTCTCCTTTGCTTTAAATGTTATCACAATTCTATGAAATGATAATTTTTTACCTTACTCACTTTCTAGCATGCCAAAATATCATATTATGTGATTTTTGAAAATTTTTACTTAACTTAATTATATACTTCTATGGATATAATCTTATAAATTATCTCTAAAATTTGACAATTTTTTCATGAACTCATTTTAACCTCAAAATATCAAAAAGCATTATTATTACAATATTTGAATGATTTCATTGGGTTAATTTTTTTGCAACACAATAATAGGAGAAGAAGGAGAAGAAGGAGAAGAAGGAGAAGAAGGAGAAGAAGGAGAAGAAGGAGAAGAAGGAGAAGAAGGAGAAGAAGGAGAAGAAGGAGAAGAAGGAGAAGAAGGAGAAGAAGGAGAAGAAGGAGAAGAAGGAGAAGAAGGAGAAGAAGGAGAAGAAGGAGAAGAAGGAGAAGAAGGAGAAGAAGGAGAAGAAGGAGAAGAAGGAGAAGAAGGAGAAGAAGGAGAAGAAGGAGAAGAAGGAGAAGAAGGAGAAGAAGGAGAAGAAGGAGAAGAAGGAGAAGAAGGAGAAGAAGGAGAAGAAGGAGAAGAAGGAGAAGAAGGAGAAGAAGGAGAAGAAGGAGAAGAAGGAGAAGAAGGAGAAGAGGAGAAGAAGGAGAAGAAGGAGAAGAAGGAGAAGAAGGAGAAGAAGGAGAAGAAGGAGAAGAAGGAGAAGAAGGAGAAGAAGGAGAAGAAGGAGAAGAAGGAGAAGAAGGAGAAGAAGGAGAAGAAGGAGAAGAAGGAGAAGAAGGAGAAGAAGGAGAAGAAGGAGAAGAAGGAGAAGAAGGAGAAGAAGGAGAAGAAGGAGAAGAAGGAGAAGAAGGAGAAGAAGGAGAAGAAGGAGAAGAAGGAGAAGAAGGAGAAGAAGGAGAAGAAGGAGAAGAAGGAGAAGAAGGAGAAGAAGGAGAAGAAGGAGAAGAAGGAGAAGAAGGAGAAGAAGGAGAAGAAGGAGAAGAAGGAGAAGAAGGAGAAGAAGGAGAAGAAGGAGAAGAAGGAGAAGAAGGAGAAGAAGGAGGAGAAGGAGAAGAAGGAGAAGAAGGAGAAGAAGGAGAAGAAGGAGAAGAAGGAGATGAAGGAGATGAAGGAGATGAAGGAGATGAAGGAGATGAAGGAGATGAAGGAGATGAAGGAGATGAAGGAGATGAAGGAGATGAAGGAGATGAAGGAGAAGAAGGAGATGAAGGAGATGAAGAAAGGAGATGAAGACAAATGACAAGGATAAGAGGAATAGATTAATATATTGATTACTTTAAGAGAATATTTTATTAATTTGTAAGTAAAATTTCATTCTCTGTGCTTAAACAAAACAATAATTGATATTAAGGTACTTTTAAATAAAAATTTTAATATTAAATATTTTTTAGTTCTAATAGAGGTCAGTGCGGCACTAATAGTTTAAAAATGAATATTTTAATTCTGTATTTATTTTATAAATTATAAAAAAGGTTATAATAAAAGTAGTTAAAGTTATGAGGCTACATGGAGTTACCCAAGACCTTCATATATACAAGAGGCCATCTGAAGTACCACAAAATTTACATACAAGCTTATTAGTGAAGTGAAACATAAATAAAACTAAAAATAAGCAAATGTATGTGTAAAGGTGATAAAAGTAACTAAAATATATTTGTAAGAGCCAAAAATCCACCAGTTTAAACCAAAACAGCTACAATAAGCTTATTGAGAGAATAAATAAGTTTGAGACACAATAAAATAATATAATTTAATTTAAAACATGTTTTTTAATTATTTAAATAATAATCAATTAAGGTGAAACATAAAAACTATAAAATTTAACACATAAAATTAATGTAATTGATTAATTTAGTATAAAGCATTAATAATTAATTATTTTAAACTACTTTATTGGTAAAAAAATTTTTAATTCAAAATAATATTTATTTTAATAAAATTACTAGTTTTTAAAGTAAAACATTAATATTTATTTAGGAACTTGTTTTAACTTGTTTAATACTTTCATGAAACAATTATGAGTCAAAAAAGAACCCAATAGTTATTTATTATAAGATATGAAGTGTATAAATTTATATACATAATTAATTAATTAATTAAATACATTATAATTTAAGCTTACTACTTATAAATAAAATATAAATATATAATCAATAAATTATTAATTTCTAACTATTAAATACATAAAAAACTCCCAGTTTTTATAGAATATAATTTATTATACACTTATTTAATTCTATATACAACAGGGGGTATCAAAGTTAGGTATTTGTAATTATTTAAAAGATATGTCACAACGTAAAGAGAAAGCCACAAACTTGACATTAACTCTGTAAAAAAAGGTGTTTATGGGGCACAATATGGCATATTTTAAATAATAATCATGGTTGATTTGGTGGCAAAAAAAGCTATTTTGAAATGGGTGATTTCTAACTCATATACCCTCTAATTTATATAGTAATAAAATTTATGTAACCTACATTTTAGTTATATTATCATAAGTTTATTATATAATTTTATTACTCAATATAATATTAATATATATACATAATATGAATAATTTTTCCCCTTTTTCTGGTCCAATAAGTTAAAACAAAACTTACTTGACTCCTGGTACAGCCTGGCTGACAAAAACAAACATCTCATTTACCATATTACTAAGGTACCTAAGTATGCTTAAGCATATGAAAGCTAAACCTGTATTCAGTTACACCAGCAGTTTATGTGCAATTTTTAAAAAAATTTAAATTTATTTGTATTAAAAAATTGACATTTGAAAGCAAATGACGACAAAATGCATCAAAATGTTTCCAATTACACTATATTTAGAGTTTTCTAAGTGAAATTTGACACATGCTAGAAATTCTTAAAAATTTATCAAAATGATTCAAAAATAGCTTTACATTCAACTCAGTATGTGAGAAAATGTAGAAAAAATATTTGATACACAAATATCAAGGATGGTTTGTGCACATTTTTAAAAAAAACTTTAAAATTTTTAATCTGGAATAAATGAAATTTTAAAAATTCTTTGACACACCAATTGATTTGAAATTAGTTTCAAAAATGTGTGGCTAAGTTAATATTCCAGTAGCATATTAATCTCCTTTCAACAAAAACTAAATTTGAAAATAGAGAATAAGGAGTCAAAACTAGAGTTAAATTTAACATTAAGTGGGGCTTGCATGAATATCATTCAAAAATTTTCCTTATCAAATAATTTTTATAAGAAAAAAAAATAAGATATCCAGGGAATAGAAGTATAAAAAAGACAAAAAAATATCTCTATTGATTGAAATATCACCAAAATATAAAAAGTTATATAAGATGAGTTTAAATTATTATTTTTCATCTGGGAAGCCCCCAAAAAGCAATCATCATCCCAATAGAAATTTATCTGAAGTCCTTCCTCACCTCTTATCTTCCTTCTGTCATTCTATTTATTGTTTTTATAATACTATTTCGTGCATTTAAGGAGACTATACTGAATGGAATCAACTTCCTAATCAAGAAAAAATAGAAATGTGTTCCAATCTTCAATGCAGTTTTTTTGTAAGTACAATTTTTTCCCATAAAAATTCCATTAAAAATTCTAACAGAAACTTTTCCAATATCATTTTATTCTACTTTGATCTCTGATCTTCTGCATGGAAACTTTCCAGGAAGGAAATATGCATGGTATCTCCCTTGGGAGAGCCAGTGGAAAAAGCTTTCTTCCAAGTATTTCATAATTTTTAAATTATTTAAAATCAATACATTAAATACCATGATATTTTTGTTAGATATATTATCAAAAATTGTGACCATGTGTATCATACAGGCCAACTTTCAGTATACCCAATAGAGGAGGGTGAAGCTTCATATTGAAATCAAATAGGAGTACTCTATAGGTAGTTTTTTTATCATAAAGAGAGGATAAGAATTTTTCAATTCTCACAGAAATATATTGAGAAGAAAAGGAAGCAAAAGGTCAAAAGTGGATTTCAAAAAAAGGATTTGTAATTGAATTCTTTATCAAGAGTAATGACTAATATTATATCTATTCAAATTTCAAATATCTGTACAAAGATTCTGGTAAATGATTGCAAGGACCTACAAGCAGCAGTACCTTTTATGAATCTGAAGAATTTTTCAGAGATGGACATATACATTTATGAAAATATGAAGGGTGTCCATTAATTTGGTAATAAAAAGAATTTAACATATTTTCTGAAACACTAGATGAAAGGCTTATGGATGTTCAGAGCCAATTCTCCCTCATCAGCTCCTGGTCTTTTAATATTGCGAGGAGGATAAGTGATGGTATACTTGAGGGATATAAGAGAGAAAAGTTTCTCAAAAATTTAACAAAGAGTTTCTGTCAAGGTCCCCTTTTGGTCTAGAAGTTTTGGTACGGAGTTTGTATGAAGATTTTAAGGATTTATTTGAACTCTCAATAATTTGGTACATATTTCTAAATCAAAGATGATTTTACTCAATGATAAGAGGTAAATTTAAAATATCAATATAAATTATAGATTAGAATTATGTCCTTGTAAATACTAAAGATATAAAATATAAGAGATAAGTGTTATATTATAGTTGTGATAATAAAGTAAGGTAATAAAGGAATGAATCAAAAGCACAAAATGGAAAGGCCTTTTATAGGCAAAAGGTGAGAGAACAAAGTACGGGGTTAGAGTCTCCTAATACAAGAGTATGAGAGAAAAAAGTTAAATAAAAGAAAGTATGTTAAATAATAGAATCTACACTAAATGGAGCGTCAATAAAAGTATTGATTTTATTTGAAATAAAACTATGAACCCTTTAGTCCGTCACCTTCTGGTGTGAGAAACATTTGATTTGAAATATAGAATCAATAAAATCTAATTAAAGGAATTTGAAAAAGTAGTTTTCTTTTTATAATTTTATATATATTTTTAATACTAATTTTTATTCCCACCTCATCTGTATTATTGAACACGGTGTTTGGGAGTAAAAATACATGTGGGACAACTACTTATTTTTATTAATTATTTACTTAGTGTACTTAGTTAGTTAATTGTAATTAATACATAAGTCTTTTTTAAATGAGTAATTATTTATAAGGATCTCAAAGGCGTGGCTTCACCTCAGTAAGATAATTAATTATTTTACTGGGTAAGTCTAGTAGCCTGGCTGACACTCCCTCATTCTAAAAAAAACATGAAAAAAAATGCTATGATTTTTTCTTTTTATACTTTTTTAATAGAGTAGGAAGATTTGACATCTCCTTCCCAGGTATCCAAGAATCATATTCAGATGATTTATTCTTGAATCTCAATAAGTTTTCTGTACCTTTTTCAGCAGTGACTATTCTGTCATTTAGAATTTTATCAATTTCTGCTGTTTCAGTGATTTCATTTGGGGTTTTCTTTGGTCTTCCCCTCCTTTTTGGAAATAAATCACTATTGGATGTATAAGGTTTCAGAAGAGATATTGGAAAAACAGGATGCTTTCTGTCATATGGAGAATACAAAATAACCTCAACTGCATTATCTCCAATCATTCTTCTGACAACAAATGGACCAAAAAATGGGTCTTTAAATTTGTTATTACCTTGTAAATTGAAGTGGACTGTAGAAATCAACACTTCATCACCCTTTTTAAAAGTGTATTCTTTATGGGATTTGTCCCATCTCTTCTTCTCATATTCAAATGATTTTTCAATACATTTTTGAGCATGATTTCTGCAAAGTTTTTGCATTTGAAGAAAAGATTTAACACCAGGATGTATATCCAATTTAGGTATTTTGTTATTGAGAATTTGGGCAGGAGTGTTTGGAACATATCCAAGCCAGAGCTCAAAAGGCTTTCTTTGAGTAACAGAATGAACAGTGCTGTTATAAGCAAATTCTAACCCAGGAAGTAAAGTAACCCAATCATGAGTGAATCTGTCATTATCTTTATACTCAAGGCCAAAGACACAGTACCTTCTTATCATGTCCTCCAAAGTCTGAATCATTCTTTCAGCTAAGCCATCAGTCTGTGGATGATGGGCAGTAGAAAGTTTCAGATCACAACCACAAACATCCATCAGAGACATCCAAAATTCAGAAGTAAATTTAGGGTCTCTGTCAGAAATTATGGCTTTAGGAAAACCAGCAGTATTAAACATATGAGACCACCATAAGAAAGCTAATTCTTTAGTGGAAACATCCTTGTGAGTAGGGATAAATTTACACATTTTAGTGAATCTATCCACAATAACCCAACAAGAGTTATAACTGCCTTTACCAGCAATAGGTAATACTGTTACAAAATCCATGTTTATTATCTGCCATGGTGCATCAGGAGGTTCAATATGTTGCATTAATCCTGCTTATTTACCAGTTAATCTTTTTGATTTTTGGCAAGAATCACAAGATTCAACATATAATTTGGTGTCCTCAGACATATTAACCCACCAAGCAGTGTTCATAATTCTGATCATTGTTTTTTCAAGATCAAAATGTCCAGCTAATATGTCATCATGACAAATTTTCAAGATGATTTCTCTCATAGAAGGAGGAATAACAATAAAATTACTCAACTTTCTTCTATAGTATAGATATCCTTCATCAATTGAAAATTTACCTTTTTCCAAAGCCTTCTGGTAATTTGGTGGGAGGGTTTTAATTAATGCTTGTATTGAAGCATTCTTTGGATCATTTAATATGGTGCATAACTTTTTCAAGTCATTGTCCTTATCATATGAATCCAGAATAAGCTGTAATAGCTCTTCCTCCATATAAACCACATATATCTCATGTATATGAATAATTTCATCCTCAGGGTCATAAGCAGGATTAGAGTCATTATTTGGTAAAGGTAACCTTGATATCATATCCACATTTGAGTGAACAATACCAGCCCTATGAATAATTGTCATTCTCCCTCTGTATTCTTGAACAGCCAACTGCCATCTGAACATATGTCTGTTTGGTGTTTTCAAGTTCAAAAGGGATTTAACTGCACTGCAGTCAGTGACAAGTTCAAATTTCTGGTCATCTAGGTAATAATGAAGCTTTTCTAGAGCCCACACTACAGCTAAACATTCCAGTTGAGTAGCACCATATTTCAATTCACTATTTCTCAAGGTTCTTGAAATATAACAAATTACTACTTCTGATACTTTATCATTCATCACTTGTTTTTGGTGGAGGGCAGCACCCAGACAAATAAAACTGGCATCAGTATATAAAACAAATGGCTGAGTAAAGTCAGGTAAAGCAAGAATAGGTGATGACATCAAACAGTGTTTCATAGTGTCAAAAGCTCTTTGTCTTTCAGTATTCCAGACAAAAGCAACATCCTTTCTAGTTAATTGGGTAAGGGGTAAAGCTATGTCTTGGTAATTTTTAATATACTGTCTATAGTATCCACACATTCCCAAAAAACTTTGGAGCTCTCTAACCGTAGTAGGAGCGTTCACCTGTTGTATGGCTGCCACTTTGTTTTGGTCAACACATATCTGTAAGCCTGAAACAACATGACCAAGAACTTTTAAAGAATGGAAACCAAATTTACATTTCTTCAAAGCAAGTGTCATATTTATTTCATCCATTTTCTGGAATACTTTACACAGGTGGTTAAGATGGTCCTCAAATGTTTTTGAGAATATAATGATATCATCAATATAAACCATCAGCCATCCTTCAATTATCTCCTGATGGAATGTGTTATCCATGACTTTTTGAAAAACTGAAGGGGCATTTTTAGGGCCAAATGTCATCCTAATGTACTTATAAATACCCATATGAGTAGCAATCATCAGAAAATTCTGAGAATTTTTCTCAACAGGTACTTGGTGATATCCCTTGTTACCATCCAAACAGCTGATATATTTAGCTCCCTGTAAAGTAGCATGTATAGAGCTAATTCTAGGTAAAGGGTAGATATCATCAACAGTATAAGTATTTAGTGCTCTATAATCACCACATAACTTGGCTTTATCTTTCTCATAAGAAATTAGGACAGGTGAGATAACACAATATTTAGGTGTTTCAACTACCTTTTCAATAATATTCATTTTCAAAAGGGTAGAGATATTGTCTTCAATATCTTTTCTCTTTGTGGGAGAAGCAGGATAAGGCTTCTTTTTTAAACTAGGTGTTATATCAGCTAATGGACAAGACAATGAAAGTTTCATTTGCTCTTTAACTAATCCCAGTTCATGTGACCCATGAGCAAAGGCCATAGGAAAAGACTTTATCAAGTTAATGATGGCATCTTTATCCTCACCAGAAAGTTGTTCTCCAAAAGAGGCATTGTCAATTTCAGACATTAGGGCATGCATCTCCTTTGTAGATCTTCCTTTATATTGAACCACAGAATTACATGTGTTCAATTCTGGTTTTAATAATTTTTTAGGGGAGGAAATCTTAAATTTTCTCTTCCCATTCATCCCCATTGTGAAACATTGGTTTGAGGGATCCAATTTAATGCCATATTTTGTTAAAATATCATTCCCTACAATAAACCAATTGCTTAAGTTGTCATTTTTCATGACAACAAAATCACAAATAGCTCTTACAAAACCATGGTTATATTTAAAAAACACTGTGGCTTTGTATTTACCAATGGGGGACAAAACAGAGCCATAACCTCTCCAATTTTCAGAAATGATAGGCATCAGTTTTGATTTATAGTCTTGATCCACTGAAGCAAGTGCTTTTTCAGATACTTCACTTCCTCCAGCTCCAGAATCCAGAACAACTTCAATGCTGGCTCCATTGATCAAGACTGGTGCCTTGAGAGGGGCAATAACAATTGAGCTATCCTCAAGGTTCTTGACGATCTCAGCATCTTCAACTGTAGATAAATTATTATCATCAATATCAATAGTATTTAAATAATGGATATCCTCTTCCAGCATCAAGATTTCTTGTTGAGATTCATATGAAATATTGCTGGCACAATCACTTGAAGTATCATCCAGTGCTATTGTGTCATCAGCATGCTCCTCTGTTTGTTCTACAAGATTTATCTTCTTGTCACAAACATGGCCCTTCTGCCAAGGTTTGTTGCACTTGAAACAAGTGTTTGTTGCATACTTTTTAGGTGCAACAGGGGCAGAAGGCTTCCCAACCTTTTACAGAGGTTTCTGTTGAAAAGTTGAGGGTTTTTCCCAAGTGGTTCTAGGAATGAACATTCTGGAATCATACTTGTTGTTTAGAAGAATCTCATTACAAGTATTGATGAAAGAAGAAGGTTCTCTGGTGAACTCAGTCCTAGCCACTATCAAGTCTCTCAAAGACATTGGAAATTTATAGAGGATCCTGTCCTTCCATAACTCAAACTCCATCTTTGGGTCCATAGCTCTTAAGATTTTAACAAGTTTCATTAAGAACTCAATAGGTTTATCAGTAGAAGAACTATATTTAGTTTCCTCATACTGCCTTTGTTGAGCCATTCTAAACTTGGAGCCCCCAAATTGTGCTTTAATCAATTTCTTCCAATCTTCCCATGAGTAATCATTTCCATCTAATAGGACAGATTCATACCACATAAGGGCTACATTGGTAAATAAAGAAATTAACTTAGACACAACTTCCTCATCTGGGAGTTTGTAAGAGTTTTTCAAGTTATCAATTCTGCAAATAAATTGTTGCCAATCAGAAGAAGAATCACCATCAAATGTTGGATATTGCTCAAGTTTTGGCCAATTCTTTTGATTTGAAGGAGTCTCCTTAGTACTAGCTTGCTTCTGAGTAAGAAGTAGCTGTAACTTCTCCGATTGGGCTGTAATATCATTGTTCAATCCCTCTGTTGAAAATCCTGGTGCATCATCAGTTTTTGGTGGAAACTCAGTGGTCTCAACAGGTATTTCTGGATCAATTTTTACTTTAGATGAACTAGCCACAGGGGATATTTGAGCGTCCTGCACTATATTTTCTTTCACAGAAATGTCATTCAAAAAAAAATTCAATTTTTCTTCAATGGTTGTTAGTCTTGTTTTCATTCTTGGAAGACTAGATAAACTCTCATTGATAGTTGCAAAATATAACTGATTTTTTTTGAAAAGATGAATAATGGTCATTCAATCTCTTAATATTCATCTTATCTATCTCCAGCTCCTGACAACAGATAGATACAGTATCTTGTAATTTAGACAAATCATTTTTGATATTTTGCCACAAAGCAACCTTCTTTTCATGAGTTTCCTTATAGTTAAACAAATCATCAGAAACTTTCTGCAATTCACTCCTTAAGGATTGATACCCTTGCTCAGTTAATAAACCATTAAACTTCTGAGTTAATTGCATATTGTTCATAATATGATTCTGCTTTGCAATAATATCACTCAAGTACTCATCATTAATCTTTGCTACATCTGGAGTGTTTCTCAATAAGGAAACTGAGTAAATTTCCAGAATCTCATAAAACTCAGGGTCAAGAGTTTCATCAATTACTGCCATATCAGGATTAATCATTGAGGTAGCAATTAAAAGTAAAGGATTAGATACATGAGTGATTTGTCTACTACTCCCAGCCTCTACAGGTCTCAAGGTTTCATCCTCCCTTCCAGATTTACCTGAAGGAACAGAATCAGCTACAAGAAAAGGCACTTGAGAATCAATAGAGGGGCTTACCAAGGCTTGCTGGGTATGACCAAATTTGGCTTCCTTCTTCTTTTGCCTCCTTGATAGGGATGAGGAGGTGTGGGGTTTACCTGGGTGGGTCTTGACGGACCTGCCTGAGTCAACTGATGCTGGTTTTGAGACAGGTTGTCCCACTGGGTGTTTAACCAGTCCCACTGCCACTTTGCCACTTCCACCTTCTCCTCCTGGAACTGGGGAGCCAAATGTTGTTGATTCTTGGGGGGAAGAGGTTTCTTCTTCTCTTGAAGGAGGGTATCTATTTTTCTCACCTTCTCTTCTAGAGCATTTACCTTTGCCTTTAGTTTCGATTCTTCTGCCTTTAACTCCTTTATGTGAGATGACAGGTTCTTTACTTGTTGGGGCAGAGGCAACTTTTTTATCTTGAAGCCTTTTGGAAGTTCTTCTACTGGGTTTACCACGGGCTTCTGATCCTGAGGTTTGTCTACTAGGACCACCACTTCTTCCATCTCCACATCCTGTTTGGGGCAAGGATTTATTAATCTGAGAAATTCTTTTTGTCAAAGGAGAACTTACAGAAGTAGGCTCATCATAGTCAATCAAGTCAAGTTCCTCTTCACATGCAGCAGAGCTACTTTGGTCATTCATTTTAAGCTTTAACTGAAATGAAGAAAAGAGACAATAGATGAATTAGTTTTTTATTTTTAATTTTTATTTAACAGAAATAAAATAAAAATAAAAAAATTTTTGGATAAAAAATCAACTAAACAAAATTAATTTATTAATTCAAAAATAATTTTAAAACCAGGATTATAATATAATCAACTGAAGAATTAAATTAAAATTAATTAATAATAATTATTTTCAGGATTTAAATCAACTAAATAATTACCAGGACTTAATGTCAACTGAAGTAATAAAATATGAGTTTTATTAATTAAAAAAAATTTATTGAACTACCAGGAATCAAGGTCAACTGAAGTAATTAAATATGAATTATTTATTAATTAAAAAAATATTATTGTCAGGACAAATTGTCAACTGGAAAAATTAAAATTAAAATTAATCAGGACAAATGTCAACTGAAAAATTATAATTATTAATATTAAAATATAATTATTTTATTACTTCTGGGACAAAGAACACTTATTGCTCTAACATGGTCAACCAGGAAAAATAAAAAAAAATATAATAATAAAAAATAAATTTCAAGTTACCAGACACCTCCCCTTGTAAAATGAGCAAATTAATGCCACTTACAGAGTGCTGAGTAAAAGGAAATACGTAGCAAATGAAGAGTGAAGAGTAACCCACAAATAGTAATATCAATAATTACCACAATATATACAACGTTTAGTCAGTATATGAACTTAAGTTTTGGAGCGCGGTTTGATTCCCGTTTGCAGCAAAAACTTTTGTCACGTGACGTATGACGTTTGTCGTTTTCTCGCCTCTCTTGTCCTTTACAGGTACTCGTAGACCGATGGTCCCTTTGATTACGCCTCAATTAATGCTGCGCCGTCAAAATTTCGGAAAGGTCCCCTTTTGGTCTAGAAGTTTTGGTACGGAGTTTGTATGAAGATTTTAAGGATTTATTTGAACTCTCAATAATTTGGTACATATTTCTAAATCAAAGATGATTTTACTCAATGATAAGAGGTAAATTTAAAATATCAATATAAATTATAGATTAGAATTATGTCCTTGTAAATACTAAAGATATAAAATATAAGAGATAAGTGTTATATTATAGTTGTGATAATAAAGTAAGGTAATAAAGGAATGAATCAAAAGCACAAAATGGAAAGGCCTTTTATAGGCAAAAGGTGAGAGAACAAAGTACGGGGTTAGAGTCTCCTAATACAAGAGTATGAGAGAAAAAAGTTAAATAAAAAAAAGTATGTTAAATAATAGAATCTACACTAAATGGAGCGTCAATAAAAGTATTGATTTTATTTGAAATAAAACTATGAACCCTTTAGTCCTTCACCTTTTTGGTGTGAGAAACATTTGATTTGAAATATAGAATCAATAAAAAATAATTAAAGGAATTTGAAAAAGTAGTTTTCTTTTTATAATTTTATATATATTTTTAATACTAATTTTTATTCCCACCTCATCTGTATTATTGAACACGGTGTTTGGGAGTAAAAATACATGTGGGACAACTACTTATTTTTATTAATTATTTACTTAGTGTACTTAGTTAGTTAATTGTAATTAATACATAAGTCTTTAGTAAATAAGTAATTATTTATAAGGATCTCAAAGGCGTGGCTTCACCTCAGTAAGATAATTAATTATTTTACTGGGTAAGTCTAGTAGCCTGGCTGACAGTTTCATTCTTCAGATTATCTATCAAATTTATCAGAAGTATAAAATCAAGATCTTCAATTCAGGGAAGTTTTTAATATGAATAGTATTATTGAAGAGATCCAAATGTTAATTGTAAGTTCTAAAAATTTAATTACATAGGGATAGGCTAAGCAAACTAATTTAATTTTTAAAATTCTGCCCAGCAGGAGTAAAATGATGCATTTATTTAATGTATTATCAAAATAAACATTCTGAAAAAATATTTTTGATGTGGGGAGTGGATGAAGTATTTCCAAAAAAAAATTCTGGGAAAATATTTTGTGATGTGGGGAGTCTCCAAAAAAATATTCCAAGAAAAAGGCTTTGTGATGTGGGTAGTTTCAAAACAAACATTTTGTAATATTTGGGAGTAGATGAAGTATTTCCAAAAAAATATTTTAAGAAAAAGTTTGTGATGTGAGGAGTTGCAAAATAAATATTCCAAAAAAATATTTTGTGATGTGGGTAGTTCCAAAAAACATATTCCAAGAAATGATTTTGTGATTTAGGGAGTGGATGATGTGTTCCAAAATAAAAATTAATGAGAATACTATATGTGATGTGAAAAAAAGATGATTTTTTATGAAAAAAATTATATGAAAAGAAATTATGTGATGTGCAGAGTAGAAATTTATTTTTCAAAGGGGATTAAATGTTACTGGGAGCTAAAGAAAATTTACTGAATGATTTATGGTCAAGTTCTTGTCAAACGCTTGTCAAATTATTGTCATATTCTGGTCAAAAGT